>CM052140.1:5486929-5764566 GCA_028454255.1 Halictus ligatus | reverse complement strand
AAAAAAAAAAAAAAAAAAACGGTTACAGGCGGCTACAGTTATAAAACTATAAATCTAGGTACTATAATGGTTCGCAGTTCAGCATATGCTGAGTTTTACTCGAATTTTTAACTACGCTAAATTATGCTAGGTTTTTTATGGCGGTCATGGTCATTATGTCGTGGATGGGTCGACCTTCACGGTCGTACAGATGTCCCTTCGCAGAGGGTTTTTACGACGGAACAAATCCTTTGTAAATAATGTTACATTCCATGTAAAATTGAATATAAAAAGTAAATAAAGCAAATAAAGCAAATAAATAAAAGCAAATAAGCAAATAAATTGCGATTACAGTGAATTCTCGATATATGTCAACAACACGGGTTTTGCTAGCATCGTGTATCGTTCAGGAGACATACCCGAGCCGTGTTATGTTTCTCGGTGACCGAGGTCATTCGAGTATACTCCGCGATGTTTATCATCCAGACCTTGGCGACATATGTAGAGAAATAACTCTATTTTCAATGCCCGAATACATGAATTACTATATCCTCCACCTAGAATGCTAATAAAATAAATTCCAACAAACAGTAAAAGAAAAAAGATTTCAATTATTCCCAGCTATCTTAAAATCTACAATATACTAAATACAATTCCACGCAATTGTACGCAATTCTAGGTATCGCAAAACAATTTACACTTGCAAACGCAGTTCGGAATGACGGTCACTTCGATTTCAAAGACAAAATAAGAGTACAGAGACAGTTAATTGCAATATTCGCCATAATTTCGCGTGTTGGCTGTTATTGACGACGTAACGCGGCGAGGGAAATTCTGCAACCCCTAATAATTAACCGCAACCGTTTTTCTTATCTCTCGCATATGGTTGTCTCGCGAGGCGCGACATTTCCCGTGAGCATTCTACGCCGAGCTGCGCAATCAACGTGCTACCACATTCTGTCAGCGTTATTATAGCCAGCTATTTGTTACCGGGCCGGTTATCACGGGATTTTTTTCAAAATGTTTACGAGCGCTAACGCGCCACCGTGTGTTACGCTCTCGTTTCCGGAACGCGCTGCCATTTTGCCTTTATCCGCCTCATTGCGAATCCCTTTCATGCCATTCAGTTTTTGTAAACGGGGCCAAATGATGGCACGTTAACCACCTGCATCTCTAAAATGAAAATATCCTTGTGATGTCGCTGATGCGCCCGTTGACTGAGATTGAACGCTCGTCCTTCAGCACTTGAGTAATCTGGCAAGTTTCGGGTTTATGTGGATGTGCGAACGAAAATAGTAATGTTAGGCTTGCAAATAAATTCGTGGCTCGTCCAATCATTTCCAGTTGCATTTCTAATGCAAATCTTTCAATCATACCGAAAGTGCATTAATTATTTGCAAGATGAAGTAAATGTATATTTGTTGTAAATGTAAATATATATTTTAGTTGTTTCTGGACAATTGATAACTTGAGAATTTACTTAATAAAATTAATAAAATAAAATAAATAAATGAATAATAGAATGAATAAAATAAATTTGGTAGACTGAATGTAATATTTCAAAAATTAATTTTTAGGTCAATTTTAAGAAATCCTGTCGCTCTAGTTTGTACCAGAGTGACAGAGCAGTCAATTATTAAAACAATTTTCTTCGATTCTATACTCTGTTTTTTTTTTATTTTAATAAGATGCTCCCAATAATTTTATGAAGAGGACGACAAAAGTCTGCATATTTTTAGAAGGCAATTTGGAGACTGTGAAGCGAGTGGATTGGAGGAAG
This sequence comes from Halictus ligatus, assembly GCA_028454255.1. Taxonomy (NCBI): domain Eukaryota; kingdom Metazoa; phylum Arthropoda; class Insecta; order Hymenoptera; family Halictidae; genus Halictus; species Halictus ligatus. The sequence continues at coordinate 5,762,807 of CM052140.1, read as the reverse complement.
ACTTCCGGAAAGGCATTTCGGAGAAACTGCCCCGAAGTGGTTTAATCAACAAACAACGGGTCTCGGCGATTAAACCCGAGTCAGGATAAACATTCGCGCCCGTTAATCCCATCGAATCGCCGTTCATAATGAAGTTACACCGTTTGCCTGGGAAACCAGCAGGATTATCAATCCGGTAAAATGAACCGTGCCGGGGCCGAGGCTTGAGCTCGATTTTTCCGGGGGTTGGTCGCGCGGCCACATCGTTTCGCCCCGAGAGATCGATCCCACGGCCTGATTTCGTCGTGCAAACCAATTATTTCGCTGTTACGCGCTAAAGTTCACGGTTAATTAGATCCCGGCCGGCAAACGGCCGCTTTGAACAACCGAAATCACGCGTACGGCAAAGGGGTGCCGACCGGAAGTCGACTGTGCAACCCGTTCAACGTTCGCCACTTCTTTGCCGTTTCTGTCAAACGGAACACGCGAATTCCAACCACCTGATCTGGAGATTGCACGAAGTGCTCAGTACATACAAATTTTAGCTTTTCGATTTTTATTTCGTTAAATAGTAGGCGCAATCGATCAGTCACTTTATTTTAGATCCACAATTTTCATCCAGAAAATTGACGATTTAATAATCATTTACAAGATGGAGTACAGTGAATTCTCAATATACGTCAACAACACGGGTCCCGCCAGCGTCGTGTATCGACGATTATGTTTACCGAGGCCTCTCGAGCTTCGCGGCCCCTCACGGATGCCCCGCGGTAGTGGGGATAATTCTGCGACGTTCATCATCCAGACCTTGACGACTTATATGGAGAAATTACTGTAAATCCACGTAATGAATTACTTTGATTTTATGGCATTTCAGAGGTCGTTAGTTTCGCAGTGTGATTGTTAAGGAATTTCACTGCTTGTTCTGTAAATTGTTCGAATTGCTTGTGAGTACTGCAAGTACTATATTTCAATACTGTAAGAGCTGAAAGATTGGAACCAACTGTCGATTTTTAGGGAAATTATTTTATAAAATTTCTGTAAGAAATCATCCCCAGTTATAGCAAATTAATTATTAAAATTTATAGAATGTTTACTGGGGACATTTATTTCTGGTTCTTACCTTTTCAAATTTAACTTAAGTGTCTCAACTTAAGTTAAGTCTCGTATATTCCTCAGAGTGAAAATTTTCTCTTTTGTGTTGCGAGATGTATTTCTTTAAAATGTGACGTTATAAATGAAACGTAATTTGTTGATTTAAAGTGTAGCACAAAAATGGGCGAATTATTAGCCGAATTTTTGATGCTGTCATATTTCATGTTACTGCTGTTATCATAAATTATCGTATTTGTAATCGAAGGATTGATGATGCGTCTAGGCGTTAAGATTAATTTATGGGTATTTAAATCGAGAGTCGTAAATTCGCGGATGTAATACTGCAGCCAAGTTACTTATGCACCGCGAGAAATACTGCCGCGTTCATAATTTCAACGTGGGATATCTTTAAGCTCGGTGCAATTCATATATCAGCTTGCGGGACAGAGAAACTGCCTGTGGCGGCGGTACAGGGGAAGAAAACGGCCCTATTGGAACTATACAATTAGACCAAGGAGTGCACGCTCATTTTTCTCAAGTAGCATTCTAGCATGCACATCAGGAAGTAATTTGTCCCTCGGTGTGGTTAATATATTGTCCCCAGAAGCAGATAAAAATTCGTAATACAGGCAATTCTACGATGTAAATTGTACAAAAAGCAATTTTCTTTTCCTCGACCACCGTTGTTAATAATACCCGTCCTTTTTCTCCATATATTCTTAATAATGATATTATTGTTACTGTCCATACTTATCGGACAGACTAACATGATTTATATCGAATTTTTCCAAAAAATAAATTTGTCCTGCTGGGATTGCTATCAGCAATAAGAATTCAAGGTCGCTAAATAAATTAATTTATTCAGGCGCATAGTGCGGCAAAAATTAAATAAACTCTAAAAAAAAAACGCTCGCATAGTGTGTTCATAAGAGAATCTAAGCCTTTGATTAGCACCGGCAGTATATTAAAAATAAAAAACTCAATCAAGAGTCACCAATAAAGCTGTTCGAAGCTCGCTCGACAAGAGGAGCTTTAAAAATGTTCTCTGTTCCTCTGCGATGGCGCAAGATCGCGATTCAACCACACGAAAAATAATCACAGTCCCCTAACCACCGAAAGGCAGCTCTAAACCACGATGCGGCGTATGAAGAGATCAGTAAAATGCTTAAGACACCCTGAGCCTCGTTCTAAACAACTCCGAAACGATCCGGGGTTGTAGTTGGCATCCCTTTGCGCATCGGCGTAGCTTTCATCCCTATGCTTTCTCCGCGGAGAAAGGGGAATAAAAACGCGGGCAGAAGAGATATAAGACATCTCTTTATTCCTTTCGTACGCAACCAAGGGTGGGGCGGGTTGTGCTCCAGGGGGTGGCATGAAAACACCGTCTGTGGGCTCGGAGGAAAATAAACTCGACTCCGGAAACCTTGAGTTCTCGGTTTTAATAAAACAGTGGATTGTAAAGTCCTGCCGCGTCGTGACGGACGTATTACTTATGTACATGAACGCGCGGCGATCATAACTTCCTGGCTCGCGATTCGATGATCAGGGGGTTGCACGGGGTGAGAGTAGACGATCGTTTAAACCTCGTACGCCCCTTGGCTGACAATTCGCGAAATTTCTATCTTAAGGAAACCTTCTATTTTTCTATGGTTCTGTTGCAATCTTATGTATTTTTTCCATAATGTATGACCAATTGACGAATTTATTTCTAATATTATTATTTATTTCTATCTTACGGGTGGTGCGTCTAATTAGCAGCCTGAAAAGAACGCGATCTTTAGGAATTTTTTCTGAGGAAATTAATGGTTGTTTTTTTTATAACGAGTACGTTATTTAAAAGCACAAATGTTGTGCAGTTTATAGTACTTTTTCCTAGGAAAATCTCAAAAAATGGCTGAGTAGCAGCCACATTCCCAGAAGTCGTTTTGAAGAATGCCGACGTAATACAGTTTCTGGGATTATTATTTATTACTCAGGAATTTTTCAGGGTATCGTTACAAAAAAATTACTACACTACTACATACTTTACTACACGTTTCTTTAGAAAAAATTCCTAAAGATCACGTTCGATCAAGTCTACAGTTTTCAAGATTTGAAGTTTTGGTGATTAAGAGGTTGTAAACTACTTGTGTTCCAAATTTTATTTTGAAGGATTCTAGAAGTAGTAGAGGTTCTGGAATACTTCAGTTTCTACGTTTGGGGTTCGAAGGCTTTGCAGATCCATAGATCCAATTTCTCAAGGATTCTTAGAGACTGGGGAACCAAATCTGGTCGGATCTACCGTTTCCGAGAACAATAAATTTAAAGTTCTAGCGATTTCTACATTCGAAATCAAAACTTCGCGCAAGCAGCGGCTCCAGAACTCGAAATCCGGCAGGATTCACGGTCGTTCAGTTCCACGCCGTCGAATTTACACGATCCAGACCTCTCCGGCGCTCTTATAAATCTTTGCCGAGACCCGGTGTCCCGTAATTCGCGTTCTAATTTATATTTCTATATATCTCAATACAAAAAGAACCGGCCGCATTACTCTCACTTTGCCATTTCAACGCGGAACAAACTGACTGCGCCGCGGCTTCTGTATTACACATTGTCCGAGGCGACACTGAATCATATTGTCCCGTAGATTGTACAACGTCACGTGTATCCGCGAGTTGGTTTACTGTTACTAATAAATCCATTCATTTGACAACTGCGTTGTCGCTGACCTGCCCCCCCCCCCTTTATACGATACGATTCGCATACGTTCCAATCTTTCTTAAATGAATGTTGTATTCTTTTTGGCCTTGGTTCGATCCTCATTACAAGACCGCGGATTTTATACATTTACGATAAAAATGAGTTGGTGCAATTTAAAACAGTATAAAGATATAAAAAAAGTTCAACAACGTCGATATATTATTATTAACATATTATAATTATCGATGAGGGAAATAAATGTTTATCTAGCTCCTGTATCTTGTAACGAATGTAATGGATACTTGTTACCAAAACATTCTTCTTACCTAACAGTATGAACAGGTATTCAACAGAAAATTCCCTTGAGTCATTTTAATCCTGAGTAGCTAATTTATCATAGAAATGGCGCAATTTATCTGCTTCGATTGATATCTTTGCTGTTAAACAAAATAAATTCAATTGTATTTGGATTTTCAGATGGTTTAGTTGGCAAGAGTTTATAGGTTCAAAATAATACAACAATATTTTTAAATTCTTGCAATGTTTTTACTATTTTGAAAGTGTCTCGGTTTCTCAATTTTGTTATAAATCCAAAAATCTATATAGTCCTGAAAATTCGAAATCATCGGTCCAGAGAATTAAAAATTCTTGCACGCCACTGTGTTTTCTTTTTATTTAAGAGGTTGGTTGCCGAGGTTGGTTATCAATTGCCAAGAACCGAAAGTTATAATTTATCACAGTGGACACTGCTCGTTCCTTATTCCTTTCTACAGATCGCAATGAAACACGGTTCGCTGAATCAGACCGCAATAAAAATCAATTTCTAAACAAGATCGAAGATTACTGTCGCCTCATGCGTGATCGAAATCAGATGTAACGCTTCGATTGTTTGACGCCACGCGTCTGATCCGTTCGCTCCCAAACGAACGTTGTATTTTGCTTTTAGGCCCTGCTCGACCCCGTATAATCAAAATCTCGTATTTACTTGGCAGTATTATTACAACGAAATCGATCGGTGTCCTCTCTCCGCAGGGCTCAAAGCGGTTAATATCAATCCGGGTGAACCGGCGCGGCGGCGGCGGTCGCGATGAAACTCTCCGCGCAAATATTTACCGATCCGGAGTGATCGAAAAACTAGCTCGCCCCCGAAATCCCCGGTCAAACCGGGAGAAAATCTCGGCTACAAGGGATGGAGAGGGGGAAGGGATCGAAACGATCTATGGGCGATCGGATCGAGCGATTCACGATTATACGCCGTGTCTGGGCAGGTGTTCCACGCCTTTTTCTCTTTGCACGGTAGCAGGGAACGCCGCGGGCGCCAAGAGACTTGTGGCGACCCGGGAACCGGTCCTCGAGGACGTCCCTGGACTTATGCTTCGTGTCGACTTGATGATTTCACTCCTGACAATTTGATTTGTTCCCTATTATGTCCAGTCTCGACTGGCGGCTGGTTATTATTTATTTTCGACGACGATTAGCCGGCGATTAATTTGATCTCAGCCTAAGGAGAAAAGGTAACGACAAATGGCTCGGTGACATTAACATTATTTCTACTTATTTATTTATTGCATAATTTCCCTTTAACACGTTGGCTGCCATGTCAACCATACGTGGGTGACGGAATTATTTGTCTAGGTTTCAAAATTAATTTTTACGTTAATATATTCATTGTACCAAATTTGATTAGGATCTGTAGAATGTAAGAAAGTTGGAGGACTATGCAATATTATACATTTAATTTGTTTCAATTTTTATTTCATTAATTAACTTACTTTGATTGTATGGAATTTTTTGAGGTTTATAGGCTGTTTGGCAGTCAAGATGTTAGTGCATCATTGTAGTCTCAATAAATTTTTATTTAAAATTTTAAAAGGTATCTTCGACACCTACAAGTGTGTTAGGTAGGTTAATAAGTTTGTTTGCATAATTTACCTTTACCATCCATGAGTCGTTGTTAGACATTTAATTACAAAAGAAAATCTACATCGTTTCGACAGATCTCATCGATTTCAATGAACTTTCATAACGAATTCATTAGCCTGATATGTTAATCTTTCAGAAGACTTGTTCAAGCGACTTATGTGTTGGTCTTTCAAAGTCATTCGTGCTTGAGAATTATCTTTCAACATGGATATAATGATTTACTCTGTCCTAACATAATAATTCCACCCTCTAGCAAATAGCGTTCCGGAAAATAGCATTGCTTCAAGACTGTTTCAATGTTTTCGTGCGGAATATTACAAAAGGAGCTCAGCAAGAAGACCTATCATTCCTGGTTACATGAAGCTTGGTATTAAACATGACAGCCACCTAGGAATAAATTAAATCCCTGTGTCAGGTGCAGTAGTCCCAAAAAATTGTAAACGAGAACACGAGTCGATGTCTGAAACTAGTTCCGGCACGTAAAAGTGGTATAATTCTCAAGAGCTACATCACGTGGACACGTAGCATAATGCCACGGATCGTTCGAGATCGTCAGAGGTTCTGACACCGTGTGAACGGGTTTCCTTCGTTCTACTTTCTTTGGAATTTTCCCGACTGAGTGGATTTGCGACGCGAATCGACGACGTTTTAACGTGTTACCGGCGAAAACGTGCTGCAGTGTTTCTTTTCTATACAACCGCCTTTCAGACTACAAATTCGACGTAAAACTTTGCATAAAAAATAAGACATAATCATTCTAAAATTTGGAACGTCATTGATTTAATTTTAATAAAATACGGATCCACGATTTTTACTTAAAATCGTGGCGATTCTTTGCAAAAAGAAATATAGGAATAAAACCGAAGATAGCTTATTAACATCTGTATGGAAAAGAGAAAGTAGAAAATCTTTTCTTCTTTTCACACTGAGGTTACGGAGCACTAAAGGTGACCATTATATGATCATTATATAACAAGAATCTGTCTGAACATGTCTGTCCAAATTTTTAGTAATTTTTTTAGCCTTTACAATCTCTATACTAGTAAATTAGAAACATTAGAACGCTTCTCGTAAACCTAGTCATCATGATTTTACAAAGCTGATATAATACACTGCTATCCTCAAATATTTTTTATCTGTTTGTTGCTTTAAACTTCGTTTACCCATTTTCGCCACGAACGCACAAAACGCGCAGTCTACTTATTAAAAATCCCGCGTACGGTAGTCGGCGTTTCAATTATCTTTTCATCAAATTTAACGGCGTTTCCGAAAGAAGTAAAAAACTGAATCTGCCAATTAATTATTGAAAACGCCGGTGAACGAATCACGGTAAAACGCGAGCAGCATCGAACATAAACTTTTATTCCGTTGTTAAGCCGATCGCAGAGCATCGCCGGAAGAAAATACGTTTCCGTTTAATCTTCGTTCAGGCTGCGAGAAACGTGGGGTCCCATTAAAATTCGTAGTCTACTTACAACACACGTTCGACAGTGTAATTAGCGAAATATAGTAAGACCGTGGAGCGTGGGTAATGAAATACAAACAGAGGGAACGAGTAACATGAGAAGAGAGAGAGAGAGAGAGAAAGAAATAGAGAGAGGGGGGAGCGAACTGGCAACATTTCAGACGTAAAATTCGCTCGGCGGAAATGAATTTATGGGAAGAATGCCGCGAGAAAGTGGATTGTCCGCAATGCAGCATTTATCCGGAGAATTTCAAAGTGGCTCCCTTAACGCGATGAAAGGACGAAAACTATTCCAATAGCTCTTGGAACCGATGAAAGATCGCGCGATTCACCGTTGTGGCCCAGGGTCGCCGAGCTATCTTTTATTCCTCGGGCACACCGGGCCCTACCAGTTTCACTTTCTCAAAATGTTTGCCCACGGTAAATATCATTCGCCACGCCTTAGGTATACTCGGAAAACTGGAGCATCCTGCATCATGGTTACTGTGTACCCCTCAAATGGTCAAAGTATTCTACCGGATACATCTCTCTGCGGTCGCGCACCAAAACAACGCGGTTTTTCTGCGTTTCAGATACCGGTCTGGATTGTGGTTTGCATTTTTTACGAGACATTTTTCGGCTGCACGCTTTCGCCTCGTTTCAATCTTTGTAGCTCGTTGAATGTCCTTGCAAAGAGGTTCATTAGAATTTAACATATTCACAGGGTTATAGCACATGCGCAGTGAGCGCGATAGGATGCAGTAGAATAATTATTTAATTTTTCATTTCTTGAGAGAAATTTTCGGTCTGAAACTTTTTAATTGATCTCAACCTTTAGTCTGTACAAAATTCTTGCCAAATGATTTTTAAAAGTTTTAAGTATTGACAAAGTTATGATAAGGGATAAATGTGTGTCCAGCACACGTCTGGCACATGTCAGGCACATGCGTAGTGTGCGTGACAGGATGCAATAGAATAACTATTTAATTTTTTATTTTTTGGAAGTGATTTTTGGTCCGAAATTTTTTAGTTGATTTCAATCATTGCAGTGTTTGGAATATTCTTGCCGAACGAGTTATTAAAATTCGAAGTATTTACAGAGTTATATTCGTAGCATGCGTTGGTCTGGCACATGCGTAGTATGCACGATAGAATGCAGTAGAATAATTATTTAATTTTTCATTTCTTGAGAGAAATTTTCGGTCTGAAATTTTTTAGTTGATTTCAATCTTTGCAGTCTTTAGATCATTCTTGCCAAACGATTTTTAAAAGTTTTAACTATTAACAAAGTTATGGTAAAAACAGTCATGGGCTGAAATACAATGCAATGTAACGGCATAATTTCTTTCTCGATTCAGATCTGTATTTTTTAATCTGGATTTTTGGTCTCTATTGCTTCACAACGCATGCATAAATATAGCCTACGAACGTTTATGCAAATTTTCATCTATTTCATGTAAAGAAAATTCAAGAAATAGCAACATTCATCTATTTCAGACTCTACTGAATTTTGAAGATGTTTATGGTGTACAAACGTATAGAAAGCTGCAGATAAATTACGAACAAATTAAAAAGTTGTACAGCGTCATACAGTGCCGGCAATATGATATGAAATTTCTGTGAGACAGAATTTTGTGAACAAATGGAATTTCAGTGGGAGTTTTTCGCAGTGTTCAACCAGCGAGATGTGAATTTGCGTAAACGTTCGTAGTCTGCTGGATAGAAGTGGCGCAAGTATAAATTTACCTGTATATCGGTGTGTCTGCGTCCCCCTTGTACCAAATAACTAGATGTAGCTTGTCTCCGGAGACCGGCGGTTCCACGTCGCACGGTAACTGAGCAATTCCACCTGCCACTGCCTTCGCATCTATCATTGTCACTGTAATGACAAAGACAAGCCGTGAGTCAAGGTATATCATATAATAAGAAAACGACGGTGGCTGGAATTTGTATCAGGCATTCCGGCTTAAACGGTTTCGCGGAATGCTATTCGCACGTTTTCATGCGACAGGATGCATCTACCCCGCTTTCCTAGGACGTTATCGATGTTGCCGTGAAATTATCTAGTTCTCAGTTACACGTTGCACTGTAATCATTTCGTCCCATCAAAGTTTGCAACTGCTTCTTGCACGATAATCATTTCCTTCGGCCAGCGAAATGAGCGTTGAAACTGCAAACTGAACCGATTTTGCATGATTAGAATTGTGAAAGTACTATATTCCATGTTTACGTCATTATATCTCCCTGCTTTATAAAAATGCACCTCTCTTTATTTTCTTCGATCTCAGTTTGCAATTGCATCCCACTCAATACTATTCTCCTACAATAATTACATTAAAATTGTATAATAATCTATCTAATTTGGATAATCACAGTTGCGAATGAGCCTCATTTTTTGGACAATGAAATTTTATTGTCTTTGTAAATGAAGCTATTATTGCTTTTTTTAAAATTGATGAGCTGATTAAATACATTAAGCTTTCAATTACAGTTCGCAGCTGCTCAATCAGAATCATGACCGGAATTTCATGTTTCTCCTCGTTTTCTTGATTCAATAATACTGCAAGTACGTATTTCAATTAATTAAGTTCAGTTGCTCCGGTTTCCAGCACAAAATTGCATTAGTTACGAGTAGCATTTTGCGTACATTGCTAATTATGTCGGAATGTATTACGTAAGCGAGTGAAACTTCGTTAATTAAGTGTGGTAATTTCAGCTTTTACTTTTGCCGTTTAAGTTAAGATCGGCTAACATAAATAAAAGCATGGAGCGTTATTAGTTTCCAGCGACGACTGTTTGTCTTATCGTGATTGCTATCTCAAACACCTGTGCAATTAAATAACTGTATGCAGTGACATTACATTTGGAGTTACAATATATAAATTATAATCGAATAATTAAAACACTTTCGTCGAACATCTGTATCATAGCGGACTAGTTGTTAAATAGCAAGACAATTAATTTTGAATTGTGTTGGTTTATTCTATTGATTAATATTGAGTATAGTAATCAAATTCGCTCGTAATCGGATATCAATTACTTTGGTGTCCCGTTCAGGATACACTGTTTGCAGCATTCTAATTATGACGTCATTAAGTATTTAAATGACTCGATAACAGTCAACTAGTGAAAATAAATTGCGTAGTTTAATAGAGACGCAGCAGGAAGTCAGTGTCAAAAGAAAAAATAAAACAAAAAAATGGAAATTGTAAATTCGCACGGCGGAAGTTTCTTGTTAATCGGGGGCCGCGTTAAATAAATTTCGTTGATTGCTCGGTTACGTCAAATATTAATTTTCATTGCATATATCAACCCTAACCGCGGTGATTCACTGGCAGCGATACCCAGGGCTCGTTACGCGATGAAAAAAGAAAGTGTAATTAGAAGCATTAATCAAATCTAATTGTGGCAATTAACCGGACCGGCCTGGAGTAACTCGCTCTTTCCATCACCCCCCCTCTTTCTCTCTCGGTTACTCTCTAGGCTGCACGGTGAATACATAATTTTCGTTAATAATTAAACTACGGACAAATAGACGCTAAGTGTAACGCTACACCGACGAAGATGCCCTGTTAATGACAATTAGACGGTTCATATATTCCCCGTAGTCGTTGGTCCCGTCTGCAAACGGTTGCCAAGAATGTCTAGTTAGCAAAGAAAGTGCGCCTACTGTGCCGTCTCATTGCTGGTTTTAATTAGTGAGGTTAGTAAACTGTCTCGCGGAACCTTCTCATTTGCACGTTCGTCGCAAGATACAGATTATGCTCAAGTTAATCTGATAATAGATTTTCTATTTTATTTAGTGTTCACCCTGATTAATTGGTCTTAGATACATAGTAATTAAGATGGCAAAGCAGTTAGACCAGACAGTCTTTGGGACGTTGATAGCCTGATAGCTTAGCACTGACAGGATTCTGGAATCAAATTATCATGTAGATTATTTGCTTGCTATTTGACGTAGATGCTTCATCCAAGTGTCTTGGAGCCAAAAGGAGCCGGTATAGTACCCTTAAAGTCACTGAAAACTTAGAAAATTGGAGCTTTCGAGGGATCCTAAAATGTAGTTCTCCAAGCCCTATTTATTTAATATGCGAAATAAATACTTGGTCCAAGGATCTTAGCTGCTTGGCACAGATAGGTAAGGTCCTAGAACTGAGGTCTCCAAGGCCTAGTAGTACAATATATAAAGTACATAGCTAATCTATGTGGTCAGTCTTGAATATGATGAATTATTGAGTCCTTAATCTGAATCCTTAGGGTCCTAGTAGCTTAGCTCAATTAGAGCCCTAGCACCGAGGTTCCTAGGCCCTATTTATCTATTATTTGACAGATATACTCGGTATAAGTGCTTAATTGTGAAAAATAGAAAGCATTGAATTTTTATCATTTTTGGAACCTAGGGATCTTAGCTGCTTAGCACGGATAGATAAGATCCTAGAATTAAGGTCTCTAAGGCCTAGTAGTACAATGTATGAAATAAGTAGCTAGTCCAAGCACTCAATAATAGTGTTAGCTAGTCTAGGTGCTCAGTATTGAGAAGAATAAACTATTAAGCGTGTCCAGTGACCGAATCCTGTAGGTTTTGGTAGCTTAACACAATAGAGCGCTAATAGAGCTTCCTAAGTCCGATCTCTGTAACATTTGAAAGCATACTCGGTCTAAGTGCTCAATTGTGAAAAATAGAAGTTTTAATTGAATTTGTATCATTTCTGGGACCCCGGGATCTTAGCTGCTTAGCATTGATAGGGTCCTAGAATTGAAGTCACCAAGGTCTAGTAGTAGTTTAGGTGCTCAGTATTGAATATGACTAATTGGGCCCCTAAACTGACTGAATGCTTAGGGACTTAGTAGCTTAGCTCAAGTAGAGCCCTAGCACCAAGGTTTCCAGGCCCTATTTATCTAACATTTGGATTATACATCTCAATAACGAAAACTAAAAATCCTCGAAGTCGTAAAATCGTCAGGACGCCCTACATTTCGTCAATCTTATGACGTTTCCGCGATCACTATCAAACTGACAAGATTCATTCGCATCTGTGAACCCGATCTGTTATTCAAGCACACCGCGATTAGAATGTCCCACCGTGCCACGCTTAACAAGGACTCGATTTCCAGATGATTGTTTAATAAAAGGACACGCCGGTGATCAAGTTATTAATCCATTAACTGAATCCCGCGCCCGTGGGACCCGATGTGTTTCCCGTACTATCGTGAGCCACGCGGACAAATAACCCACGCATTATAACCCGTTTGCATATTCATAAGAGAAGGAACGCATTTAAGCGAGTTAACGACTCAACGAGCGCTGAATATTCTTGACAGCCACGCGAGCCGGCATCGTTTTGCGTTTTAATCGACGATGCAAATCATTGTTGACGTCGCGGCGGTCTGCTGGTCGAGTAATTGGCCTGTAGCATCATCGAAAAATTGTTTCCGTTTAATTAACAGGCTGTCAGGCCGACAGAGGCAACTCTAGCCTCGGAAATCGAGCTAGCAAGCATGCTGCTGCAGGTTGACAATTATCTCAGCGATCTACTCTTCTACTTTGTATCCGAAATTGATTTTCTTTGTGCCGCAAATTAATTTTCTTTTCGACTTTTGAATGGAAAATTTAGAGACTGGGGAAAGTTGATGGTAATTGTTCAAAGTAATTTATCAGTTTAATACCAAGTATACTGAGCTCTGGAAGAGTGTTAAGTGGCTCTGCAGACTATCGTCTCACGAAAGATTCTTCTTATAAAATCATTTAACATGAACGCATTTTTATACGGCCACAGTGTGTGACCAAATTGAGAGAACCATCTTGCACAAGTTGTATTAAACAATAAATTTTCAAACGAGAGTCTACGTGCGTCGATGAAAAAAAAAAATTTTTTATATCGTGGCTCTGACAATTTGATCGATCACTAAACGTACAATAATCGTATAATGAAAAATCTGTCATCGGTCGTTCAACTAACAGCGCGACATTTCGCGATGAATAAAAATTCATTATAATCCCAGACAATTTACCACAGTCAAAATAATGTTCACGCAGAAGTGCAGCTAGTAAAGTTAAAAAATTACGCCTCCACGCGCCCGTACGCGACGGCGATTAATGAAACATGGCGGGAAGCTTGTTTCGCACGCCGCGCGAAAAAAGAAATGAAACGCGAAAGAAAAACGTATGCGAGCGGAGAACACAAAGCGAGAAATTATCGAATGAAGGCCGCGGTAGTGCGATGTCGAAATTAATTTCGCACGCCGCCGCGTTGCCGCGTTCCGCGCCGGTTGAAAACCGGTTAAAAAAGCCCAAGTTGAGAGTGAAAAAGGGAGCGCGAAATCATGCACGGTATTTTTGTTTTTTGTCCCTTCGTCGAAAACGATCGAAACGCGAGAGAGCGGTGCAGCGACGCTGTTTTCGAATGACTCGAGGGCGAATTTGTCGTTGACGGGGCGAAACGAAGGAGCAATTAATTGACGGTGCGTTAATTATCGCGTGCCACACGGCCGAATATTCGGAATATTGTAAATGGCAGCGGGACGACTTACGACCCATTTAACATTTCGATGAAAACGCCCGGACGTTCTAGCGCCATGCCAGCGCCGCGCAATCAAAGGGGACAAATGTTTTCGGGCGCCATCGCTACCGCCCACGCCCGGAGAAATCGAAGAACAACGGTTGACGAGGGGGTGGAAGAGGGGAAGGTGGTAAAGGGTGGGAGGGTCCTGAGGGGGCAGGTTTTATGCGGCACTGATTTTAATTTACCCGTCCCGGTGTGTGAAAAATCGTTTCGGGGGCAGCATTACGCAGAAGGAACAAAGGGAACAATGAGCGTTTGTTACGGACCAGTGTCATCAATGGCTGCTCCGAGCAATCCTGTTCTGCACCGACGCTCTCTCTCGCTGATAACCTAATATCGTTAGGGTTTGCCTCTCCAGTACAATACGCGTTTAACACTTTGACATTCTCTGAAAACATTCTTTCGCTGTTGAACAGCGCGTGCCGCACCCGCGCGCTCTCTTTTGTGCGAGTTTCGATTGTAAGACGGAATATGTTACGAACTCTTCGGATCTTTCACCAGTTTGAAAGATTTCCGTCAGTTCGGAGAAACAAGGTGGCAGGAAAAAAACCGACGGATCGATAGTCACAAGGTGAAGAGAGAAAAGCACACGCTTGATTTGTATCGATGATCGATTGTACAGATGCTGCGTCGATCGGCCGTTAACGCGATCGCTCCTGTCACCCGTCCATAGGTTCATTAGAAATTTAATAACATCGTTACACGATTGCAAACGTTCTGAGCATTTCTATAAAAAGTAATTTAAGTTATAATACACTAGAATAAAATAATATTAAAAATCGTGCATTCCGATGAATCGTCAATTTATTTTCCCAATCACGCACAAATCAACCGAAAGCAAGTTTCCATCATTCCCATCGTGAGTAAAGTTATACTCTCTTGACGCGTCGCTCGATAACCACAGTTTCCACGAAGTCACGATTCCGGTCCCCGACAGTGCCGTAAAATAAACTGAAAATATTTTCGAGCGATCGTGAAGTTCCCGAAATTCCCGGCATTTCGCCAAAGTTATCATTGACGCGAGCATTACGCTCGAAGTCCGCGGTCTAATGATAAATCGAACGAAACTTTTTGAGCGACAGCATACGCGCGAAAACAATTCTCGGACGAGAAGTGTCCATTCGACCGTGGAATTCTGTCCGTGCGGAAAAAGAGTATAAAACGAGAAAAGCAAAAGGCTGAAATTTCTCTCGCGGCCTCTCTGTTCGCTTTTAAAAAAGTTGAATCCGAATTTTCGAGCAGGGTAGACGTGATGCTGAATAAAAAATGGCTAACGTGTCGTTTCACGACGCACCAGTTTTCTATTTGCTATAAGCCCATGTGTGTGTGTGTGTGTGTGTGCGCGCGCGCGTGTGTGTGTGTGTGGATGTGTGTATATATGTCAGACGGGACTTCAAAGTCGATTTTCTTGAAGACGGAGAACTGCAGGGCGAAATTTCATTCGGAACTTTTCACTTACGGAATTTCGCCGCGAAACTGAAAATTCCGCGTCACTGTATCGATGACAACGTTTATTCTTCGATTTTTCTACAACCTTAATATTTCTCATTAGTGGAGCACAATCTTTTAATTATATTAGAATAATATTAATATTAGAATTTATTCATTCTCATTTGCCATTTTGTTCATTATTTTTCCAGTCAGAATTGTAACAGAAAATTTTTATGTATTTTTCCCCCGGGCATCGTGGTTGTGCTGTTTGTTTCTACGAAATTATCACAATTTAAATGTCGCTTATTTTCCGAGAATCGGAAATACAGTGTTCAAATTCTTTTTCGATCGACTGTGCATTTTTGCGTGCAGCCAACGCGTTAATGAAACGCCTGTTTCGATTAATAATTTATTATTTACGGGGCTATCGAATGAACGGGCTTTCGTCGGTGGGAAAACACAGCGGACTATTGTGCAAAACAGGCGAGAGCTTTTGTTCCCGGTCTATCGTTCGGAATCGCGTGGAACTTTCGCGGGACGCAAGAATAACAGATTGCCTGATTTCAATAACTCGCGTGTCGGATTTCGAACGAGGGTTTTCACGGATGAAGTTGGTTTTCTGGGGGTGAGGAATGTGTGTATGTGTGTGTGTGTGTGTGTCCATGTAGAGAACGGTCTCTCGCGATCGAGGGCACAAACAAAAAGCGTTGGTCCTCGGGAAATCGCGGCACCGTGATACCTTTATCTCGCCACCTGCCCGGTCTCCTCTGCCCCGGACGAAAGCCTGTTTTAAATGCTCCCTAGCATTGTTTGCGGCAACTTTCAGGCGCTTTTACTACCGCAAACAGCCATTTTCATTTAGTTTTCTTTTCATCCGCTCGATGCGTTAAGTGAATTTTACTGGCCACTTCCATTCCGTTCCCCCTTTCATTCCGAACGCAGACCCGAGCCTGTTTGGTAAATCTAATCCTTGCTTTTCATAAAAATCTCCTACTCACAATCCCTTGTTCTCTCCCTCTGTTCCTCTCGTTCGGCTGTTCTTTTTTCGTCCCCTCCCCCGCCCCCTCATCCGCATCGATTTTCCTTCAACACGTTTCATCTTTCCGACCCTCTTTCCTTAACGGCCTATTATTTTTTCTCTTTGCCTTCCATCGCTTTTCTCGTCTTCTTCTGTTTTCCTTTGATCGTCTCTTTCCTCCTTGTCTTATATTTTGTACCGAGTCACTTTTGTTTTGCACTTTTCTACTGCCAGCTTCTATTTTTATGTTCCTTTCTGTGATTAAAAAATATTTGTATTAATTCTTCAAATTATTGTCACTCGCATATAACATCATTGTTATTTTACGGAAAATACAGTGCAGTCTTATGAGAAAATATTTGTATTGTCTCAAAGTGAATGAAATTTAATATATTCTCCAATTTTTACCGTGAGCCTTTGTCATTATTTGTTTTCAGTGTCTAAACAAAGAAATTTTCTTCAATTCAGAAAAAGAAACGTTGCGTGGAATTTACAAATATGTTGATCATTACTAATTTATAAAATTAACCTTTCCAAAAAATAGGTATATGCAAGAGAAAAATTTGAACAAAAATTTAACTCCTGAAAAATGCCCCCTCAAAAAATATTAAAAGCTTTCTTCTCACCGTCACGCTCGTAACTACTCCTTTCTTCTAAATCGGAAAAAACCCGAATGTTCGCATTGTATTTCGATCAAAAATGTTTTTTCGAGGAAGAGGTAGGGTTTCAAAATTTCCAAAGATTAACCAAGGATGAAAAATTCTTTTTTTTTGCCACTGGCTCAATGTCACACGGAGGACGTCCGAATTAATAAAATCGATGTCGCTCGTGCGGCACGGGTTACACGTCACGGATATTGTTGGCGGAAAACGTTCTAAATGGAATTTCTATTTTTTTTTTGCCAGCCGTGTCCGTCGATCCGTCGATACCGCGGGACTCGGGCTCTGCATTTGAATATATGATTGGCAAATTTTTTTCCCCCCGGTTCGTTCGTTACCCTCGCTATCGAGCCCCCCTATCCACCGTTCCATATTTTGTTTCTCGTCCCGGCGTTTCCGTTGCTCGCGTAGCTCTATTAACTTCTTTAAAAATAAACGGCAAAGTAACGTTTTTTCCGATTGCTGATACGGAGAGTCGATATCACAATACCGGGAAAATTCTTGCAACCCTTCGAGAAAAACACGATATAATGAAAAGCTTCTATTAAAATTTTGGATCGTTTTTATTCTGCTCCTCTGGATATTAAAAATACAATTTCGTATTTGATAGATGATTTTGTGAATTAATTTTAAGTAACAGCAGATTCTATACAAATTTATGTTTGCTTTCATGTGGACTTTATTAACATTAAACCTACTAGCCAAACTACAGTCTTCTCTCGATATATGCCGCAAATACCTGGCTGATAAAAGTCGCAGAACTATACCCACGAAGCTCGAAGGGCCTCGAACGCCGAGGAGTGTAAACATAATGCAGTTTGGGTACGTCGTTCACGTGCATCAAAGAGTAACAGTATCTACTGGACGATATATGTCGCTAACAAGACCCGTGTTGGTGACAAATATCGAGAAAACACTGTACCTACTTGCTCAATTGAATCGGATTATTTATTCAGGAATTGTTGAAATAATGAAGATTCTCGTAAGAAATGATGGAATGAATTTCTTAAATCAAACATACATTATTATAAAAATAACATAATTTCAATACAAACTTAATCTTGTAATTTTTACAAAGCAACACATGCCAGTTACATTTAATAGATGGTACGTTTAGTGTTAAAAGATTTAATTAGCCTTAGTTTCACCTACAATACGAGTCTTTTACTCTCGCGCCTAAATTTTTATTGTTCCAGACTGTATAAATATCTGAAAAAATTACGATATACATATTAAAGTCCCTGATACACTGTATAAGTGTTGCCTATACGAAATGTTCAATCAATTCTCCACTAAAGACATAAATGCGACGGAAGGCATTAAACAAAGAAAATTTAAGAACCTAAAGAACCGGGAGTTTAAAAATCGGGAAAAAATTATGCTAACTGGTCCATTAGATTCTCGACAATTCTTTTGGTCCACCCGGTGGATTCCAGCCACTGGTAACTTCATCTCGTCGAATTCCTGAGCATCGGTGCAGTGGTCAGGCGTCGCTGCGATTCCCGCTAAATTTCAAACTGAGCAGCTGCGCGCGATGCAAATATTTGCGCTGCCCTAAGCCGCATCTTAATTCACTCAGATGTTGTTCGACGTCGACTAATTACGAGTGTGTTTGTTTCCGAAAGGGGATAGGGCAGAAAGAGAACGATCCAGAGAGCGAGCGAGAGGAGAGAGAGAGAGAGAGAGAGAGAGAGCGAGAGAGAGAGAGAGGGAGTGAGAAAATGATCCAGGGTCGGCGTCCGCGTCCATTAACGGTCTAAAATTGAAATCACGCGCGGCCGTGTGTATTTATGGTGGCATAACTAATACTTGAGCGACGCCGGTTGCCCGTGGATCGTTAATCCACTTTGCATTAATCGATGTCGATCGATCGATCTATCGCGGGCCGCGGTGTAACCGTTCTACGTGCACCCGCGGAAATTTTATGCAAACGCCCTGGCTCCGAGAGCTTAATGCCTTCATTTGCCGTCGGCAAGGTCGTAAAGTGCCGCTTCTTACTAATTTGCAGAGTCAATAAGCGTTCCGCTGCACCGTGGATAGGCGAGGGGGCGCAAGGAACATCCGGGGGATAGGTGCATTTGTGATCGGTTACCGATTTCCTCAAGATTTACGGGGACACGAGCGGAAAAGTAACGAGACTCGCGGAATTTTCCTGGATTGTTCTCCCCGAGCTCGTTTCCCGTGACCTATGGGGATCTACCGCGGCCCGTTGATCGAGCACCTCCTTTATAAATCGGGAATTTTATTTAGAATGTTTTATAATGGATTTTATTCTCTTTATAGGGGACCGGTGATTTGTGGAGGACAAGGCCCGCGGAAGGGGAGCTACTATCTGGATACCGTGAGCTCTTTCTTGATTAATTTTGAACTTATAGACTCTTGGTAGAGCTGTCAGCATTTGTTACGTTGACAGCGTAATTTTTAATGCATCTTTGTTCTAACATTTTTCTTCCATTTTGGTCTTTTCGTATTTCTGGTATCAAGTTTCTTGCGATTTAATTGAACATTCTTAGGGGGTTTCTAGATTTAATTTAAGCGTGCAAATTTTTGGCAGAGCTGTTTATAGATTGTCAACTCTTATTGTTACATACACAGTATTATATTTATTCCGTGAGTGTCGAAAAATTTTTTATTTTTAATATTTATCTGTCCTTTTCTCCTTGCTGCTTTCGTTTCGAGTACCAGACGATTTAATTCAATGCTTCCGGAGAGCTCTGCCTTGATTTATTTTAACCGTACATACATTAAACCCAATATCTTGCAGTAAGATTTTATAACAAGCGTAAATACTGCCTTGTTAACAATGGCAGTGCATTCATTTCTCGCGCTCCCGAGAGCGGACAGCCGGACACAGCTCGCAAAGTGGCCCCATTCCGCGGAATTAATCTCTGCGCTTTTAATTGTCACGGGCTCATCACAGCGTAATGTTTCATTTTGAAAAATCCATGTTTCCATTTAAATATTCCTCTTTTCACCGGGGGAAGAAGAAACTCCTGGAAACGACACTAAACATCCACCCGCGCATTTAAACAGCCACGGGATTCTCCCACTTCCGCCCAGAGGCCGAGGTTCTTCAGGAACGTGTTTCAAAAGGAGGGGTAGAAAAGAGGGAACGCGAGGGAGTTGGAAAGGGGTGTAGGGGTGGGGGCAGAGAGAGAGAGAGAGAGAGAGAGAGAGAAATGGAGAAAAGCGACGAGAAGCTGCTTTTCATCCGTCTGTACTGCCCGGGAACCGCAGCAGTAACCAAACACCGCGAGTAAAAGCCGCGGCATAATTATATCAAGGAGCGAAAGAAAGATGGCGGCGTCCCGACGAGAGCGAGAAGGAGGCGGGGCGGCGAGCGGTATGGGGAGGGGGTGGGGAACAGGATCGACAAAGTGGAGCGTGGACTGAGAAAAATAGCAACAAGTTCGCCACTATTTCAACCGCTCGCCACTTGAAACGAAACACTGGCGAGGGTTTTTCAGCTACTTGTCTGTTTTGATGAACTTAGTTCGCTGTTGTACCGCAAGTTGCTGTGAGCATGGCCCCGTTACTATGGCCCGAATAATTATTCCGGCGCTGTAAAACGCGTTTAAGAGGAACAGCGGCCACCGCCGCGAATCCCGAGCGATCTTTTGCTATTTTACTTTCCTTACTTTAATTTAAGCGCGTTAAATCTCTCGGCTGCGACCGAACGGAATCGATCTTCCAGAAAGACGAGTCTTGTTGCGCGAGAAAACGTAAATTATTCAAAAGATGGATTGACATCTCATTTTTGCTATATAAACTGCGCTGTCTAATCATTATGCAAGAATTGCACCGAGTTTTTGGAAGAAATGTCCAGGAAAGAATGCTTTTGACTCGCGCACGGTTCAAGACGCTCGAACACGTTGAGCTTCGTAACTTCGAGCCAGTATTTCGGATCGTTCGCGCAAGATTAGGTTCTCGAGCAATTGGAACGCGTGCGACACGGTGCCGTTGGTCCAGAACCGAGTAAATACACGTTCAAAAGCTGCTCAGACGTGGCCCGCAGGAGGGTCGAGGCTCACAGCAGTGAATCGTAAGGAAATCGCAGCGAATTTTCGCGGCTCTGGGACTGGGGATGTCGTTTTTCAACCCCTGGCTGCTAGGAACGTGCACACCCCTCGGGACTCGTCTCGCCGAGCGCGAATAAAGTTCCTCGGAATCGAAGACCACCCCTTTCTACGGTGCTCGGAGTCTGTCTGCTCGTCTGGCCGGTTAAGAACAGGGCGCAGGAAAATTTTTCGCGTTTCTAAATGGGGCGAGACAACGGCTTCGCTTCCTCTCCGCTTGATTCCGCTCCTCCCCGCCTCTTCCCGCTTGAAATCTCGATGCCAGACCGTCGCCGGGACTCCCCGGGGAATATTCTCTTGGCACAACCAGCACGCAACTTACTTACAAGTGCTCATACATATGTATCCCATCAACATGCATATAACATCCGAGTAATTAATGTATGGCTGTCTCATTCCCCTACTCTCGACCACCCCTTGTCACCGCGGCTCTACCTCCCTTTCGTCTTATCCTCGTCCTGTTGTCGCCCTTCCTTTCTCTCTCTCTCTCTCTCTCTCTCTCTCTCTCTCTATGTGCTCGGCTCAGGCTCTTACCCTCGCTACAGGCTTCCGAGTCATCCCTGTGGAAGTACTTCTCCAACCCCTGTTTCTCACCCTCGTTTTTCAACGGTTTTGCGGCCGCTCCATCTTTCAGGAGCCTTCCCTTTTGCTTTCTGCACGCTACCCCCGCGATTCGCTGTCGCGAAGAAATTTGAGACGATGGGAAAAATTGCCGATGGGTTTGCTGCATTTTCAGGCGATTGGATCGCGATATTTCGCGTAGTAGGGGGTTGAAAGATTGGGAGCACAGAAAATGTGAGTGTAACTGCAAACTCAGTCTCCCTTTTATTTTTTAACTGTTAACTTGATCAGTAACCGAGGTGAAGTTGTTTTATATCATTCAATTTTTGGTGTCCTGAAAAATGTGTTCAGAAAAATGTATATTTATAGTGTGATTGCTTTGAGGGTTGATTTAGGAGTTCCTCTCAGTAGACTGTAGGTATCGTTTCTGATTCCCAAAAATGCTTATTTTGTGATGAAGCTTGATAAAAATTGAATATGACAAAGCATTCAGTAGTGTCGAATTTTTGCAGCGCTGAAATTTTTGTAGCGCTGAGATTTTTGTAGTGCTGAGATTTTCGTAATGTCTGGCGAATTTAAGGATTTGATAATATTTTAATATTGTTTCGGGCAAAGAATTCTGAAGATCGTATTGAAATGGTTAGGATGAAATTGTTAAGATTCTGTGCACGAAAAGATATTGTACACTTGCGCCCAGTCACCGAGCTAGTATTAAAATACCATAAGCAGTGAAAAAACCTCCTCGACATACCCTAAAGCGATCCTTTTCAAATATCCTCTAAGCCTCCGCGTATATTCACCATATGGCCGAAGACACGTGTATTGTTAGAAACCTCGTCTCTCCGTTTATGACTACCGTGTGAATAGATTCATGACTTTATCGTAAACTCCTGAAACGTGTTCTGCGAGGCATTCCCTCGTCATCGAAAAAATATTATGCTGGAGCACCCCCTTCAACATGAATCTACATACATGTAGAACATAGATGTAGAAATGTTGCCGGCGGAAATCTCCATTCTGCCTTTCATGCTTTCTTGTCGACATAAATTTCAATCATTTCATGGGAGATCTTACACCTTCAGGGGCTTCTAAAAATCTACTTTCAGAAATATTGGAGCCGAATATAAATTTTTATACAACTCGATCCTCCATAATTTAATTTGTTTCTAAACTGAATAAAATGTATCTAACTTGAAAAGGAGTTGGAAACTATATATTATAAAATGGTTGGAGTTGCAATAAAGAAATGCTTTCTGTTTTAGCAGTAAAATCAAACAGGACTTGAAAAATGCAAATAACAAATATGTGACTACAACAAGATTTTATAAGCTTGATTTAACCCTCCAAGTATAACAAAATGTCACAATGACAACCTTTCAAAAGTATAGAATGAAAACTGATATGATATTATTGAACATATGATATTATTATATTATTACAAAATTTAAATATTGAAACGAAATTAAAGAAAATTGATATTTGCAATTATTTGACAATACACTATCAAAAATGACGCGCAGAAAATTTCTACAAGCTCGGATACGTCCCCGGGGTGCCACAGTAGGATTAATCATATTGAAATGATTACGTTGTATTTTATAGTGCTTCTTCGCATGTAAAAATAAAATAAGCAGCAGATTAAAGAACACACGCTATAAATTCGTGGTAACAAATTAATTCTTCTGCGCACACCCTGTAGAGGCGTGTCCTCGCACCCCTTCTTGACTCCCAGGCTTGGTTCATAAACCCTGGAGTCATTAAGAGGAGGATCACAAAAACAGAAACACAGAAACTCTTGATTCGCGATCCACGAAACCGGTCCGATATCAAATTTAATAAGCAGGCGCGCGTGTGGTCGGATTCAAGGTGAGGGTCGCATGGGTGGGGATGACGGGTGAAAACAAAAGAAGAAGCGCACTAAACCGGAGAAAACCGAGGGTGAGAAATAGGGGTTGGTGAAGTACTTTCGCGGGGATGACTCGAAAGCGAGGCTTGGGGAGACGTGAACTCAAAGAGAGGGGGTCAGACAGGCATATATTTAATTGCTCAGACCTTCAAGATCCATATAAAAATCCTAAAAAATCAAAATTGATCGAGGTTTTAATTTCACAATGCCTCGAAGACCAGAAAATTTCCAAGACATTATCTAAAATTTCGCCCCTTCATGTGCAAAATAGTTGCTCGACCTCCCTTATGTTCTAGGCACCAAAGAAGGCTGAAAAATTCTCAGACATTTATTATAGCCTCTAATTTATTGTACAAATGATATTCTGGCCAAATGTTTCAACTTCTAAGATGTACAATTTTTAGAACGTTATTTAAGATTGAACCCTTCATCTGCAAGACAGTTGCCCGCTTTTGTTGATGTTCTAGGTCTCAGGGAAGGCTGAAAAAATTCAGAGATGCTCATTATAGTCTCTAATTTAATGTAAAATATTAAAAATAGAAATTTAATGTATAAATCTTTCCGCAGTACAAATAAAAATTCGACGGAAAGCCATGGAGAAATAGGAATTTTCTTCGAAAATCACGATTTATTACACTGGCAGAATGTTAGTGTTTTTCCATCAGTTTTTGCTATTACACTTTTGAATGGTCACGAACACAAATCGAAAATCGTTCCCTTCACCATCGATTTTCCACCGGTCGAATACAACCTGTAATCGCATATGTGACATTTTAGATAATCGGCCTGTTCGGTTAATATCGTGTAAAAGCGATCCCGTGTTTGCATATACCAGTTGATTTATGCACCTGTATAGAGGTGTTGTGCGAGAACAACGAGTTGCCGGCGGCGGCCATCGCGGGGATAAAAATCATTATAGTGCTGCTTCCTCAATGAACGCGGTGCCGCCCAAGACTCATCTGGACAACAGCAAAAACTCGTTGATCAGGATGCCACGGCCGCTGTTCATTCAAATTCCACCGGTACCCTCGGTGTGGTTGTTATTTTATTATCTCTAACCAGATAACGCGCAATTATCGCGGCGGCGTGGGGCTTAGAAAAACTGGTCGTACAATTCTACTTCGTCATTATGAGGCTGTACTACGAAGCTAATGACTCTAATTTCTGCCTCTATTAGACGGAAGAAAGAAAATTTTAAGTGGAGGACTGCTTATTCTCTCGGGCAATCTGGCAGCAATCAATCTGTTGGTAATTGCTTTTAGATTCGTTTTCTCGTCCGCAGATGAAGCCATATCATTTACGCATTTTTACCCTGAATTTCTAAATGGCGATTTAATGTGAAATTCCGAAACATCGACTAGAAATATTTTCTACGATGAATACAAAATTTCCTGTTAACACTACGCGCGCTCAATATTGAAAAACCTCGATCAAAATCATTTGTACAGAAGTGTCATTTTGCTAGAAAAAGAAATTCCCATCTAGTGCTCTCCTCAGTAATTCCGTGTCGTCGAAAAACTCTTTTGTATTCGACAGAATCGAGTTTCTTCTGTTCAACGAGGGATTAAAAATTTTCTGTGACTGCTGCCGCGTGCTTAACAATCCAAGACATCGATTAAAAACATTTGTGACGTAGTATCGTCTTGATGAAAAACAATAAATTCTCGCTTAATTCTCTCGTCAACGAATCCGTGTTGTCGAGGGGCTTTGAATTCGCATAATTTAGCAAAACCGACTTTCATCGGAGCGGGGCGGCGCAACGCGTTTGCAATATTGAGCGATGAACACGCGGCACTAAAACCGAATGACGACGGGAATGATCGTCGGATTCTTGTGTTCAGAGTTCACGGAGGCAGGCTCTAGCTCGCGGCGAATCTCTAATACGGCGCAGCAACGTTGAGGGAAGACCGAGAAATGTTCCGGCACACAACTACTTATCCGCGGAACGATACGCGAAACAGGAAGACCACTGACGTCTCGCTGAAATATTATCGTCGTAAAAGTGACGGGGAGAGCTGCGCTGTCATTCCCGGTAATCCGGGAATGTCTTACGCGTCGTCGCCAACGACAGCCACCGTGGAACGATACACAAAGGACGGACCCGAGTGTCGGTTTCATTTTTCCTCGTCGTCGCCGCCGTCATGGTCGTCGCTTTTTTTTTCCGCGTTCTGGATACACAGTTGATTTCATAAATAGTGGCTGGGGGTATGCGTTCGACCAAAGCCGGGGAGAGGCTCATTTTATATTCCGACGGTGTTGTGCCTGAGAGCAACTTTTATCGTGCGTATAAACGGTAATGAATAAAGTTCTGTTTTATCTGGCTGTTTTCTGCTTCTGGATCTTTATTGTCTGTAATGCGAACACAAGACTCGCGGTATTAATTCGTTTGGTTTATCAGCCAAATGAGATGTGGGGCGACATTTATTTGCGTCGGGATGGAGTTCGTTGATGGTGCTGAGATTTAGAAATTATTTTAGTCTTCCAGTGGTGTTCTGGAAACATTGGGGTAGGAGGAAAAAGGAAGGGGAGATTGGGGATCTTGGCAAAAGAAGGCAAGGGGGAGATCTAGGGAAGGGAAAGGAAAGGGGATCTAGGGAAGATGGGGGGATGGTGATGGAAAGGCCTTCTGAGGGGATCTAGAAAAAGGAAGAGAGGGGAAGGGCAGAGATGCAAGGTGAAAGGAATGTAAGAAACTTTTGTTAAAAACTTTTAGGGACTTTTATTGCAAATGCACAAAATCCGTAGTTTAGTCATTAGTCAGTAGTTGACATCTCAAAATTACCACCAACACAGAACCGCTTCAGACACTCCATATACTCAACATAAAAATTCATCTCCGATCGAAACTCGCAAAAATCCCGTTCCTCCGTTAGTCCGTGCCGACGCGCGCCATAAAAGTCGCGCAGGATGACAATTCGCTAGAAATCGCAAAGACGAGACCGGGGGACGTCGACAGAAGAAGAAAAACGCACTCTTTTTCGCGAGTGCGTCATTGACGTAATGCGATCGCACGGTGCCCAGAGCCCCGATCTCGCGTCGGATTAATCTCCGGATGATGTGTCCCGGTCTTGTTCTCGTTGCGCACTTTGTGCCGATGGATGAAAACCCGTCCTTAGTCACCGCGGAAAGGGATCCTCGTTCCCATTAGTCGCGTCTAACCCTTCCTCCACCCCCGCAGAGGGAGGAAACGACAGAGCAGGACTGGAACAACGAATTTGTTCCGCGATATTTTCATCCGGTTAATTGTTTAACAAACAACATGTCATGATGCGCAGGACGCTTTGCTAGACGAAACAGCTCATCGATTTTCCACCGTGTCAGAGACCTAAACACGGCATTTGACGTCTACACACGTCGGAACAAATCTCTATTGCGGTGAGGTTGACGTTAATGAATTGTTAATTTCTTATCGAATAAAAATGTAATTCTTTCTAATTTTGCTTTACTTTTTTCGTCAAATTTATAATAGCGGCATTTGGACTGCGTTCGACGTGTATACTCGTCATTGCTTGATTTTAATTCCGCGCCCGTGAGGGATGTTTAAAATTAAACTCCGCAGTTCACTGGTTAATTAATTCCCTGGTTAACTGATACCCTAATTCCTCAGGATCAGGCATTGTTACCAGGCCTCAAACCTTCCTGGTTAATTTCGAAGCAGTTCTTCGGCGCTTTGAAGTGCGAAGACAGTGGGGGCTATTTTTAAGTGACCGGCGCTTAATTATAGGCTGGCGATGATCTAGATGGATGGGATGTTGGCAGTGAGTCGCAGGAATTTAATTTACCACATGGTTACCAGAAAGGATCCGACGAAAATTGTAATAAATTGTAACATTAAACGAGACATGTTTGCAATTTCTTATAAATATTGTAACAGTCCATTCCTTGAATTTTTTGTAAAATGAACTGCAGGATTGTGATAATTACAAAATAAAATAATCGTGGTCTTAGGTTCAGTGTTTGACCAATCAGTCGCAAGGAGTTCCTGCAACACCGCGTGCATCACGAATCAGGTGAATTTTCGTGGCGGAAAACGTTGATAGTTTGTTTTAATCAGTTTAAGTACTCGTCCGCGGCGGTACACGTAATCCTCTTGTCGGCGCTCTTGAATGCGCCGCTCAACTTATCCATGCCTAACCGTATCGCGAGATGTAGCGTTTCATTAAACGAGTTTAGGGAACGAGGTGATAGTTTCGCCGAATGGGACTCCGTGATGAATGTAACGATCCACCAATTTGTTGTTCCCGTGTCGCCTTGTCATGCACGAGTGCTCCGTTACCTGTGTTAACCACTTGCTTTATGAT
Source organism: Halictus ligatus (assembly GCA_028454255.1). NCBI lineage: Eukaryota > Metazoa > Arthropoda > Insecta > Hymenoptera > Halictidae > Halictus > Halictus ligatus. Next base: position 5,735,172 of record CM052140.1, on the reverse strand, counting down.
TCAGCTCTTGGCTGGATTTCCAGACTTACTTCCTTGCAGAATGAAAAATATGCAGACTTAATTTTTCGATCAGAACTTATATGTGTATTATAGAATACGTTTTTCTGATTAAAATGAAACAAGAATCGAGGAAATCTGATTGGTAGTTTCCGAGATAACACTTTTTTAGTACAGTCTGTTTATTTTAAGGTGACAGAGACGATATTATTCAACAGTCTGTATTGTATAAACAAATGGGAAATTAGCGAAATGATGAATTAAACCTCCCTCAATTTGGTGAACATTATACTACTGTTAATATTAAGCAAGGTCTCTGACGTAGAGAATAGGAAATCTACGTTATGTTGTAGAATGAACCAACCTTAAGAATCGTTTCAAATCGTAAAGATTGCAGAATTCGAACGTCTGTAGTTTATAAAGAAAATGCTACAGTGCAAAAATGATAACTTTGACAACTCATAATTTGATATGGACTACATTACATATAATTTTGAATAAGGTGCTCAACCTGGTACATAAATAATCGAATGATTTTTCGTGAAGGGAGGCAAAAATTTATAAAATCCACAGGTCCGTATTTTGCAAACAAATACGAAACCGGGAAAATGATGACCTAAACCCTCCCTAATACCGTATAAACTATGCCACAGTTAATTTTAAACAAGATCTTGCATGCTAAATACAGGGAACCAATCCACTTCTCTCAAAGTGACCAACCTACAAAATAATTGTCAACAATTGATAAGATGGTAATAATAGTTCCGGACTTAACTATTTGAATGAAAACAAACAGGAGGCACTCCACTCCAAGAAGAATATGTTTCGACGCAGAATTTGCGTTAACAGACAATAGGGATTCCGCGATTCAGTCTCGCGGAATTCAGGGAACACAAGATCGGCACGCGTTCGCAGATTCGCGTTGCAGCACGCTGCGCCGCGCCGGTGTGCACCGGGAACAATTCCCTATTGCATCGGCGCGCGCGACGCACCTGGGGTGATGCTGATGAATGGGTCAAATTAATGGCATATGGCGTGCAATATCGCGTAGAAAAATTTCTCGCAGAATAAACAGGCCGCGCGTTTGCCGCGTCACCGGTGTCGGGGCCCAGACACCATATGCGTGTTCGGGCATAGAAGGATGCGTTGTCGCGTGCCCCGGCACGGTGTTTCACCGGACGCGAGAAAACAAGGGGAGAAAACTGGAAAGGGACGAAGAAAGGGGAGAAGGGCGGAGAAACGAAAGAGAGAAAGAGACAAGGGGGTGAGCCCGCGCGGGCCGCGAACAATCGGACGTACCAGACAATGAGACTACTTTGCCCCGACTTTGTCGCAGCGAGGGTGACTATCGGCAGTTAACGCTACGCCTTTCACCGTGCACGCGAGGGTGGTGTTTTACTCGACGGTTATGATTGCCAGGCTGCGGATGTTTGCGCTTTCATTGCATATTTCGCTCGGCTAAATCGCCAGACGATCACGCCGTTGCTATATTATAGGTACTACGGAGCTGCGAAATATCTTCGTTCAAACTATCAGGTCTTATTGATAGTCAGATATTTGTATGGGGAATCTAAAAATTGCACATGAGTGTCTGTTTCTTCAGAGATTTTGCGAACGTTACTGTATTTTTTCAAGTCTAAAAAAGAATAGATTTATTTAAGCCAGTTTAGGGTAACGCTGGAATGTATATCTGTAACGATTGCGGTCTAAAGATTCTATACATGGAGGAAAACAGTCCGCATTTTACAAACAAATGAGGAACCAAGAAAATTATGAATTAAAGCTCCTCTAATTTGGTAGTATTAAATAGACAGTACTTCGTAAAGAAATGGGATTTGTGGAAAGTGATGACTTAAACCCTCCCTAATTTCGTATGAACTACACTCGAAGATCCTCGATACCGACGACAAGGAATTAACCTAGTTCTCATGACGTTTAAAAATAAGATTTCTTTGAATTTAAAGGAACATCTTCGGCCAGCAATGAAATATACAAAGTGTATTTTTGAAATTCCCTGTAAATCGATTTGTAAATATCGATTTTTGTTAGATCTCTTAATGGATTAATTAGCAATTGTTTGGGAATGGTTGGCAGGGTCGCAAGTTGTACCATTGCGTCCGCGGCATTACGAGATTCAACGAGTGCATTCTGCGTGTAAGTAAGAAGACGGTAAATTGATTTCGGGCGGCAAGTTGAAAGCAAACATTTAACAGTATCAAGAGACTTAAGAGAGACGATGATGGCGCGTGGAGATCAAGACCGAAGATAAGTCTTGGCATGCTCTTGTACGCGATTCGAGCGCTTTCCTAGGATTCCGAGGGACTGCAGAGGATCGTCAGTAGAAATTCCGGCAAGTTTGAGTACGTTAATATGGAGTTTTGGGAACTTCTACTTCATCTCGATCTTAATACTGTGCTCTTGACTTTTCAAGTAAACTAATTTACCCCTACCATAATGTTCTTAAACTGTTGCGAACACGAACTCAGCGTGTCGGCGCTTGGAATCGTGATGTCTAGCTGACTACTAAATCACTGACTACGAAACCACCGGCTACGAGGCCGATGACCTTTTCGGTGTTCATTGCTAGATACAGAAGCTACCTAGACGCTTATTTTTTTCCTTAGAGCCGAGATGAAAATTAATAGACATCATGTCGGAGACATATTTTCACGGAAGATACTAAACACTAGATACTGACCTAGACTGTAGACTTTCATGAAGAATCAAAATTGTTTGTGTGCATTGCTAGACAAATTTATTGTCCGGGGACAAAAACTAACAGTTATTATAAAATTTTCTACGATGAAAATCGCGAATAAAAAGTTGTTTATTATTGAAATTTAAGATAATCTACGATTTTCTACACCAAATATAAAGAAAAAAATTCGAAGAACAAAATGATTAAAAAATATAGATTTCTATACTTTCTTGGTTACAAATAACAGTTATTAGTGCCCAAAAAATTGGATCCTCTTCGATAACTGTTATCGACGGAAAAACTGTTTCGATTGCTCAAAGCAGTTATAACTGTTATACGTGATCGAAATGAATTTCTCTCAACGATACCATTTACCAACATTTAACATTTACCATTTACCAAAAATTTCGGTTACTTATAATCCTTGTTTGTAACCAATACGATTTTAGGCAATGAAATACTTCTTATTCCATGACTTTTTTTCTTTCTGGTTATAACAGTTTTGGTTTCTGTTAGATGCAGAAGGTACCCAGACTTTTACTTTTCTGTCAAGTTCTGAACAAACATCGGATTGGAACAAACGCATAATTATTTACATTTACAATACAGAAGTGCCACGTAAAATCAGAAAGACCTCTATGAGTAAATTCTAAAGACTCGAAGTTTGAAATGTTGTTCCCGAATCTCTCGTATTTGTTGGACCATGCATTGACGCTGAAGTTCTACGTTTCCAGGCATCTTCTGTTGTTGTTTCGCGTGCATCAGCGTGGAATCCGTATCTCTGAGCAACTGCTGGCCCGTTGCGTTAGGGCTAGCCTTATTTCTCGGCCTAATTTGCGCCGTAAAACGAGAGAGCCCGTGAAATTGGTCCAACACAGCATCAGGGTGTCCCAACTCCGGTTACCTACGGGGTAACACCGCTCTCGAATATGGCGTCAGGCTGTAACCTCGCGGTATCTCGTGTCGCAAACTCGCCTTAAAGCTCCGCATATGCATGCAGCTTCCGTAAATATGAATTCATTTCGCCCTCCACATCCGGCGACCTTACCGTATCGTTGCATATCTCTCTGCCAGCTCCACCTACACCGAGGCTCTCCTGTCCCCGGTTCCTTTGGTATTTCAGTCACCCCCTTTTGTCTCAGTTTTCGCGCCATCCTCCGTCAGCTATCCGGCTATTCTTGGCTTCTCTCTCTCTCTCTCTCTCTCGCTCTGTCTCTTTCTTCCGCTCTTTCTCTCTACACAGTTTTCGCTGTATGGAGTCCACGCTAACGGAATCTGCCAAGCTTGCTCCGCGTTTCAGACTAACATTCCCGAACTGATGACAGGCCGCTGGCTCCTTTCAGGACCATGCTCGGATGGTGCCAGTGTTTAACTCCGGGGACAGAACGTGTTTGATTCGAGAATTGTTGGAAAGTAGAAGGCGAAGGTGCTTGTTGAAGTCGGTTTTCGTTTCGAGCTGAATTTCCGAAGTCTGGGACAGAAGGATACCGACGTCAGAAATTTGACATGAAATATTTAGTCACCTGTGTCGACACACCCGAATATTTAAAGATTCATTCTGATGGGTAACATGTTCTCTTCGAAATGATTTGTTCTTAAATCACGTTAACTTCGTAGATCCAACTATACTATTTTCCACTTTGTCTACTGGAAGCCTATGAATAGGATTTTCAATGATTGTGCTGTACCAAAAAATGCTTAAAAATCTTTCTTTCCATAATAATTCCAAACGAAATGATTATAGGAAATGACTTTTGGCTCGCGATAAAAAATCTGGAGATATCTGGATGGATGTGCAATATTTAGAAAAATAAGCATCGATGTAAATTCACATTTTCCTAGCACAATACAACGCGACAGAGATCGAACAGAAGAAGAATATTAAAGATTATACATATTGACAATGTAACAGTTCCGTGGTCTCCCAAAATCTTTGTAAATGGTGCGTGTACGCATCGGATGGAGTAAGCCGATCCGAAGATCGAGAAAACCGCACGGCTCGGGAATATTGAATCCACGAAAAGTCGTCGCCGGAACCGCGACGGAAGCCTAAATGCGTGGCAGACATAAATCACAATTACCCGGATAACGTGTACCCGGGGCCAGGAATCACGGAAGTGTGCCGCAAACGGTGACGGAGAACCGCTGATCCCGAGATCTACAATTCTGAACGTGACAAACCCCGGCTCCCGGTATTCGTGTGCACTCCTTCGTACATCCGTTATTCACGGGGCCTGCGTGTTGATTATTGTACCACCTATGTGCTTGCTCTCACTCTGTACCTCTGGTCCATGCATGCATGCTCCTCCTACGCTTCCATCCCCTCCCGCCCAACCTTGCAGTTTCATCCCCCTTGGTTACGCGACAAAATCAAGACGAAGAGAGAGAGAGAGAGAGAGAGAGAGAGATGGGGGTGAGGACCAGATACGAGAACTGAACTGTGAAAGCAGAGAGTAGAACTGAGAGAGAATCGGTCCTGGAATATCTCAACGAAAACAGATGGAAACAAGGGTAAACGGAACGAAAAGTTGCGGAGTGTAACGAAATGCAGTAGAGCAGTCCGTATCCAAATACCCTAATATCGGGACAGTGTGCGTCTCCTAGCAACAGATGCCTTAATTAACGCGACAGGTACATTCTCCTGCTGCGAGTACACTGCGCGTACGATACTCCGATTATTTATACCGTTGTTGCAGTTTTAATGGTCCGCATGCGTTTTGTTTCACAGTCGTTTTAATCCTGCGACATCATTCTTTTCTGCTGTCAGAGATATTGTTAAAAAGAACCGTGGGATCCTGAGAATTCCAGGAACAATTCCGGGAATCTTAAGTTTGATACATTGGATTTGTAATTGTAGAGGACTTGCGACAATGTTTAACGTTCCTACGTCGTTATACTTATTTTAATCTTGTTAATTTCAAGCTCGAGCGCGAGAAGAATGAAAAAGGGAAACGAGTAAAAATCCAGTCTTCCCAGGATTCTCAGGGGAGTACCGAGTTTGGATAATTGTTGCATGTGATTGTACTCGAGCTTCGAATAATATTTATTTCAATCCTGGGATATGATTTCCCTCTGTTTTGATGTAAGAAGATTGGAAATTGTGAAATGTTCGTCTTGTGACGATCGTTAACATTCTACACCCTTAGGTTTACGGAACACTATAAATGACTATTTTACATTACTTTATGAAAATAACAAGAATATGCCTATCCAAATTGTTAACCATTTTTAAATAATGTACACTCAAAGAAATAAATTTGTTATGGACGCATCTTAACAATCTCAGTAATCGTAAATTAAAAATATCAGAACTCGTAATTTTGACGAGTAGCCTATTAAATTTAATAAAGTGTAACTGTATACCTGCGAATTTTTCGCATTTATAGGAACAATAACTGGTTGAAATTTTTCAAAAATATTTTTAAAGAAACAAAGTAATTTCTATATGGTTCCCTTGTCCTACAATTGAAGAAATAAATTTCTGTTTTGCATGAAGTTCCGCAGTTTGATTTTTATAAATTTGGGGTCGTCCTAGATGAACAAAATGAAACTGATCGAAACCGAATAGCCCGAACGACTCCGATCAAACGCGAAATTAATAATGCAGTCGTATTGTAATTTCGTAATACGTCAATAACGTTAATACACCTTCATTCGTAATTACAGTCGCTTTCATAAATTTCGACGATATTTTACATCGAAAGCGACGCCACTGCAAATATTGTAGAGCCGCGTGTAGCTTCGCATTAATAATAAAATTCAGCCCGATCTCGCGCCGAACGTTGAACATAATTCATACGCCCTTCGGCTCGGCACGGCACGGTGCGCAACGAATAACCGTGGATTAGTTTAATTTTATTTCGCTCGGATCCGTGTTCGTCCCTCGAAATTCACTGATTAAAATATCTTTGCCTTTCTACCGTTATTTTCCGCGCCCCGAGAACCCGTATATCCATTACCCAAAAATTTCACCTGTGTTTTGTTTGTAAATAATATATTCCACTATTGTTATCTTTATTATCATAGTGTTTTATTTCGAGCCGAACTCTTCATTGAATGATAAAACCAATGAGAAACAATTCAGTTATTAAATTTCTTTACAATATTATTGATAAATATGAATACCCAAATAAATATTTAAAAAACCACGTTCGCACATATCGGAGAACTTGTAAGGATTCTATTATAGCTCAATGTTGTATTTTTTTGTCGTCCTACAAGAAATCATTAGAGGGAACAATAGAACTGGAATAAAAATAAAGCAGAATAAAGATTATTAAAATAAACGTGGGACGTTGTGGCGACTACATCTTTGTATTGAATATTATAAATAAATAGAAGCATATTAAATAAATAATAGGCAAGAATATACATCATTCATTCTCTTTTCTTTATCATTTTATTTTTATCAGGAAATAAATATATGACAACGTTAAAGTAAAATGGAAACGAAGAACAAAAATTAGTGTGCAATAAATGTACTAATTAAATCTGTCCGTTTAATATTATTAATAAATAGGAGTATATTAAAAAAGCATGCAAAAGAAACATACAAAAGAAAGCATGTAAGGGTTTTATTACAACATATTTTATTGCCATCCTATTTTTATTGGAACATACAAAGTAGCAGAGGAATAAAAGCAGAACAGAATAATTTCCACCCCTATAATTTCAACCTGTTATTAGCAAAGTTCATAAGAAAATATAGGAGAATAAAAACGGAACAAAATATTTTCCACCCCTATAATTTCAACCTTTCATTAGCAAAGTTCATTTCTGATATTACATCTGCATTTATTCAATTATAATTATTTATTTTCCATGGGTTTCGGCTTCGTTGCAGTATTACAAAGGATACTAGTAACTCGTGTAACTAACCCGTTCCAAACTTGCTCAGATGTCTTCGCGAAAATCGAGCCAACGGTCGCGCCGAGCGTCCGACAACTGCAACCGTCGTGCAGGGCATCAAAGTATCCTTAACCAGGGATGGTGGTTTATAGATTATCGAATTTAATCAGTACCGGTTAGCTAGCAGACACGAACTGTACAGATAATACGCACCGGTGCGCATTAATCCTTCGAAGCGTGATTTCTAATCATGGCTGTCGGCGTGCGATCTTGTTAAGCTAATCCGATTAGAGGATAATGAGCAGCGGGAGCCAGACACGCATCATGGTCTGACCAAGGGGAGGAACAATACATTAGTATTCTTACGTTTTAAAATCATCCCCCAAAGTATCTACAACCACGAGACAAGCAGTCCTGGTTAGGTACGACTATTCGTACAGGTAAGACGACTCCCTCTGACTATGTTATAGACAAATTCCAATCTTCGGCATCCAGAGTGAATGTGCTGCCGACGAATTAAATTTTTTCAATTCGTTCAATATTGTCTTAAATGCACGTGTATTGATTTTCACATTCTTTTTCATCGTGGATTAAACTTACATCTGACGCTTTGAGCAATAGTGGGCAATTGGGTATTTTTGGTTAATGTGTTTTTTGTTAGTATTTTCTAGTTTCATATATTTTCACGGCTCTTTGGACAATGCAGTTTAAAATGGCAGCCTCAAAATTAACACGACTGTACGAAGGCCAGATACGAGTTCCATTGTGCCGATCCACTCGCTCGAAACAATTCTTCTTAAGAACCCATTCGCACGTGCATCGAGCCTCTTCCGGCTCTCTTTTGTGCGACACCGCAAATTGATTTCTCGCGGGACCTCATAGAACACCAGAAATGCCAAATTGCCGGTCACCCGTCGCCGGTACAATGAAAATCTCGATTCGTTTCCGGTCCCGCTGCGAGTATCCCCCCCGTCTTCTTCGGGGTCCGTTAATAAAGACCATAGAAGCCGACTTCGCCGTGAAAGGGGTTCATCAGGGTGCGTGTCGCGACACTTACGCACTATAAAACTTGTTGAAGCGTCGACTTGTATTCCCGTCACTTTTTATTGCGCGAAAATCACGCTGGAAACGCTCGTATAAATCCAGTTTCTCTGCTGCTGAGACTTTTATGAAGAAAAATTTTTCATTGCTTTGCGGGAGTGTTATTTACTATATGATAGCATTGGAGTGTCTTTTAATAATGTTACAGAGTGTAAAAACTGGATATGTTGTTATTATGTAGTTGGGAATTTAGAGTTTGGATTCTTCAGGGTGTTGCAATGCTGAAAATGAAGAGTAACATTACTATGACTATTGTTTATGAATTGGTCGTCTTAGATTTTCTTTTAATAGCGGCGTAGTGCGCAGGCATTATGCGTGTTATTAATATCCAGCTGAAGCCGGCATTAAATATAGAGCAGAGGTTAATATACACTCCAATAAAGATCCTAATCTAGTCATTACTCGTACTAATTGGAGCCTGCTGCATAGACTACAGTCGAGTATAGCGTACTAGTCTATATTATAGATTAATGACTAGCAGTATACTGTAAGCTAGGTTTTCATTACAATGGCTAATTAGTTACTTCTTTATCGCTGTTGCTAGCGTTGTTTACTAATAACAAAAATTAGTGCGCGAATGATAACTCGGTGAAAATTTCGAAGGATCTTGAGAATAGTACTATTTTATTTTCAATTTATTAAAATTCTTTAGATAAGTTTTTATTTAGTTTCTGTTCTTTTAATTATGACGAATGATTTTCTAGTGGTTTATTGTAACAACGTTCAATTCGGAGGGTGCATCACGCATCCGCGTCTTTAGTTAGTCATTCGACTCACGTCGTGTCCCAGAATCCCTCCTTCCTCTGTTACCCATCCCTATCGATATCGCTCCGCATGGTTATTAATCGATCTATTGGTTCATCTACTCGAAATCAGTCAACCGATGCGACGTTGATACCGTGACTGGTGATCCGGCCGTCTGTATGTTCGTCGCGTTTGATTTGAATCATCCCTTGATGAAGTTTCGACGCAACCGAATGGCCACGGAAATGATTGAACGTTCGTCACTGTCTCGCCAATAACCACCAGTAAGAGCAACATCTGCCTTCTTCCAATATCTCGATCACTTCACCGTCTCTAAAAATTATTGGCCTCTGTCGACCTCATTTCTACCAAACAAAATTCAAAACTATATGTTGTCTTTACATTTACTACATTTCTGCACGATAAATTTCACATTGGTTTTAGACAGACTAGAATAATGGACCAGAAACTTATCCACTTTTAAAAGACAATTCAAAAAACGAATAATAAAATAGAAGCCACATAAAATACTGTCTAAATATAAATAATCTATTCTTCCTCTTCGTGAGACAGTCCAGTTAAAACTTATTTGCATCCATGCACTACATTCTTCTACAATTCAGCTGGCTCACAATAATTACCTATTAATAGACTGCGGATGTTTATGCAAGTTTCAAGTTTTGTAGACGAATTTTAAGAAAGTCGAACACATGAAATCTGATTTTCCGTGGTAGTACCTTTTTTTAGATCGGAAATAAATTAAGGTTGTACTTAATTCTGTCGAATTTCATATTCTAGCAGTTTTTGAAAATTTTCAAGAGCCATAATTGCATAAAGATCCGCAGTCTACCTATCACACACCCTCTACCCCAAAGGCTATCACAAAACGAAAAGTGTAGAACATATAAACCCCTAACCAGATTGATCAAACCTACTACAAATTATACAACACAAAATCATCTCTCCATCTCCGACTACTTTAACTGACACGAGACGTTCACCAAGCAAGAATTCCAAACTCACAAGCCTTCCTTTTCTTCCCTGTGCTTTCAGACCAAGAATATTCCCAAGGTATTCAACGACTCGAAATCAGCGTCACAACATCTCGGCGAGCGTTCAAAGCGTCTATCTAACGCGACGATCGCTTAGATCCGCCGTTCCTTCATAAAGCCTCGACCTCCAGAAACCGCCCCCTTTTCGAACAGTGTCGCCTCATCCACGTCGGAGCATATCTACTTGCTTTAATTGGGATCAACTTGCCAGCTACTCGGCACGAGACAAATGAAAGAGAGTGGGCGACAGAGTTGGGAGACCGGCGTGGCGAGACGAGGCGAGGCAAGGCGGCTGACAGGGTTCTGAGTGCTCGCGGAGGAAACGCGACTCGTTCCGGATCCTCGACGACGCTTTATTTCGTCGCGCCGTTTGCTTTCTCTATCCCCTGGCGACGATCGCCCCGTAAAATACGTCTCTTTTCGACGACACCCCGTAACCCGTCACCCTCGACGAATCTCCTTTTTCAAAACGCATCTTCGTTAACGCTGCGACACGGAGCCGACTGCACTTCACGCGCACGGCTCAGTTCGTGGGGTGTCGTCGCCTAACGCGTGATTTCTGCTTTTCTCTCGAATTTTTGGCGATGTGGCGGACCAGTGCGCTCATACAGGGTGTACGGTTTCGTTTTGACCCTGTAGTCCTTGCTGTTTCAGTGAAATCGCGTATAATGGCGTTTAAAAGCACTGCGGCACAAATAGGGGATGAACTGGATGTGGACGATTGTTGGATAATTATTAGAATTTATGGGAACTTTTTATGCGATTTTTGTACTGTGCAGTTTTTACTGGTAAAGATTTACAAGGTAAAACGTCCAAACAGCGGATGGCGAATCCGTTGAAATTCGCACAGAAGATAGGGATCGGGGAAAATATTTGACAAGTGTATTTTTTACCGGACATCGTGACGTCAAGAGGGCGTGGGAACAGCCCTCAAAGTTCGAGGATCGAGATATGTTTTATATACATGTATATAAATTTCTGAATATCTCGGGGAACTTCAAACAAAATATATTTTGATCCCCTACCTTTGAGGGCTGTTTTCACCCTGTCAACATGAACGATGGCTGATAGAAAAAAAAACACGTGTCAAATGTATTTTCCCCGAGAACTATCTCCCATGTAAATTTCATCAATATCAACCCCGTCGTGGTACGGGTTGGGTACGATCTGTTTTTATTGTGCCCAAGGAAACGAAGTAGTGTTAGAGACATTTTATTAAACCGATATATTTTCCAATTTAACAGTAAAAATCTGCATGTAAAAATTATAATATTAATTTTGACAGCACCTCGGAAGGTAGAAAATTCAGACGAGCAAATCTGATGCTGTAGGAGTCTGTCTCGTGCAGAAGAATGTGAATGATAACATCTCTGCTGGAACATTTCTTTAAGTATACTTTTAAGTAATTTGTCTGCCTATTCGTCCGTTTAAAGGTGCATGCCAGGAACGATACAAGCATGCTTAATGGTTTTCCTGATGTAAAGAAATGTCTGTTATTTAAATATTTTTAACGAAAAATCGTTTTTTCAGTAATAATCTGTTACATGTCTGACAATCTTCTTTAAACATTTTCATTCAATGTTTGAAAACTTTTCTTAATTAATCGGGCTTATAGTTAGACAATAGTGCATTGCAGCTTTTAAACCCTTAATTTTTGAGTAGTAATTATTTTTTCATACAACAGTAATACCTGAAGCATCACAGAATACATTTTTTCATCTACAAAAAATGTTTCTCAAGTAACACGAGTTACTGAAACATACCTACTATATTCATCACATGTTGAAAAACATTGAGAAGATGATTTAAAAGCTTATCATTAGACTGCGGAACTTTATGCATTTACGGCTTATGAAAAATTTCAAAAAATGGTAGAATACAAAATTTCATAGAATCTAGTACGACTTTTATTTGTTTTGGATCTAAAAAGGCTGTTCCCATTAAAAATAGGAATTTATTTCATTACACTTTCTTAAAACTTGTCTATAAAAATTGATAATTGCATAAACATCCACAGTCTACTTATCATTTATGTTTTGGTGGAAAGAGGAAGGCGATTTGGGTTTTTAGCTAATAGGCGGCCCCCGAAAGCGAGACAAAAATCAGCAGCACAGTGCTTAATTAAGTACCACTAACTCTGTCGCAGTCGGTCGTCGTTTCTTCGCCATATTTGCATAGCTCGTGATTCAGGGAGGAGTCGTGGCGCGGTGGTTCAACTATAACGCGGATCTCTGGACGCAGCTGTCTCGTAAACTTTGTTTATTACGCGAAGAAATTAGAGCCGGCCTAAAATCTTTCGTTGGCCGTCGAGAGATAAACGTCCGGTGCTCGAGTGGATTAACGCTAGAATCTCCATCTCGGCTCGAATTTCTCTCCCATTGACTTAACAAAGCCTCGAGATTTCGGAAATCTTTTTTTTCCCTCACGATATCACGTTCCATCCCTCGGTTGCGTCCGGAGCTCCGTTTTGCAAACAAATTCGGCAAAAGCGAACTGCAATTAAAATGGGAACATCAGTTTTCCGAGGCTGTTTTTCGCTTCGTTTACCCGAAGTCCCGCGAGCCCTCAGCCCCGTTTCCTCCGTAGGAAATAATCTATAATCCCGGAAGAAACCGCGCAACAAATTTTTTAGAAGAAAACGCCGTCTGGCAGTCTCACCGGTGAACTTTTCTAAAAAGACAAAGAATTCTTTTCCTTCGGCCTGAATTTTTCATTCGACGCGCCAGGTCTCAGCAGATCGGCCTGGTTGGCCATTTTTTCAGGAGACTCATATTTTTTTGCATTGCGAAGAAATCCCATTTTTATTGTCCTATTTATTTCTAAAAACACAATAAATGTAGTATTACCACTTTTCTGAATTTTTTAAAATTTTTCGGATTTTTAGACGCGTTCGATCTGAGCAGATCGTTCCGGTCGGCCATCTTTGTTTCAAAGCATGATGAATGCTATATTTGAACTTCCATCTGTTCCGTTTGATTCTGGGAATTTTTGGACTGATTTTGGACTCGAAGAAGCTGTAACGATCCAGACCGCACATATTTTCCGGCCAAATGGAGGCCGTGACATTTTGGTTTAAACGTAGCATAGGTTTCTGAATAATTGTGCAAAGTTCGGTCATTAGGTCTCGCAATTAGTTCGCTTGGCTCAAGAACGGATTAATTCGAATCGTTATACGAGCCGTCTCTGTTGCAGGATCCTGTCTCGCCGGATGTCGAGTTTCGAAATTCGAATTTTGCGGTTGTTCGCAAAAAATGATTTAGCTGGGTACACGAGACTGTGGAAGAGATGAATTTGTTGAAACATTTATTAAGCTTTCGCATTTGTTCCAAGTTTTTCCGAGATGCGGCGTCCGGTATGGAGGAAGCGGAAGCTCACGGAAGAAAACAAAATGGCAGAATGGTCGGATTCCTACAACTTTTATGAAAGACCGCGAAACTTCGAGAAAGTAAAATTCTCTGTCCTCTGTTCGTTGAAAGTAAGTCTTTGTACAGAATTGTGATAAATTCTTCTGACGCAAAGATGTATGAGCGAAACGTGGAAAAGATTGAAGAATCGGCCGAAAATATTGTTTATAATTTTTCCACAGCTGGTGGAAGAAGAATTTTTATTGAAATTCTCGGGGAATTCATTAACAGAAGAATTTGGCACCACTTCGCTCAGAAAAATCGGTGGAGGATATTTTTAATAAATTCATAGAACTGGAATTTTTGATAGAATTGTTGGAGAATTAATTAACAGGGGGATTTAGTACGTCTTCCTTTAGAAAGAAATATCTTTCAACGTGTATGCAGGAGAAGATGACGGGAGGTTTGCCCCGTTTTAATAAGCATGTTTCTTAAGGTGACTGTTCGCGAGGTAAAAAAGGGAAAAATGTCAAAGAAAACCCGCCCTGTCTATCCGCAATTCTAAGAATTTCCCTTCCGTTTCTGGAGCTTCATTTGTCCAGAAGCAATATCTCCGTTCTCAGGCACAAATATTTCATAACGGAGCACTTCCAAAGAAGAACGTTCATGAACACAAATTCTTTTTCGCAAGATAAAAACAGCAAAGAAGAAATATAAATGATTTCATAACGCTCGCCCGACGTTTTACCGCATCGCAATTTACAAATGTACCTTCCTGTATCCAATAAGACTGCGTACACTACTTATTAGTCATTACGAGGGGTCTTGTGTTTTTCAAAGTAAAATAAAGATAATATTAAAAAATTCATGTTAAGATAAGACATTTTAGTAGTCATTGAGTCTGTGTACAAGCACTATTTAGTAACTGTCATATGAATATTAGAATTGCATTTTATTTGCACAGAAACGAAAATACTCTTTTACGAAATTGAAAATTATTTATGCAAATGAAGATAAGACTTTCTAATGTCCAATAAGACAGTGTATAATTATATTATTCCTCTGTCATTGTGACACAAAAAAATCGAATTCAAGAAGTCTGCATTTTCAAGTTGAGGACAAAAATAATATTAACATAATTTGAGTGTTTCCACCTTCGCTCGAGGACAGAAAAATGCCGAGATGCCGAAGCTCTTGAGAAAATTAACTTCCTCGTTGATATCGATGATCCTGGGTGGAGCACAAAGGTACAGGGTAGATTCCGTTTCTTTTATTCCGTTGATTTCCGTCCCCGATTTGTCTGTAGCTGTTCGTTCGAGGAAGCGTGGCGACCCAGGGAAACTCTCTCCCGGATCGTTGAATAAGAACCGTGCAAAGTTTCCTCGCGGGGGTTTAACAATCACTCAACGCAGCCCCGCGCGGGGTGACGAATCAGTACGGAGTTCCGCGTTGTAATTAAGACTTCATGATTCACGAGACGTCCGCCCTTGTAATAAGGAAATCTTCAGTGGGATCCTAAGTCTTCGCTAGAGTGAAACTTAACAACTATCTCGGCTCTCGCAATCTCTTCGACGAAAATCCCGTTCCGCGCACACTTTCTCTGCTTGTGCGACAAACCATTCCATACTTTCACCTCAACAAGGCAAAATGAATGCATTCAGTTTAAATATCGTTTCATGATCAAGCCTTATATTATTCTTGGATAATATACATACTTGGGTTATAGTGTACAATTATTCTGGGAATTAATTATATTTTTGTTATTAATACGTCGATCGGTGTCCACCAAAATTCTATACGAACCACAGTATTTTATTTAATAAATCGGAACCTGAGGGGTTGAGATTTGGAAACATTAATTACTCCTGCCAATGGGCTGCGTTGTGTAAGCTTGGCATATTTAATTTGTGAGAGCGTTAAGAAGGGAGAAGAGTTAATTTTGAATTCTGGATAAGTAATTCCGTATGTTAAATGTAAGTTACATGGCAGTAAAAAATGTATTTTGTTCAGAATTTTATAGTTTAATTTTGAATACAACCGAGAAGAAATCAAGTAGTTTTTAATATTTGGAAACAGGAAATTGGTGAATTTTTTGTTAGTGCGAGAACGAAAATATTTTCAAAATTTCTCGTGGCAGTTGATGCGCTTGCAATATTCAGTGATATATTCGTTTACAATTTGATATTGATATTAAACTGCGGAAAAATGATTTGAAACAGGCAGCTGTGGCGGGATTGCTTTATTTGCATCAGCAGGAAAATATTCGAGAGCATCGACGAAATAATTAGTAACCGTTTCATAAAACAAACCGGACGAGATTTCACGCATTTCTCGCGCACATACAATTCGCGGTGAAAAAATTCCGATATCCTGTAAACATTGCTCGAATGGAGCAATCGAATTAAAAAATTCGTGCTTCTCAGCTGTACTTCAGAAACGATGCATTTCCGTGGCTCGATTTCCGCTACTTATCAGGCGGTGTCTCTTGTTTCTTTTTGCGGCGAACGGACGCGTTAACCTAATTACTACGCTACTGCCGTTGCTCGATATATATATATATATATATATTCGGGAGAATTCGAATGCTGGACTCGCGCTGCGAAGGATCGAAAGCGAACCGGTAATCAGCGGGACGTATTTCATCCGGGACGTCTCCGAACGAGTGAAAGATTTACTTCCGGCCGGCTAAGTAAAAAGAAATGTTTAATTCATGGTGACGGTAATTTAGCGACTGTTGGACCAGCTCGTCCGGCATTTCCATAGTTATTTTCTGCGAGACTATAAATCGATTACGGCCGATAGAATGTAAATCGCCCGGGACTGCGGATATCTCGAACGTTTTACGTTGTGCCGCAGTCGATATTTTTCCTCTTTCTCTCTCTCTCCCGCCAAGTTACGATCGCATTGTCTGCTATTCCTAGATTATGGCAGACTGTTCTTAAAATGATGGTTCGATCAATTATTCAATGCGTCATTATTCAGGTGCAACATCACATTCTCTGTGCAAAGTAGTCGAGCTAGAAGGCAGGATAGAAAATTCATTCTTTAACACTAGGTTTACGGATCACTAAAAGTGACTATTTTACATTACTTTATAAAAATAATAAGGATGTGCTGCCCAAATTTTTAGACATTTTTTTTTTAATAAGATATACCCAAAGAAATAAAGTTGAATAATTCCTCCTGGATGTATCTTTAGAATTTTAATAATTGTACATTAAAAATATTAGAACCCGTCATTTTGAAGGGGCCTGTAAACCTAGTGTTAATCATTTTACTAGGTTGAGGATGTTTTGTTATGTGTAGACTGTGCGGTTAATTGCAAGATACGATACATTAAACTCTTTTTAAAATAATTTTACCGCGTCCAAAATAATAGAAGGGTATAATAAATTCATTAAATACGCTTCGGTTATGTATCCGCTAAAAAATTTAACTATTCAATTTTGACATAAATAGTACTTAAGCGCTTATGACACAAAAGACTAGATAACATACTGAACTTTGAAGACATTAGAAGAAATAAAGAATTCTGTTACATTCCTCGCAGTTTATTCAAGTTGCAGTAATCTCCCTCTGTCCCATAACAATAGTAGCAGTTGATGAATTTAATTTGTCCCATAATAATAGTAGCAAAAGAAAATAAATATAAAATGCAACATTTATTATCAACAACCTAGATTAAATAAAACAATAAATTAAACATATTACTCCTAATTTTTATTTTGAGTGTTCAGATAGTTTCTGGATTTTTTAATAATTTCGTTACTGCATTTTCAACTTGTAGGTAGAATCCCTTGATTACGAAGCTTTGCATTCGCTATATGCGCGAGCTTAAAATTATTGGAAATGTTGTTCTTCAAACTCTCTCTTTTTTTTATCTTACTTTTACAATGGGTTGATATTCAACTGAAATAAAACAATTGATTTCGATCAGCGGATGAAATTAGAAAAACAGTTATAATTCTTAATAATTAGGTTGATCTAAAAATTGAAAGATGTGTCAAAACAAATGACAGCTGTCATGAAATATTGATTTTCATTCGCCAGTAATTCCCGTTTAAATATTCACGTGCTGCTATTATTATGGAATACATTTTAAACGAATGTCCTGTTTCCTAACAAAGATCCACAATGTAATTTATTTTTAATTTTATTGTTACAATTATTTTTCGCAATGGTGCCGTAATCAACTGGGCGTCGATCGCCGTGCAAAAACGCGACTTGGAGCGATCGTTTCCGGTAAAAATCGGAAGATCGGCGAGTCGGCCCGGCCGTAAATAATGTTGTCGGGGTCCCGATGACAGACAGGCGACGTGACGGGCCATCAATGCCCGTTTAGGGGGAAGGAATTCGTAAATCGCGCGGCACCGTCGGAATCGCGGCGCGCCGTGTCGATGAAAAATTCGGATCCCGTTACCTTCGATGCGACAATAAATTGCGTCCCTATCGGCCCGGCCAATTTCGCCGGATTCGAAACAACAACGGGAGCAAGAGAGCGAGAGGGAGACTCTCTCGTCTCTCGATCGGTTGGAAAAAAAGGCTGCGGGGGTTGTCGGGAGGATTAAAAATAGCAGAACACGGAAGAAAAACGCGCGGAACGAAATTGGAGCGAGGCGGCGGCGATCGACGTGACGCTAATAAATCCCACGTTGTTTATCTTTCTGATGGAGCAATAAATTCTGGTCTCCGGATAATTCGGATATTAAAATTCATTAAGCCCCGCCGGGAGATCCGCGGCAATCTCCCGACGCGGCGTTCGATCCAGGGAAGAAGACCGAGACAAGGGATGTGTCATCCCGCGAGCCGGTTTCTTTTCTTTTTATTTTTTTTTCGCCGACGTTAATTTCGCGACGCGTTTAAACCCGCCCCGCCGTTAATGGAAGAACAACAAACGCCGACGATAATCGCCCCGTCGTCGCAACCCGCCCGCGCGGCTCGCTTACAAATTTTCACAGCCGGGAATTAAATAATCAAGATCGGCCGTGTGTTAATGGGGAAATTTTAAGCCGGTCCGAACGCGATTATCTCCGTTCGCGCGAGAACCAGCGCTCGTTTCAGCCGCTGAGACGATGCTGCTCCTCTAAAACGGCTGGCAGTCGTTCCTGGGACTTTCGCTGTGCACACTGTGCCCAGTGTTTAAGCATTTGCCTTCTGACGATTATTTAATGGTCTTACATAATCGATTTTTAATCTTCTAGCAAGCCGATTTTTAATTCCACGTGCATCACTAGGCATTTAATTTAAAGAGGAAATTAAACGTTTCAGATCAAACTTTTGTTACGATCAAGGTAAATAAAATGTTGTTTATGCCCCCATGCGTGTCATGATAGAATATATCGGAGAAATTCATTGGACTAAAACGAAAATTAATAGTTCGAAAATAATGATCGTACATCGCGCAGAGGCAAGACTAGAATTCTAAGACGAATTTCTTCTTCATTTTAACCGTCGGTGCTGAAAATAAAACTAATTTCCAAAGACATTTTTCGAAGAGGAAAATAAGGACGTACAGGCTCTTCATCGTCGAGCCGGTCGATCGCATTGTTTAATTTCTTAACCGTCTTCGAATTATCTTCAGAGCGCCGATAAATTCCCGATAAAGGGACTTGAACGTTTCGAGTACGTCGAAAACTCCATTGACGAGGAGAATTACTTCTATCCCCGAGAGAGGAACTCGAGGACTCCGCGGGATCATCGAAAAGACAGCGTTGTTAACATCTATCTCGTGGAAGACTCGAGGCGGCGACAACCGGCCAGACCTTAAGGAAGAAGGGAACACCTTAAGGAACTCCTCGAAATCCTTCTTAAAAACTTTCTCTCCCCGTTGATTCGCAATTAGAAGCCTAAGAATCCGCAGGGACGTATTCGGTGGTTCGAATTTTTTATCGGCAACGCGACGCTCGCTACATTCCTGCATTATTGTCCTGCAGACCGATTTTAATGAATTGATCGGTCTCGCTTGGCTATTATCCAATCATCGACAGGTCCGAGGCTCCCATCTCAAAATACATCGGCCGCCGGTGTATCGAGTTATGGACGTGCCGATTCGGTAATTACCAATTAGCGCGAATACATTTTCGCGAAATTTCAGTCCCCCGTTACCGTAGATCTCGATCGACTTGAAAGCTGTACCGATATTCGATACACTGTATTAGGAATCCCATAATGCTCGGCAACGGTGAATTTGGCTCTATAAATTTTTTCGGAATTCTTTACTACAAAATAATAATAAGTTTTTGGCAGGATTTTCTGCATGTTTTCATAGAATTTTTAGTTTAGGAATAACTTGAAAGAGGAAGAGTGTGTAACGTCAGTTTTATTTCTTCTAATTTGTGCTATTTTCGATGATATTTTTAATATGCTCCCTTGTTTGTACTTCAGTCCACTTTGACAGAGTTCGGAAGAATGTCCCGAGTTTTTTAATAACTCATAATTTTGAGATAATGTCAGCGATGAACATTTTAATGTCAATTGAATATTTCTTCTAAAATTTTGCAATCTTCTAGTATATTTTTAATATGTCCTTTTAATTGTTCGTAATTGTATGTTGCTTGGAGAACGTGAAAATACGGCTTGCATTTTCGAAACAATTTTTAATAAAAATAATATTAAATGAAGAAACTCTCCAATATCAATTTTATTTCTTTTAAATATTCTGTAATGTTTCCAACATATTTTCCTATTTTCGACCTATCTGGAAATTAAAAAATAACTCCCGAAATTCTGAGCAGCATTAAACATGAAAATAATTTTGTTAGGAAATTTTTCCACGTTAATATAATTTTTGCAGTACCGTACGATTTCTGATACGCTCGATGTCTATCTGTCCGACACAAAATGTGGCTTTCCAAAGTCAATAGCGCCCGATGTTTGGTTTAGTGTGCGCCGGAGCCGGAATATATCAGCGAGCGGGCGGATTATATCGTGAAAAGAGTTGTTCCAAAGAGCGGTAAAGCTCATCAGACGCTTAATTTGTTTAAATTGAAGAGCCGGATCGGATGAATTGGAATACGAGGTATACGCGCGATTCTGCCTGGTTAAGATCGAAACGGAGCGGCGCGAAATAAAAGGGCGGTGACGCGTGAAATGAAGTAAATGAGACACGCGATGTGTGGGCGGAGGCATTCTGAAAAGCCAAGAAAACACAGTAAACGGGACAAATGGAAGTTTCATTTTATGCTGAATGCCCCGTGTTATTCTTTCTAACGAATCGGATTTAGCGAGCCCTACTTAGCGGAAAATTTGTGCTATAATCGAAATTCTGCTCTGTGTTACGTGTTCTACTTGCATCTACATCGAGGACCAAAAATAACAGTTATTCTAAAATTTTCTACGGTAGAAATCATTAATAAAAAGTTGATTATTATTGAAATTCAAGACAATCTACACAAAATATGAACAAAACAATTCGAAGAACGAAATTATTAAAAAACTATTAGTACCCAAAAAATTGGATCCTCTTCGATAACTGTTATCGATGAAAAAAAAAACTATTTCGATTGCT
This sequence comes from Halictus ligatus, assembly GCA_028454255.1. NCBI lineage: Eukaryota > Metazoa > Arthropoda > Insecta > Hymenoptera > Halictidae > Halictus > Halictus ligatus. Next base: position 5,713,881 of record CM052140.1, on the reverse strand, counting down.
CAAAGCAGTTATCAATGATCGAATTAATTTTCACTTGTTCGTAATAACTATTGATGAGAAAATTCATTTAAATTGCTTATTTAATTAGTGAGTTGTCTACTCTTTTTCGGATGGAGCAAGAAATTCAATGAGAAGGTTTATTGTTACAACAAGACGAATCAACAGATCATAAGAATAACACAAAATCTGAAAAAAAATTTTCAAAATTTTTTCAACTGGCAAAATCAGAAATATAAACAACCGTATTTATCAAAACTAGCGTGCATAATTCACACTGTGCCCGGAAGTCAGGTTAGCGTTGAACGCCCTTTAAAATTAACGTTAGATCATTTGCGGTGTAATTTGTGAGAAGAAAATTTGGAAGAACTCATGTTTGTCACATTAAATTTTGATTGTAGCAATTAATATAGTGAATAAAAAATTCATTAAATAATTGATTTCTACAATTTGGAAGTTGTACTACTTAATAATAACTATTACAAATTTCCTTCATCAATAATTGTTATGAGCGACCGAAATAAACTTCTCCCATCGATAACTGTTATTAGCGATCGAAATAAATTTCTCTCATTGATAATTGTTATAAGTGATCGAAATGAATTTCTCTCAACGATAATATTTACCAACAAGAGAACAAATTTTCGGTTATTCATAATCCTTATTTGTAACCAATACGATTTTAGTCGATGAAATACTTGTTACACCATGACTTTTTTTCTTTTTCGTTATAACAGTTATGGTCCCTGATCTAGATTGCAACCTCCCAGAATTATAACCTCGTACACTCATAAATTGACACTGTTGATTAGATATTTACAAGATCCTTGTTCATCTAGTCTAAATTTTATTCAAGCCTGTTCAAATGTATTAAAAACAAATGTATTAAAGCACTTCTTGAATTAATCGTATTTATGACAAAAATGAGTGAAAAGTGAGTGCAATTTAAAACAATGCAAAGATTCAGATAATTTTAATGTAACAATTTATGAAATAATTGATGGAACAATTGGCGTTCATATTTGGTTCTGTAGTTAATGAATGCAATTTTTACTTTTTCATAAAAAAAATTATAAAGTTCTATTAAAAGCAACGTATCTTCATATAAAATATGGGGAAAAAATTGTTTCATCGTTCGTCGAATATTCACTGCAATTTTTATTTCCGTGACAAATAAAATCATAGTTGTCACACATGCCACTGGCGCTGCAACGAACATATATGTAAATGCAACATACTCTTTCGCCACTTTCTTAGTGAAAATGGAAAAAACATCTTTTAATATTGCACAAATAAAAGACACGATTAAATCGATGGAATTTCGTGAACTATACCTACACCTTGAAACCAATGATAAGCAGGTATATGAGCATTCACGAATGCGTTAATGAGTCCGCGAATAAGGATAATATCGTATAGACCAGGGGATGCTGGGATCAGATTTCTGGTCGCTCAGGGAAAGCTGGAAATGATCAGTTTGATCGGTTTTGATTTGTGAGGGAGAAGGAAATATTTACTCGAGACTCGTAACCCTATTATGCTAGCTTATGGTGCTTTGTCAGTTATCGGTCTTTGTCCGTGGGTTCTGATCGCATCCACAAAGGATCAAGGTAGAGAAGGGAAGTTGCCTCTATGGCTTGGAAATATTTCAAGAACCTATTGATAAAGGCTCGGCTTCCCTAACTATAGCGGATATTCGCTCGGAAAATTCGTGGCAACGATACATACATGGATAAACTCCAATTAATCGATTATTGTACACTATCCCAGTACATATTATAAACCAAATATATTTACAAATTAGTATCATGACATTTTCATATTGCAAATGAATCATTACATTTCATTTCGAATAAACAAGTTTGTTTATACCCATTTATGTATCCTGCGATTTTTATAATCGCCGTGACAAATATGTAACGTCCACAACTTGCACCCTACGTTGTTCAAAGACATAGTTCACAGCAAATTGTTTTTATATCCCACAAAGGAGGTACTTTGCATTTAATTAAACGCTGTAACAAAGAAAGTAAACAACGAAACAAATCCTCGTAGCGAACGCATTAATTAAAAAATAGCATCTTCGATAATTAGCATTAAATTAATAGTTCCTCCCTTATTTGAAACACAACCAGTGGCTTCTTGCAACCTAGTATAACTGAAACTCTTCACAGACTCACAACTTCATCCGAAGTTCTTCACGTTTCGACGCATGAAACAACGCAACGACACACGATGCATGAAAAGATCGATAAATCAATCGTTACAAAAGTGTTCCGGAGAATTTCATGAATATCAGCTGGAAATTTCACGATTATCGATAATAATAATCAACAATTTACTCGCGGATGCGGCTCACGGTAACATACATACTTCTCCGGCGGTCTCGAATTTTTGCCGTCTTTCGATCATTCGCGCGAAGTTTCCCGGGGAACTTCATTACGAAGTCTCGCAAGAAACTTTCCCCTGCCGCTGAAAACGTGTTCGGGAAAGGAGGCCCGAGTGCTTCCCATCCGGGGACGAGCTCCTCGACAGATCGCAAATCTTTTAATTAGTGCGTCCCCCGAGGAAGGGGGTGGGGGTGCGCTGTTTGGTACGTCGTAACAAGATTTCGCCGCGAACGGGACGCGAGACCGGAAGAAGTCTGCTCGTCGGAAGACGGCAACAGAATTTTGTTAAGCGCCTTTCGATATTCTTGGCCCCGGACGGAAGAGGGAAATTAACGAACGTTTAGGAAAAGACGCGAACTGCGCTAATTGGGCGTATATCCGCTTACAAAATGCATCGGTGCAACAAACGAGGTGCTGGGGGCGCGTGAAAATGATACTGTGCATTGCAATGCCGACTTTATGCTCTCGCGAATTTTCGTAGACTAATTACGTATTGGAAACTTGTACGTATTTTTTAAAATCTGTTTTACGTTGTTTTGTCTCTTTTTTGATGATCTCATGACGTTTTATTTTCTTCAAAATGCACTCAATAATACCTCCACAGTTTTATTGTACCACAGCGTACACGTTAATATGAACCGTATTATATTTACATTGATTGTGCAACGAAACAATTAAGACACTAATTATTCCCTTCGCGTTACGTCACTGTAAATGGTCAGAATGAAAAAGTTACTTGGCTAACAAGATAGAAGTCAAACGTAACGACAAACACGTTTGAGTAGCCAGTTATTAGTACAAACATTAACAAAACATCTTGCAATTTCATGTAAGGGAATATTCTGTTTCTTTTTTGTATCGTGATTGTCGCAGTTTGTTCTATGACGCAGCTACAAGAAATATTTTTGAACAGCATCGGGGGGTTGTGTTCTTTAGAAATTAATGGACGCATTATTGTGCAAGTGACTTACAAACTGCAAGAGGGGACCAGTTAAACACGATACGGTCGACGAGAGTGTGATTTTTGCTCCCCAGTATTTCTGTACGCAGCGATATTCATGTTGCACGTGGTCGGACCGATGAAAAGGGGGCCCACATGATCATTGTACCTCGTGGCATACCTTGTGGGGCCCATTCAGAATACACCACCTTGAGATGCGTTCTCTAGTATACTTATGTGGGTCCACTAATTCCTTTAGCCTTTGTCAGGCTGACGTAGGATATTCAAACATCCTCGCGAATTCTTCTGAGAACTTCCATCGGTTCGAGTTCTTGGTAAAATGCTTCTCAACACTCCCATAACCACTGGAAAAAGTCCTGTAATCATTTTCACTCAGGAACCAAAATATACAAAAATCCCACGACCAAATTTTCATTCTCTAAATTTATTTGTATTCAACAACCCTTAAGTGCTTTAAATGATACAAATAAATTATGGATGTAAGAAATGGAAATAAGAAATGGTAAATAGAAACGTGGTGAACAAATTTTATCTAAATCCGCAGATACTGTTACTAGCTACGCATAGAACAATATGTAGCATAAATTTCATAGGGGCCCTATAAATAGTTCACTTAAGGCTTAATACTGTGCTTTGGCTACTACACTAACTGCAAAATATTTTAGTGATCCACAGCGAGAGAAACATATTTTCCTGTTTTTCCAGTGTTCCTGCGTTTCCCATACAACGCAGCCAGATTTACCGTGTCATATATTATCTGCTCTTTGTCTGCACACGATACAAGATCTTTAAGCCAACTCCGTGCTATTTGAAACGTCTCCATCGAAAACAAACTTCGCATACTCTTAACCAACTGTAACATCGAGTCGGAATCTAATAAATATATTAACTTCTTTAAACCGAAACAATTGTTGTTATCGATATATGGCGATTTAGACTCCTCCTAAACTTCCTGGTTCTTCTGAGAAATGAACGACAAAAAAAGAAAAAAAGATAAAAATCATCATAAAATGAACTGTAGGGGTTAAGTTTTATTCGATAAAATCGACTTTATTGCTCGGTTTTCGCCTGACATAATGGTCTAGGGTGCATTGATTTTCCACGCGGCGGAAAAGTGGCTGAATGCTCGGGAATATTAATGAATTCCAAAGACTTTGCGGAGTTCGAAAGTCCCAGGACAGTCGATAGATTGATCCTAGGGCTAATAGATTCGATATAAAGTCCAAAATTAGAAGCCCCGGGAGAGAGCCCCTCGTCTCCGAGGCTTAAAAACCGATCGAAATATCGAGATTGTATTAAAATTACTTTGCCGAGTGAATTAAAACTTTCGTCGGCTGTACAAGAATTAACGTGGCCTGTGTCGCCGCTGAAGACTTTAACTTCCTTAATGAGTTCCGGGGCTCCTAAGATTCTCTCACACGGTGCCGGAGCCACCGAAAATTTTTCGAGCAGCTTTAAAGGTGTTCCGAAACTTTCGCCGCCTCGCTTCACAGATCTAACGTGGTTATCTAAATCGAGCCGTTTTTAATCGACGAGAATTTTGAGAGATAACAACCGAACTGCTAGACTGCTCAAAGTTACGCCGTAGCTTTCTCGTTGCATTAAAACGGCATGTTTTATCTTTTTAAATTTGTAGTCCGTCGAACTATTTTTCTTTCTAATTGGATACACTTAGAAATCGTTCTTTTGTGTATTTGTTAATATTCTTCCCTCTTGAGATGACATATGCTTGGTGAAGTGATTATTCATGATTATTCATGAACGTACACTTGTGGGAATTCAATTTTACAGAATTTTGATTGCATTTGTCATTTATAATTTCTGTGGCCAGTCAAGTTTGTGAAGAATCAATTTCTTTATTCTCTCTCTTTGAAAAATTTCTTTTTCTTTCATTCAAAGCACTAAAGAAACATTTTTTTTCATCTAATCAGTATTTTATAATTTATTTTGCCTTTTTCGTGAATGTACAGTTCCATTCAGTATGCACAAAATTTTTAATCTGTCCGTCGATTGTATCTGCCCTATACAAAGTTTCTATTAGTAGAATCAATGAAGAATTTTTTTAATTGTTTCAAGTGTTTTCAAACAATATCTTCCTTTCATTCAATCTGCCAAGAGATAATTATTTCCATCCATCGATTACCCGTTTCTTAAAGAAAGTCCAATCGATAGAAGGGACCGTCTACAATTGATAGCTATTTAGAGTGATTTACAGTGTCTTGATCAAGAAAGTATAATTAATTGTCTAAAGTTGTTCTGCATCAGAATTCCAATCGCATTTGTCGTGTACAATCCCTTTAGTAGCGGAATCGACGAAGAATCGATGTCTTTATTCCTTTATTCGGAAAGTTTCCAAGGGGTTAATAATTCTCGTTTGAAATGAATATCAATGTTCCTCGATTTAATTGCGAATGATTATGGAATTAAAAAGAAGAAGAGAACCGCGGGCAGAACTTTGGAGATTGTCGCATTTGCATCGAATTTCGTTCGCTCCCGACTCCGAAGCGATATTAATCCAGTCGATTATTGAAAGCTAAATGGATATTACGATGGTCAAGGATGTTCGAATGATTCTTCTCTCTCTCTTCCTCTCTCTCTCTCTCTCTCTCTCTCTCTCTCTCTCTCTCTCTCATGAGTGTTAATTAATTAATTCGGTCGGTCCACGTCATGCTATCTTTCCGAGTGTACATGGGCAACGGTATAGAAATAACACGCGGAACATTTCGAACGATCGTTTAATCGTTCGAAATGGCTGACAGTGGAGCCAATCGACTGCGTTGGTAAATATTGCACTAATTCTCTCCATTAATGTAATTAGGAAACGCGTAAATTCGGATTGTAGAAATTTGATGTTACGGTTTCTTTCGATAGCAAACGTTATTTGGCAATTTCAAACTTTCGGGACTTCAGAAATTTTCGTAGATTTTAAAATTCAACGACTACAGCTGTCTCCTATAAATTTAATATTAATTCAATTTTTCGGTGACTCGAAGCTTTTGAAGCATGGAAGCGTGGAACTGATTAAAATTTGTCCGAACGCATCCTAAAGATAAGCTTTAGGATTTAAATACAATAAAAATTCATATTAAGACAGTTTACAATTTCTGCAAAAAGGAATAGATTAAACATAAAACAGTGAAGAATGAAAATTACCAGGAAAAGATAGAATTCTCTGTTTAACCCCCTTTTCTGGTAAATGTAAACATGTTGTTTTGCTTAAGGATCCACAGTCAAATATACTCTCATCAAAGATACTCTCGAACATTAAATAATTGTAGACATCAATTCCTGAAAGAAAAGAGTGAACAGAGTTTTGTGAATCGAACAAGCCGACTTGTAAAAATTTCTACAGGCTACTGGGCCCACATAAATTCGCAAACCAGCTAAGAAAGCCTCAAGAATCATTCACGGAGCAAGTGGTAGCACTTTTATCTCTCGAGCGGTAGCGTAATCCGCGGATTCTGATCGCGACGATTCCAGTGTGCGCGAAAATGTAGGAAAAGTTTGACACTCGACCAGAGGGGAATTAATTATGCATTCTATTGAACGAAGGGAGAAGACGAGGGGTGAAAGACTAAAAAGAGAGCCCGATAGAGAAGGGAGCTGGTGCCAAGACTACCGGTTGCGAGAAGAATGGCGGCGCTTGGGGCGGTGGTGTGTCGCTTGAATCGCCCGGATGGACCGCGTCTTAATTACTCCAATTAAATTAGGCGGTTGTTACGGCCGGGTTGCTCCGGAGGCCGCGAGTGTTTATGTTGCTGTTTCAACTTTCCTGCCGGCACATGCGTTTACGGAACAATCCCGGCTCGCGTTTTGGAACGACCCCAGCCCCCCCCCCCCCCCCGAGGAAAACCGACTTCCTGTTCATAGATGAGAGCACCGCATTACGTTCTGACGGAAAACGACGCCGCTGTTTTGCTTCCATTCAGGACGATCAAACAGAGCCGGATCATTCGAAATTAATTCCCTAACCGAACTTTACGAGCACTGTTTGAGGTTCGAACGGGATAAGAGGGTCCATGAACGAAGAATTTTAAAGGGCCTAGCAGGATAAGAATGGTCCAGCGGCCCCGGCAACGATTTTTATCGGTATTGTGTGGAAAACAATGGTTTTAGGCTGAAAGATAATCCACCAACACTTTAAGTCCTTTCCTTTTTAAGAACCTTTCATTTAATTTAAATTTTGAAAACGGTATCTTTAGGTGTAGGGAACACTGTGGTTTTTAGAGACCTCAATATAATTTATCATTTCCAGACGGGATTGTTATGGATTTTTATGCAAAATAAAAATTGTCTGCATCAATTACAAGAAAAGATTTGGTTTAATAATTTTAATAGACTGGAAATAATGAACCAGCAATATTAAATTCATTCTTGTGATGTTTCTTCTATTTTCTGTTCCACTTATTTTTGCCCATAAATGCAGAAAATCCGCAGTACGATAATTACAGTAGACCCTCGAAGTCCCTACAGCACGACCTAAGCCGATCGATGTGTAACAATGTTTATTGTGCAAATCAATACGTATTGAAGCTAGCAATTTAATTACAGTACTATTATACGAGCTGTCAGGTGTCCTTGTCTAGTCTGGACAATCGTGGTTCCACTGTATTTACGATTGGTCTAAAGCTTGGTCTACCACTAACTGCCCAACGCATAATTTTAAAATGCATTCAATCGGACAAGTCTCGGAATAGATGTAACATTTCTAAAGAAATCGACGGAATATACAGGGTGTTCCGAACCTTTAACGGCCAAACTGGTAGGATTTAATCTACATATAAACAGAAGAAAAAAATTATATATAAAGTTTGTCAGAAAACGCTTTGTTACAGAATTACAAACAAAGAAATATTGTATGCACGAAACGGGCAACTACGTATGTTTTGTTAGAGCACATCTGTGTAGTAACAGTTACGGTCGTTGATAAACAGTTATAAAATAATAGGATATAATAAAAAATGATTACCAGGTATTTTTAAATATATATATGTGTGTGTTCATAACTCTGTAACAAACCGTTTCTTGACAAACTTTATACAATATTTTTGTCTTCTTCTTATGTGTAGATCAAACCAGTTTGACCGTTTCAGTTCGGAACACCCTGTACAAGTTGTAATGGAACAGAAAAATCTCGCAAAATTCATAAAAGTTGCAGGCACATGGGATGAAATCTAAACAGTTAAACAGACAGTCGTCGCTAATGACCAAGATGGAGATGCGAAGTTAAAGAAATAAAGGGATTCAGTATAATTGTCGCAAACGATCGATTCACCCCCCACAGACAGATTCCAGGGGTTCGTAGGGAGTCGGGGGTGGCAGGAAGAACGTTCAAGGAATTAATTATGCATTCGGTGTAGAACACACGCAGGAGAAAAGTAAGATTCGTTGAGAAGAATTGACAGGGTGAAGAATACCAGACATTGGGGGTTGGGTGCGAGTATAAGGAGGCGGGGAAGAAAAAAGAATCAAGAAATCGAGGTCGGCCAACGAAGGAAAGCCAGAAGGATCCTCGAGTAGTCTGTTGATCTGCGGATCCAAAGAGCAGGGTGGCGTTTGCTCGTCACCACCCTCCGCGTTCTTTGTGCGCGCATCGGTGTGCAGGGCCACGTCGATGCAATGAAGAGATGTCGGAGGAACCGGAAGAGACGGTGAATGAAGTTCGTGAACGTAAACAAGAGCTCATCAATCATCCGAGTGCAAGAACCGGGACGAGAGGCCATTGTCATCGAAGGTGCAAAGGGCTGAGTTTTGGATCGACGCTGAACTCCGTGTGCCATCGGCGCTGAGATCTAGACATTTTCTGTGTACCCTGTGTGGTTTTCTGTCTCGACACCCCCTATGCTCGACCCTCAGGTTAGATCCGTGTCCGCTCGTGCATAAATCTCTTGTTCGAGACACTCGATCCTCGGCAAATACACCACCCCCTCGGCTATAAGATGCACGAGCTCTGTGATACATCGCGCTGAGATTGAATAGGGACAACTAAATCCCGGGGAGGAAATATTGGACGTTCAAGGTCGATGCTTGTGGTCGTGAATCAGGCGAAATGTGCTCCACGATTTTCTGGATTCGATGGATTGCCTGATTTTTGCTCGGGGCATTTTGTTCGAGGGGTCTTTAGGGGTTCGATGATTTGTACTTCAAGATGTTTCATTTACAGGGCTCGCAGGAGAATATATTCGAGTTAAGCAAGACAGTCTTGAGGAAATTTGTGTGAGCGATTGAATAGAAGTATTCGACACATTTTCCTTTTATTGGTTCTCGTTCACTTTAGAGGGATGAAAATTGCTCTAGAAAGTCGGTGTTGAAACCTATAGTACTTCTTTTGACTACTGGAAAGACAGTTACTATTTAACAGAGTATTATAGTTCGCGATTATGGTATTGGAGCCGTCGTCCACTTTGGAGGGGTGAAAACAGCCCTACAAGTTGGTAATTGAAACATGGGGAACATAAAACAAACCTAAAACTCTACAAAAAATTATTTCGCTTAGCCAAAAAGTAATCCAAATAATTACAAAAAATGTTTAACATTAGACGTAACGTCACTTCCAAAACAATTCATGAAGATCGTCAAATTTCGCAACGTTCACAGGAGATATTTTTGAAAGTTTGATTATTCTTCAAAAAGAAAAGTCGCGGAAAAAATCGCGCACCGGAAGTCGCAAGCTGAATAATGGAATAAACGCTGACGGCTCGTTGGTCCCCGGAAGCCGGGTCAGAATAAGCGCCGAGTAAGTCGAATTATCGGGCTACACGCGTGCATAATCAGTTTCGCGAAACCGATAATTGGCCTAGCGGGGGCAGAAGCGAATTATCGCAGTGGCCCCGGCCCCAACTCCGCTTGATAATGCCAGGCCAAAACGGGAACTGCAGACGTTTCGTTTATTATTATCGATACCGTAGGATAAGGGCGGGTTCGGAGAGGGAAGGGGAGAGGTGGTTGTGAGTTTTCCCCTGGTTCGGTGGTGGATTTGTTAGAGTGAGAGGCGATAAGGGAGGGGAAGAAGGGAGAAGGGAGGGATGGCAGGAAGCCCGGGGGACGCAACGATTTAATTTCTTCCCCTTTGTGACGTGTCAGGTTTAATTGGATCGCGTATCCCGCCTCTATCTTTGTGCCAATTACCCACTCCAAACGAGCGCATCGAGGATAGATTTTAATCGCCTTTCGCGCGGTAACGCTCGTTCAACGTGATCACGCCCGCGTAATTAGTCGGCCGACTGGTGACTCCCGAGCAAAACATACCCGCGGATTTTTCAACTGCGGATCTATTCGCAGTTTTATTCCCGGCCGCGAAAATAAAGAGTGCGATTGATAAATTGTTCGACCGCCGCTGCGCGAATTTTAATGATGTGCGTTCGAACACACGGTTCTTTTTCGGTGTGTTGGATCTCCGTTTGTTCTGTTGAAACGTATCCTGTTTCAATGCTGAAATTTTTATTTTACCGTTTTATCATCCCATCGAAGCGCTACGGTAAATTGTCCTGGGGCGGTAATCAACCCTAGTTGAATCTAATAATTCCTTTTGGAATTGTTGTAGAAATATTGATGGATCAAATCTGTGATAATCGTGCAATAGTGGTTATTGTAAATTAATGAAATGTTAAGACTCGCTCATTCATAATAAGAGACTTAATCATTCTTAATTATAAACATAATCTTAGAAGGAATCCCAGGAATTTAATTAGTAGGAATCCCACTCGTTTCGAAAACTTTTAAAAAATCACTGCAATTTCAAGCGTTGCATGGGCACTTTCCGATTGAATCTATATAAATGATTAGAGCAATATACACTTGATTAGTTCGTTCGGACAGATTTTACCATTTCTGGAAAACGACACCCAGGGATCCGATTGGGAATGACGTGGCTATGCGGAACCGGTACGATCGCGGACGGCAATCAATAAAAATCGGCGAAACTAATAATCTACAGTAAAATCGCAATTTACTGATCAAATCGGACGTCGCAGGAATGCGTCGTCCCGTTCCTCCGTTTCAATCGAAGATCTCCGGCGCGCGGGTCCAAAGGAACGACGGAACCAATTCTTCCAGAATAAATTCGTCTGCCTTTGGCGAATCCGAGCACCGTCCCCGTTACAGGAAAAGAAGAAGAGGGCAGGGGGTGGTAATTCTGGGAGGTTGGGAAATCCGTGGAAAAGTCGTAAACGATTCCCCGTCGAACGCCGGCGGTTAGTGACACCAGGGGATGAGGACGTTCGTGAAGGGAAGGGTGACCGGCATTCGAAACGTTTACTCGGATATTGTAGTTCGAGAAGCTACGAAGAAGCCGCCCCCGTCTTCAGTGGGGCCGGGACAAAGCAACCATGTCTTTGGCGAGTTCAGTGCCGGGCACTAAATAAAATTCCTTCGCGCAGTCTTAACAACCCAGCCCCACGGGGATGATGCGATCCGCGAAAGATGAGGAACTTGTACTCCGACAGGAAATACGCAAATTTTATTCGTCACACACATGTTTGATTCTCGCAAGTCGATCTTAGTGAGAAATAGGTCTCACAAAAATATTGGATACATGTTCTTTAAGTTATCGGACGTCGTCCTTGTAAGAGTGAAAACAAGCCCTAAACTAGGGGTTGGAAATCTTTCTTGGGATATCTCAGGAGCTAGAAGGTGGACGACGCTGACATATTTTTTCAATTGTGTTTTCGAGTGGAGAATTTAGTTGGGTAAGCGAATTTCAGGAAACGTCAAAGAATATATTAAATTTTTTGGAAGCAAGCTTCACCTGCATGCCAATACGTGATTGACCTGGGCATCTACTTTAAATTTATTAATCAAATTTTGTGTACGTTCGTGATAAACAACAAAATTCTTATATGTTAAGGGTTTAATGTTAGGAACCAATCGCACTGTGCTTCCAAGGGAGCTTCCACTGTTGCAATGACAGTGTGATACGGTTTTAGCGACCGAGCCCCGAGCCGATCCCCTCGGATAACAAGTGTCCCAAGCAGAATCTTAATTTTACAGGGATACATTCTCTCGCACATGGCTACCTAGCGTAATGATATCTGTCGACCCGGGAATTTCAATCTCGAGAACCTCCCTCCCGTGGATCCATGACATTAATGATATCCATCGACTTGAGAATTTTTGCTCCGCCCATGCGTAGACTCGCTGCATAATGATTTCCATCGACTCGAGAATTTTACTTTTTTCAAGTACCCGCGTGTGTGACTTGTGGACCTAGAAGTTGATGGAAATCCTAGAACTCTAATTTCAGCTGTAGGTTCTTCTGTACAAATATCGTCAGGCATGATTTTCGAACTGAGAAGTAAATGGACACTTTTCACGAGCTGGGACCGGCACTGTTTTTCTTTTTGGACCATAGGATGTCTCCTGTATTCCATTATACTACAATCGATTACCATATTTACAGTTAGCCCCAGATGTAATTTCTTTCATCTAAACATAACGAATGAGCAAAGGAGCTAGAAAATTCATAGACCTCCTATAGGACAGGATTATCACTCATTTGAAGTGATGTGATCACAGGAGACAAGCTGTACTTGTCTGATCGTTAATTAAATGAATACGAACACCCCTCCAATCAGTGTTTTAACAATGTCTTCGGTGAGCCTCTAATGCAGACAGCACAATGATTCATAGTCTGACAAATAGGTCTGGATCTAGGATTATTTTCTCCGAAGCTAGTCGGCGACATAGAGAAGCCATACTCGGCTAATTGTCGGCTAAATGAGTACGAACGTCGGCCCAATCGTCCCATCTAATCCAAGAGCAGTGCTAGCCTGCACTGTAATACCAGTCTTCATTGTACTTCATCATCGGCTGTGAGCTTCTCCTATGCAAATCCCTGGTAGCACTCTGTGTGACCTATCGACCTGTCCCAGAGCCGGAGCGTTCAGTGAAAAAGAGAACTTATTTATTTCGAACTCGAAATCGATTTTCCAGGTACCGCGTACCGCAGGGAGAATAAGAAACTTTGTATATTTCTCAAAAGAGTTTCTTGACAGTCGCACTGTTATCGGCAACGTGGGACATGGCGAGCGAAAACGATAGACACTCGGGGCTGTCATAAATTGGATCTTTCCCGGGAAGACGTGGCGTTCATTTATTCGTTCTTTGATGAACGTTCATCACCAGAGAAATTGTTTACGCTGTACCACGCACGACTCAGCTTCATTATCATGTCAAGTTTTAGCATGTTCTTTGGCAATTAATCTAGATTTTATCTAGATTTAAACCCGTTAAACTGAGAAACAAAATTTCTATTTAATTCCTACATACCACTTGAAATTAGTGCACATTTTTATTTTCCATAAAGATCCGCAGTCTAGTGGTCGTGATTCAAGTTAGATCATTTAGACAATTACCTGGAACAAACCGGAAGAAGGGTAAAGAGAATGTAAGGGTTTCTTAAGCCATGCAATCTATTTATTGGTGTATTAAATTTATCTGTAAATCAGCAAAACGATTAGATTTGTTGGAGCGAAGAAAGCTCTGATGAGTATACTTTGAGCCTATTCTCGTGATCGAGGAACCGTATTAAGTCGCAATTTGATTGATCGATGCAAACTCGAATCTTTATTGAAACGTTCGACAACAGCCGATAATAAAATTGATTATCCCCTGTGCTCTTTTAAAAAATCGATCGATCGTCGCGTAACAAGCTCGTTCATCACTCTTGTTACCGGCTAGGGGTTTATCTGTTCGCAGTTCGGACAGCACCTGCCGCAAGTTGATCCAACACGGGGCCCTTCATACAGCACCGAATTTCGAAAAATTATCACGCAACTTTTCCGGGGTTAGGGGCAGATGGCGGGAGGAACTTTTGATCAGAAGTTTCCCCGAGTTAGAAGCTAATAAGATTTCCCCGCCTGTAAACATCGAGCAGACAGTTTGAAAGAAAGCCAGGCGGGAAAGATAGTCCACAGCTAAACTCGCTATGTTTTCTGCTTCACGGTAAACATCTCCCGACTGCCGTTAAACGAATTCAGTCACGGTGGGGGTTGAAATCCGCACCCTCCGACTGACTAGTTTAATTGCTCTTCCCGGTGCCGGCGTGTTCTCTTAACTCGCCTGAACGGGGTTATCAGACAACAGCGGGATGCCGACCGGTCACGAACCAGTCCGAGGAGATACGGACCATGTCTAAGCGCTGTTTTTAACGCTCACGATCTCCGAAATCCTTCTTCATTCTCGAACCCAGCGGATTTCCTTTTACGAGCTTCGGCGCATCGAAATAAAACAAGAGTATGTGTATTTATTGAATAATTGACCAGATGAAATATATAATTCATAGATAATCAATACTGTGCAATTAAGATTTCCCTTTTGGAAGAAAGCAAAGAAGAACATTTTCATACAAATACTTATCTAGATTAATTTTAACTGCATTCATTCTACCAGCTTCTTCGGTGAATTTTTTTAGGTATCTTTATTTCGAAGAATTCCTAAAAAATTCTCAGATACTTTACAGCGATCCTAAAACGTCTTCCAGCAATTATTATTGTCGCAGGTTACCGCACTTTTCTTAACTAATGAAAAATTTGACACAATATTGGATATCGAAGATAAAAATTTCTCTAGCGCAACGAGTGAGTTTCTGTTCTCATTACGAGTGATTTTTTATGTTGGTATGGTTCTTAGTTAACTATAATCGTGCGAATGGGTTTGGTTTGGAACGTTCACGGGAATAAGCTCTCGGAGACGTTACGTCTTTGGAAGCGCGCAATTTTTAATTAAAGCGCTCGGCTGCGCCTTCAACTACGGTTAACAGAATTACCAAGAAACGGGGTGAGGGGTTGCACGGGGGGTGGCGGCTCTGAATATCAACTTCTCCCGGGGACCCGGAAATTCACCTAACTCCGTTAACTTTGCTTCCAAAGTCCCGCTTCTGATACTTTCGCCGCGCATCTCACAATAACAAATTAACCCGGTGTACGACTCGTACGTTGTTCGCCCGCAGTTCCCGCGGAACTCGGCCTGGGAACTGACGACCCATTAGCACCGTGGCGGAACCTTCTTTTCGTCATTCGTCGAATCATTCATTCCAACACATATTCAATTAGCCAAGTTTCGGATGGCGGTACTCTCAGAGCGACGAAACTGTCTCGCTTGTTACAGGACTAAATCTTTTGCAGTATATGTAATTCTACAGTGCAATGCATGTCCCGTCGTTGAAATCATTCGTTCTGGTAGGCGAAGGGAATACAAATTTTTGGTCGATATTCTTAGAATATTGTAGAGTATTCAAGAATTTTTTAGAATTTTTCGAAATACATAAACCTGAAACAAATTGCGTGGATGGAAAAATTATTAGACCATGTTCTTGGAACATTGTTGAGTATTCGAGAATCTTTTAGAATTTTTCCCAAATTACAGAAATCTGAAAACAAATTCCGTCGAGAGGGCCGCGGTAAATGTGTTCAACACTAAAACTGACTGTATTGTACTGAAACATCGTGTGTTGCTTTATAGAACGCATTAAAAATTACGAGATGATACTTTAGGAGTGTTGTAGAGTATTCGAGAATTTGTTATGATTTTCTCGATGTACAGAAACTCCCTGGAACTCGTCGCCCCCAAAAATTGCAAAATTGATGTTTTCCACAATTTTGGTTGTAATAACAGCGTATGTGAAGAAAATTGTTCATCAATTTTCCTCGAAATCGTGTTTCGCATATCGCTATTAGTGGAATAAAAGGTACAAACGTCCCGGTACGTACACGGATGATGAATTCGTCGATAACACAGTGGATTTATCAGAAATTCAGCGTTATAGCGATCGAGATATCAGTTCTCGCTTTTAATAACCAGGATAATGGCAACCGCGGCGACGAAACCGCCGGGGGAAGAAAGGCTGCCGGACCGCAGCTTAATATCTTTCAAGATTAAATCCGGTCCATTCTGGTGCTTTTTAATAACACGTTTCAAACTGCATGACAGACGTTACAATAACTGACGCGGCCATATACACGGGTCCGTTATGAATATATAGTAGCGCGATGTAGGATTCCGCGACAAAATAAAAAGCTGGGGAAAACAGCGACGGGGGGAAAAAAGGGAAAGAACGTGGAAGAAAAATAAATCGAGACAAAAAGCGGTCGTCTCTCTCTCTCTCTCTCTCCCGGTGACCATACCGTGGGCTGACAAGTGACAAGGCCTCGCGACAGAGGAGAATTGAAAGATCGTGATTTATTTAAAGCCTCTCTTCGCGTGTCAGCCTTTCGAGAGGAATCTCCTGGCAAAAGTCGCCGGATTTCCACCGATAAATTCTTGTCTGTTGACAAAGCGGGGACAAACGGATCGATTTTACGTTTGTCGGTCCCGTCTCGATGACTAGACTGATTTTATGCATTCATAAGAAAAACAAATGAAATAGAAAACAGAAATGGGAGGAAAAGTGAAAGAATTTGGGAGTATCAAAACATTATTTTCAACACGGTAAAATTGTAAAGCAATGGAACAAACTCCTTCATGGTTCCTGTATCCTGCAATTAATAAAAATGTTTATTCTGCATAAAGATCCACAGTGTAAACATCAGCGAAGTCGTAGAACAAATTTGTATTTATCTCCTGCTTCTCGCAATCGATGTGTAAGATTTTTATTTTGCGTAAATACGCTGCCTATCGGTGACGTTTCGCAAACAAGCCCTGCCGTTAATAAGCACCGTGCTCCCGTAATAATTATTTAGCCTCCAACAACGCGTGTCTGCAATAAGCTTTAATTTAATGATCTCGACGGACGATCACGATGCACTTACAAGTCTTCCGATATTCAATTGCTTTTTCTCTTTTTGCAGATCAATTACACAGAGCCTATGGGCGTGCCATATCGACGAGATGTTGTAATCGACCCTTTGTCGGCTGTTCTTTTCATGGATCTTTGGCCTTGATGATTTCCTGATGGTAAAAGAGGATTTATATTTACTATTGTATGTCGATATTTGCTTGAATGCTGGAATAATAACAACAGGAGATTATAATTTTACTTCGTTGCAGCGGGAATTGGCATCATTCATATTCAGCAGATTCTGATTGAAGTCTTCACTGTGTTCATATTTAGCAGATTTTGTTTCAACATTGTTTTCTCGGTTTTTGCACAGTTGTCGATTTTCACTGTATATTGATGCTATTAATATGTTCAATAGCTATCAACTAAATTGTATCCCCACAAATTAATCACGGTGGTCTCGAAATGCTGAGCCAGTTGGATAAGCCAGCGAATGGATAAGAAGATGGGTTGGCATGGAGGGGGGGGGGGGGATTAATTAATTTAAATTGGAAGAGCAGGAAAGTTTGTTTAACAAATTGTACACCGCGTTTTAAGTATGATAAATGTCCTATTAATTCTCGTCCACCAGCAGCTTGATTGATTAGCGCTGTTATCTTCGGATTTACGAAATCACGTTTTGTAAAAATCCATGTATTCTAATGTTTTTAATTTACGACTATTGAGATTGTAAGTATACATCCATCAGAAATTATTGAAGCAATTTATTCCTTTGGGTATATGTTATAAAAAGAGTGGCTTAAAATTTGAATAGATGCATTCTTGTTATTTTTATAAGTGAACTAGTGTTAACGTGAACAAATTTCTTGAGAAATGTTTGAACTCTTCGTTTGTTCTTGAACCACAAATAAAATTGTTCATTGAGGGTGGTAATTGGAGGTTTTAGAACGATTAAGAGTGGTTGAAGCCAATTTGTACAGGGTTGCAGGAGCTGTCTACAAAATAGTCCGTGTGAAATAGATAGATTTTGGAGCCGGTGGACTATGACGAGAACTATACAGTCACAGACGATCGACTGTGACTGTAACACGGTACGTGAGCGCTCGTCTCGCTCCCCTCGGTAGGGGTTGATAGAACCGTGGCTATCACAGTTCGTTGCCTTTTGGTGTTTGGAGAATTAATTGGATTTGTGAATGAAATTATGGGGTTTTGTGGTAGCTAAATGATTTTTCAGAGCTGCATATCCGCCGATAGACCGCGAACGGTAACGCTCCGAAAAATGCAATGAAATAAAACTCTATTCGCGGATTAACACAATTTTACACCGTACTATTGTTTCCGTAAAGCAAAGGGAATATACACACATTTATTAATCTTTCATAGTATTCATTCTTTGTTAATTGAAAACGCTTCTGTCGACAGTCAAGTGAAAAAGTAACAATACTTCAAGTAGAACCGATGGAAGCAATACGTTTCTGTATCTTATTGATTGCTGTAGATTACAATTGTAAATAGATTACGTCGTAAATGCAGAACGTAAAATGCTAAAATGAACCTCTGAACGGCTTTAAAGAACTCCCTCTCCGATCTACAAGTAGAATTTATCGCACATTCTTTATGCGACTCTCGAGTAGTTTGAATGGTACACCGAACCGTTGCATTTTATATTGCGTTTGAAGATCATATTGCATTTATCGCCGGAACGGTTACTCTTCTCATTTTACCTACGGGAGAATGCAACGACGGCGCAGGTAACGTCTCCTATCTATATTACAATGTATAGAAAATATTTCACCGACTATTATATTTTACAACACGTCCCGAAGAGCTTTCTTCGGTACTTTCCAACTTGTGCTAAAAAAAGATACTTGAAATTCTCGATTCAATCTAGTCAAAGCTGTCCCTTGATCATAGGTACAATTTCTAATGGGAGCACTGAATTATTAACAGCGGGTGGGGTTGATCGTTTTATTTTATTAACGAATAAAGCGCTGTGGTATTTTAACGAAACTATTTTCTACCCTTCAGTGATCCAATCGCAATGCATTTTTCCAATTTTCCGCACTGAAATAACTGTTAAATAAAAATACATAGACACCCGACGCTTAAAAATCACATTTCAAACGAAGCTGAGGCATCAAGTTAAATTCCGATACTTAAATTGGAAAATTCATATAAATTCTGCGTTTACCCCCCTTTGTGTACAGCTATTTAAGAATGCAAGACTTCGATGAACGCTGAAATTATCGTGGAATAAAAATCCTGAAGCGTCTCCGAGGAACATCGCTCCGAGATCAGGTAATTAAAACGCATTCTCAAATAATTCGTTTTGATGGGCGTCTCAGGTAAAAGGGGGCCGGTGAAAATTTTCTGGATGCCTTAGGGTGGGTGCTCGCCGTTATTAGGAATTTCCTTGTCTCATTACGGACGCGTGCTTAAACGCCTCTCGGTTTCCTCGGCACAATTCCGGCGAAATCAAGGCGTATCTTGTCCTCCCCCTGCGAGGAGGGAGGGGTTGGGATGCGGGTGTCGTCTGCGCCACCCCTCGAGCAAGGGCAGAGCCCACCCCTCGATGTCTCATGGCCTCGTAACTTACCTTGTACCTGCACTTAGAATCTCAACACCGCCTGCAATTCCCGGAATTAGGAAACTCTTGGCCCGTAACTCGATTGGAGTGCATTCGAATTCGCGCATTCCGCACCCTCTAACCGACGCCCCTTCCGGCCCGGTGCGCGGTTCCCCCCCCCCCCCCCCCTTCAGTCCTGCTAGTTGCACGCGTGCATGCACGTCGATGGGATGCGATGCGTTGCACGGATGAGACGCGACCCGCTGCAGCAACGGCGACGCTTGTTGCACCGACACAACCGGAAAGATTAGCACGCGCGTCGAGAACAGTCACACTTTCCAGCTAATTCCCGTCTACTAGGCTCTCACCAAAGTTTGCGTCCTCCGGTTCGTCCCGCTCGCTTGTTAGACGCTGATCGCTCCGAGGAACGGCGCTAACGACGAGTTCATTGAGCACGAACGCTCCCTCGTTCGGGATCCACCTGGATTCGCGAGAGCGATCCAGGAATTTCGCAAAATTCGTCTGCAAATACGGCCCTAGTTGTTCTGTTTGGCCTTGAAATGTTGCTGAAATATGGCTAAATTTTGACAGGCTTTCATAGGCTTGACGAATTTTTTAGGTGATCTCCCTTAACCCTGCTGTTGCATTAGATTGCGTTAAAAATTTTATTCTGAGGCTTAGAGTTGGTGAATAAAATTAAGCGAGGCTTGTATAATTAAATCTTGTGTGCCTACGTGAAACTGCAATCGAGGATAAGTCGTAGATAGCCCTGGTAATGTATTTTTCCTGTTGAAGGTTATGTTCAGTCTAGACCACGAACGTAAGTATGCAATTTCGTGGAAAAATTTTAAGATAAAGTTAAGCAATCCTTTATTTCCCGTAGGTAGTACTAATTTCAATAGATAAATATTATCAGCCTCGAGAAGTTGAATACTACCTTGTTAAATGTTATCAACCTCTATGTTTTACTGTGTTTTGAACACTTTTACGAGCTATATAAATACTCGGAGATCCGCAGAATGCGCTAGTCCCTGTAACGACGTGTTTATTAAACCTTATATCTTCTCAAAAGTGCGTCCCTTGGCAATGCAATATCCCCGAAGTTATACCCGGTGGGCTATAAATCACAATGCGAGAGGACAACGAAGATATTGTGGCGCAAAAGTGTTTCGAAAAATAACGCAGCAACTTTTCGTCGTAATAAACTTAATTTTCCACAACATAGAATGTTAATGTGACGATTTTCCGGATGTTCAAGACAGAATCATTCTGCCACTAATTTTTCTACAGAAAATACTGATACTTTAAAATAGGGGGTGAATTCTCAGAAATTCTTGGTCCCAAAAATAAAAATTCTACGACGTGTATATGAAAAGAGTGTACACACACATCAAGGGATAAATTTATCCATAAAAATAAAATTTCGCTCAAATACCCGCAGTTCAATTAGACCAGACTGTCGAACTCGAGAAATTCAGCATTCCAGTGATTCCGCCAAATTATTAATGCTTGGTTCCACGGAAAAAATTAAATTCCTTATATGAAGGAGAATTATAAACGAAGTGTCAAGTTTCCCTATAAAAATGAAAATTCGCACAACCGCTTGCCATTCAATTAGCCAAGCCGTCCAAGTTGAGGAATCCGACGTCCCGGTGGCCGGCCACGTGGCGAAGGGGTGCGTCAGGGTAGCATTGACGTTTATGTCAACAATCCGTCGACCACACGTCGAAAGGGTTTCGGCGCAGGGGTTGTCGTGGGGCGCGAGAAAGAGAGGGCAAGCCTCGTAGGGGATGAATGGGGTCCCGCGTGTTTCGATTTTACAATTGTCGAGTGGCATTGTCGGTCCTCCGAGCAACACCTGGCTGGTTCCGGAAAGCCGAGGGCTTTTCAATTTCCGCGATAGTTAGCGCGAGTAGGTTAGTGCCCGTGAGTTAGGCCACCCCGCGTGGTTTGATGAAGAAAGAAACGATTGAATGTGTCGCGGAGGGGGTGTAAAGGCTCGATGAATAGATGGTAACGAGGGGGCGAAAGAGAGAGTGAGAAAGAGGGAAAGAAAGAGGGGGGTGGGGGGATGAAACAAGCGGAAAGAGAAATAGCCGGCATATGTATGTAGCGAGGCGGCCGTATACTTGACGGATCTGGTGGTGCTCGCTCATTTCGCCTTTATGCACGTGCAAAAGGGGTGGCCCGCCCCGCCACACACCGGAAGGGCTGAAGTGTTCGCCAAAAGTGCCAATTTCGAGCCATGCCGGCGACAACCCGCGTCTTATTACACCGCTCGACGGTCAGCCACCAACCGGAAGCTGTTGCGAAAACCGGGACACGAGGCATTAGCGTGCTTCTATGCTCGTTTGCTGGTCGAGAACTCTCGATATAAACTCGCCGACCAGCGAAAGTGTCAGAATTTTGAGCTGAAAGCGTCATTGTTGCGAGCTGGAGGAATTTCGACGAACGTTCTATTTTTCTAGTTCATTATTTCTGATCTAGTCCGATAGTTTTTGAAAATTTGGGTACTGGCTGAAGAGCACTTTGAGATGATTAGAGTGGAGACACTGTTGGAAAACATAATGTTGCGCAGGGGTTTTCCTCACGATTTGTTTATTTTAGGTATTTTTCATATTTTCTAATTGAGGTTTGTTCTGAGAAGCAAAGTTTTCTCATACGTTTACAGTTTTGTTTGGATGTTACTCATTTTTATTATGAGTTCATCAAATTATTGGTCCAATGAGCTTTTTAATGAAAATGGGAATATTTTTATTTTTGAAATGATTGATTTACGCCGTAGATGTTCAGTAACAATTTTATGATGTTCTTCGAAATGTCGTACTCCAAATACACGAATGACAAAATCGAAAGGAGCAATTGATATTTAGTTAAACAGAATATTTCGAAGGATGCGCGTTGCATAAAATCACTTTGATGAAACAATATACGGTTGGCGTATTTTCAAATGACACTAAAATTTTAATAGTGACGCAATAATTATAGAGAGCAGTGGACACATTCCTAGGGTAATTTAATTAGGTAATGACTCGCCTTTGTCACGAGCCTTGTCATTCGTACGCCATTAAACTGCGTATGTTTCTGCAAATTTACATTGTCGGAGTGGATTTTACAAAAAGCAAAATTACAGGACATATAATACATCTGTTGACAGAGATCTTCAATTAGAAATAAAACGTAAAAGCGCGTCCACCTTTCTGGCGAAATCCGCGACCTGTTTATTCCTACTTTTTCCCATTTCGGTCTATTTTTCTGTCTTCATTTTTCCGTCCATCTCTTCTTCCTTTCGCGAGACAACAAATTTCTCTCCCACTTATACTTTGCTCGTCATTTTCTTCATCCCATTTTCTCATCACATAAAATGGCACAAAAGCGAAACGGTACAAATATTGACATGATTACAAGAAGGTTTGTGGGGCGAGCTTATAGAGAAACAACAAATTTTTCCTTCTCTGTCTCTCTATTTCATTATTGTCCAACAAAATTGTACAAAACCGAAACGATGACGTGCTAACGCGATTACACCGAGGTCCTGAAAGCTAGAGACGAGCAGAACCGCGCGTAAATCGTGCAAGCATCTCAATTGTGGAGTTAATCGGCCAGGAAACGACGACGACTGCGAGAAGCTAGCGTCAAAAACATCGAAACTATTCCGGCTCTGTAGCACGCCGTTGGTCCTGTTGATTGAACGAACGAGCGAACGAGCGAGCGGACGAACGAAAGAACGAACGAATGAGCCAACGAACGGAGGATCGTTGTTCGTTGATTTATTGGCCGCTTTGCGGGAGAACGTGGAAGCGATTACGTGGGCTATTCCAGGTGGTAGAAGGGAGGGAAAGAAAGGCGGAGGTGAGAACCGATTGAAAAAGATGGAGAAAGGATGCCGATAGAGCCGGGGGCGGGGAGGGTGGTTAGGGGATTGCTGGACGATCGATGAAATCGTTTGAGAGGCGAATTATTTGCCCGGTGCATCGCGCTCCCGAAGCTGACGGTCCTTTGACCGGAGCAAAGTGAGCTCCGGAGACTATCGACATTGCAGTATAAAGTGGCCTTAGCTCGATATTTGGATAGCAGTTAGACCTGAAAATTTCATAACTCACAAGAATCTTCCCCGGCTGCCGGACGACCCCGATCCGCCCACAAATTCGCGAACATCGAAATTACATTTGAAGTTCGACTTTTTACCATTTTTCCTGTTAGAATAACTGTTGCATTGGTTGGCACAGGAGTCCCACAAAATATGTTTACCTTGTTCAGTGAAGGGTAAACCAACAGGTCGAGGTTTGTTGGACAAAGGTGATACGTAATGCTTTTTTAATATCCTTGCACCTTGTGCATGCTAGGGAATCTTTTCCAATCCAGTGATGCAAGCAAATTGATCTATGGAGCGTCGTTATTAAAGTTTATTTGTTAAATGGGGTAAACAGATTTTTTTCTTGAGATTTTCGGTCAAGTATATTAAGTATATCATATTCTATTGTGTGAAATTTTGAACCTGGAGTAATAATATATTTTAATTACAAGCCACAATAATCGAACAACTATGCTGAATAGTAACCACGCAGAAGTCAGAATGAAACAGTAGAACTGTACAACGATAAACCAAAAGCAATTGAAGAGAGCGTTACCAATTACCAGACTGCGGATCTTAATGCAAAATAAAAATTTTCCACCTGAATTGCAATAGACTCGAGTGAAATAGGAATTTATTTTCTGTCTTAATTTGTTTAATAGGTTGAAAGTAATGTAACCGTTTTAAAATACGCCTACCCGTTTTTGTCATAAATACATAAAATCCGCAGTCTACTAATTACCAATATAGAATATAGAACATATAAAAATAAGTTTCTGCAACATGTTTCACAATGAGAAAATACAATTGATACACCATCATCTTACTTATTTCAAAACAAATTTCTCAACAAAATCACGAAAACCCTGAGGACTCTCCACATAACGAAATACCGAAGTACAAAAATACAAATTTTTGTAGACATCGTTCCATGAAAACGAAAGAAAATTTGTATTTTCAATTCACGAGGAGAATACGTCCATTTAGGGTAGTTGGGACGAACCATAAGCGGGCGACCATTAGGGCAGGGTGTCAACAGCGTGTTTTATCGTCGGTCGGCGTTAAGATAGGCGAAACGGCCGCGATTATGCGTAATTACACAGATAAGGGGGTCATCGGAGACGACGCCGGCCATAAACTTCGATCTTACATGATTAATTAAGCGTCGGCCGAGCGTGATTGAACAAGTGCTCGAGGTCACGGGAGAAGGGGCATTATGGAGCCCGCTACAGCTCCCGGCGTGGCCAACAATGGGTCGCTTGAACAGGGGACGAGATGAAATTATTTGGTCGATGCGCAATTATTGAGAGCTGCTTTGTAACGCATGCTTGTAACCCGCAGGCGTTGCGCCGAAGTGCGACGAACATCGGACAGGAGTATTGTACCGGGTAAATTGCTCCGCGTTCCGTCGAAATTTGACCGACGCAACACCGAGTGGATCAGCCTCGATCGCCCTTGATTATTTTCGTATTGCTTGCCATCGGTTTTCATATTTTTATCGACAGACGAAAATTCTTCGCCGTCCTGACTATCTATCCCCCTTGACTGAAGTTCCCGTTTCGAAGTTTCAGCGGTCGATCGAATTTTTAAAAATTATATTCACTACAATTTTTCAACTGCATTGCCTTCCAATCAGTACGTCCCTGTGCAAACATAAAATCGCCCAGCGAGAGACCAAATTTTTAGGAATGAAATTCACTCTAATTTTTCAATTACATTGCCGTTCGATCAGTACATCCCTGTGCAAATATAAAATCGCCAGCAAGACATTAAACTTTTACCTGTTGGAAGTAAACGCGGTATCAACCGGCGATTATTCCCTAATTTCTGAGAGTCTATGTTTATTATCAAATCTTATGCCACGAGCCTTACTCGACGGAACAAAGAGAAGAATGCGCAGAGAATTAAGAGACCAAGAGATGGCTGGGAGAGAGCGGTATTTCCGGTGATAGCCAGCCACGCATCGGGATTTTCTATTCATCGAATTATTCGGTGACGGAAAGGAGATGGAACGACGATAGGTCGAAACGCGTTTATAATTTAATAATAGTCGAAGGGGAAACGGAGGGTGTCCGCGCGGCGGGTAGTTTCCGACGAATTCTTCTCAGCGGCGCCGTGAATGCGTGTCACCTTTATGCGTAATAACGTATGATGACAGGGGACCCGGGAACTATTGTCACGCCTGTTTAGAGGCTGACGTGAACCGGCCGCGGCTCGTTCATCATTTGTACTCACTTTCGGGCACCACAATCGAGGCTGGGGCAAGGGAACACGCGCGAAAAATGGACCCCCGATCGAGCAGACCCATAGACCACCGGTTCTGCCAATGATCTTTCATCGGATCTATGATTTTCGGTCCTCAAAACCATTTTCTGCAACCCCACATTTACATTTTCATCGTGGGACGAGTGAGGAGCTACACCTTTCATTTTTAACCAGAATATTATCTGCGGATTTTTATGCGAAATAAAATTTGTCTAAATTAATTGCAAAATACAGGGGTTATGTATACATTCATCTCCTTCCCTAACAATTTTAATAAGCAATAATGCTACAGTATTTTCCAACGCTTTAAATAATATAATATATGCATAAAATCCGCAGTCTAATCATTGTAGAACCAGCAAGCATGGAAATTCTATGAAAGAACAGTGAATGTGTAAACTAAATGTTTATTAACACTAGATTTATGGGACCCGTCAAGGTGTCGGATTCTAATATTTTTAATGTACGGATATTGAGATTGTGAAGACGCATCCATGATGAATTATTTAACAAATTAATTTTTTTGGGTATATATTATTCAAAAAATAGCTACAAATGTTCCTAGGTACGTTCATGTTATTTTTATAAAGTAATGCAAAATACTGTAAACATTTTTACAGTACCCTCAAATCTTAATAGTGGATCTTTCATGTTCGAAACAGTCTTTAGTGAATAATAGAGTACTAATAATTTTGATAAATAATTTCTTGAATTATTTTATTTGGTAAGTATATTGGAAATCGGACAGGAATTGCCTGCATTTATAGTTTAAGGATTAAGAATGTCTGTATCGAAAACTGCAATTTCTTCCCCACCGTATGACTGCATCGCAATATCAATTCGTCTGAAATTTAACAAATAAAACCTTCGCAAATTCCGGAAAATCGACATCCCGTTAAAGAATGCTAAAAAGTGCACTGAACGAGCTTCCGCAAGCACTATCGCAAAAACCAGCCTCCCCGATCGCGAAACAATGCGAGCCGGAGTTCATAGAATTTATAGAACTCGGGCTCACGCCGCGAAAATTTAACAGCAATTTCCATGCGGTCGCAGAAACCTGCCAGAACGAAAATTACAAGAAACTAACAAAACCGACGACAACACTAGCTAATTAGTCCGCTTTGCGTAAACATCGGCGATCCGCGAACAATGCTTCCAATTACAAACGGTGGAAAAAAGAACAGCAGCCCCGTTGCGCGACGCAATCCGGTACGAATACAGGGTTTCCTTTGAAACGTTTAAAATGAAAAGTCTCTCGTTCGAGAAGGATGGATCGCGCGCTTTGTTGGTCTCATCCGCCGTAGCCGACGTCTACTCGCCGAATGCAAGATGCATGCTTGTATTATCCGCCGATTCCATTATCCGGCAGGCAGAACATCATCCGGATCTCTTGGAATAACGAATCTCAGGCCCGATTACCGGCGTCTGCGCGGCATGAAACACAGAAAATAGCATCGCCGGAGGGGGATCGCAATTGATACCCGTAGCGGAGGCTTCAACAACCGATGCGCGCCAGGTTCGAGATGCATTCATAATTCAAATGCGACCGAGCGACCGAGTCCACGGGAAAATGGGGAAAATTCGTCGGGAAAGAGAACACCCGCACGAGACAATGCGATATCATCTGACGACTCGTTCCCCGGGACCGTTCTTAAATCGGACGTTTAGCGATAATGTCGCGGTTTCACTTCGATGCGACGGGGACGGGAAGAAATTAATATTCAGTGAAAAATCCTGTAGCAAATGTTTTGTATCGGAGCGGTTTATTTACTAAGATTTTTGTTCATATTTTGATCTTTCTATACTTTACCTAAGAAAATGTAGCAAGCTTGATTTACCAAGGGAAAAGCAAATTTCTATGGGGAAATAATTCCGGTATTCAAATATGGGTTACGTGAGAGTCCATGTTTCAGAGCGTTTTGTTACGTTGTCCTATAAGTATAATTGCTTCTTCTTTGGACATCTTCAATGAAGAAGTGAAGGGTGTAATATGTGGGGCTCATTTAAGAAGTGGGCAACACACATAAAAATAATTAAAAATATTCAAAGGAAATATGCGTTTGGTTTGACATCGTTTTAAAGTGGTGAAGAACTTGTAATCATTGTAAAATAAATCATAAATCGCATATTCTTGGGATCAGCCCACACAATTGAGAGTTCCGTAGATTTCGCCCAGGGTTGGGTCCCCGATGATGCAATGGCGGCGTTAGTTTGCTTGGAAATTCGAGAATCCTATCGCCACCCTCTCAGCGCGACGGCCATCGTCGTATCTGGCTAAATACGAGAGACGAAGGGAGGGGGTGGGGGTGCACGTTCCATTGTGTCTCGACAATGGCTGGGGGGAGGGGGTGAACGTGGGTGTCGTGGTTTCTTTTCTGTTTCTGTGCGGCGAATAGTAAATGTTGGAATTCATTTTGCTTTGATACAGATATATACTTATCGCCGAGAAGTGGTAGGGGGTGAGTTTGCGAACTGACGTAGATAATACACGCACGCTCCAACACACGGGAAAGTTCGGGAACCACTTATTCGGGAACCGAGCGAAGTTCATTGTTCCATTCACCTATTTGTTTGTTACTGTAAACCACGCACGTGCACCGTACCAACGATTCCACTAAATTAGAAATCAGAGAAAATTGCATATCAGCGAAATTAATCGGACATTTCCCGACGCAAAAGTAGATTATAATGTACGCGCGATGCCTACACGATTCGTGTACAATTTCGCCCTCGACATTCATTAACTCTTCGCAAGTAGGACCGGATAACTGGCGAAACGAGCTGGAGCTTTCGGCGAATTGCTGCGAACTTTATCCCATGGAAAAAAAAAATCGAACGTATTTAAAGTTGTAATTGGTCCAGTTGATTTTATGCCATCCGCGAGATGCAAATCAACGGCTGAAAAAGGGCGAATAAATTCCTGCGAATTCGAAACTCAATATTGATCGATCGATAATGAATAAAATATCCAGCCGAATGAAATCGAATCGATACCCGCTTAACTCCCATTTCTACAAATTGATCGCAGAAGCCATGTATTTGTATGAACATCTGTAATCGGTTTGTAATACCCTGATGATGCGGAAATGCTGATTAATTGGCCGCGGCGACCAATTTTTTGATGCCATTACGTGCAAAGCAGTGCTAATTGTGTGTGCACACTCCGCTAATGACTATTGGCGTTCTACTTTATTGGTGCATTAACGCAAAATTCTGTGAATCCTCACGCCTATAAAAATTATGGGAGTTAGTACACTGATTTTATTAAATCTGAAATTTTTAGAACGCGGGAAAAGGTTAAGTTGCTGGAATAAAACAGTAACTGAAAATCGAAATTGCAAAAATTTTGAAATATTTTTCATATCCTCGGTAATGCTCACAAAAAAATTCTAGGCGTTGAATCTTTAATACTTTTTAATTAAAGTGTTTCAGGTAATTGAATAAACTGTTCCAACTTTCTAGAATTTGACGAAACTGTTACTCGAGGGCTAGAGTATTAAAAATTAATTTTCTTAAATATTAATTACATAGCATCGGTTTAGTGTCAATAAATGGTCCCGTACCGATTTCGTTAATTTTCCAAGATTGTTTTGCTCGTCTCGAGCGAGTTTCAGTTAATACTGCATTATTGTACAGCCCAATAATGCTAATAAAATATTCTTACAAATATTCAGGACGCTATATCCTCAATACTGTCTGATTAAAGCGCTTGAATAGACTGATTCAACTGTGTAGAATTCATTGAGACTAATCGGAGGCCAGAGTATTAGAAATGATTATGCGGCATCGTTTTAGTGTCACTAAACGGCCCCGTACCGATTTCCTTGAGTTTCCGCGAATGGTTCGCGCGTCCAGAACGAATTGCCGCAAATACAGACGTTAGATGATTGAATTGAAAAGGATGATCTGTTTACTTTATCCGCGTGCACACTATTTTCTCAGAGGAAACTTCGTTTCCCGGCTTTATGCGTCCGACATACTGCGTCTGTGTTATTACCGGCGCGGGTGCCAAGAATCCTTTCCAATTTATAGAAAAAGACCAAACGTTGCATGCATTCATGGTATCCCGGAAAAGTTTCCGGCGCGCGTTCGACAAACCTAGCGCAG
This sequence comes from Halictus ligatus, assembly GCA_028454255.1. Lineage (NCBI taxonomy): Eukaryota > Metazoa > Arthropoda > Insecta > Hymenoptera > Halictidae > Halictus > Halictus ligatus. Next base: position 5,683,806 of record CM052140.1, on the reverse strand, counting down.
GAAGTTTCAAAAATTCATTGGAGTTCTTGCTGGTCATTTGAACGCACAGTTTGCGAAGTATCACGGAAGAATACACCCGGGCAATTTTCGGGAGGAGTGGGTGGGTACGGAAAAAAATACACGGGACACTAACCCGGTGAAATAGTGTTCTGTTTCGTCTGTCAATGGCCCGAGTCTTCCGAATAGCTTTCATCCGGTCTGCTGCAGTTCGTAAAAATTTTATTTGAATTTTTATGATTATTCGGAAAGATGATAGAGAAGGTATTCGTATTTGCTTTCGCGAATTGAGATCCTTCGAAATTTTACGGGTCCTTCGGATAGGTGTCCTTTAATTTTGCATTATCCGTTTGAAGCGATCGGATTATAGGGTGCTACGTTTAAACGCGAATTTAACCAGAATGGCGCCATCACGCGACTTTTACGCGTCCGATCATTATAAGCGACGTTTATCCAATTATACGGAGCGTGCCATAATATTTTCACGTCGTTATGCACTTTTAAGCTCGAATATTTAGCGTCCGAAGAGATCAACAAATATTTGTAGGTGTTCAAATTTTTGCAGAGAGACGAAGGGTATGAAATAATGGTGATTGATGATTTTAAAACAGCGGTAATGTTATTGCTCTGTAATAGAAGCAATTTTCTGCATAATAATCTCGAAATTAACAGGGTATACAGGGTGTCCTAAAAATCGTGGTACTATCGTCGAATGAATTTCGAAGAAAATAAAATTAGTGTTCTCGAATTAAGTTGAATATATCGTGACAATGTTTACTACAATTAATATTTAATTAATTACAACTGTCGATTCAGAGGTTGCAAAATTTGAATAAAATCGAATTCGTTCAACGAAGCAAACACTAGAATGTAATGTGCGTCCATGTTCCCGGGTTTTGAGTGGCGTAATGAAAATCAGTGTTCCGAGGTACGTCATCAGGAAAATTAATTTCGAAATCCGGACAAACGGCTGCGCGAGTGAACGGCGTTAATGGAGACCACGTGAATAAGTAAGAACCCGGCGGTTAGGTCTCGGGGTTAGATAGACACGAATCTAAACCAAACGCAATTAACGCATTAACTCCTATGAGAGGGCAACGGTGGATTCGCGTTTGTTTGTGTTCGCCGGTCTTTGAAGCGGACAGTAAAGCACCACTGGGTGTCCACTTCAAGAGGAACGTCTATTTAACCGACCAGCCGCAGACATTAAATGCATTTTCAACGCGTATGATTAACTGTACACATTTATTCGCAAGAAGTAATTGAGCTTTCGAGGGACGGAAAATTGTGTCAATTAAGATACTGGCTCCACCGCCGACCGGATGCGTGAACCGGCGGATAAAAAGAACGCTCTCGACTTTTACAGCTCGGAAACTCCGCTCTGTGTTCATTCAGACTTTTATGCTCTTTTGTGCCCGCGGCTGGGTGCTAAGTAAATATTTATTTTTATGTCCGCAGGAAAAGATTTAATTAACTGACGTTCGTTTATTGTCCTCCCTGAACGACTGTCTACGAAAACACCTAAAAGGAAAAATAGATTAGTTTCTCAAGCGGTAATAATAAAATACAGCTGGACCATTTTTATGAAAGAAAGTAAACAATTTTTGACTTTCTTAACATGTTAACTGCCATGTCAGTCGCATATGACTGACAGTGATTTTTGACTAGGTTTAGACAGTAATTTTTACTGTGACATATCTAGATAAATCGAATTTTATTAAGATCTTTAGAATTCAAAAGGGTTAAAATTTCTAGTTTCGCTTTCATTAATTAAATTACTCCGATTTTGTAAGAATTTCTGTGAATGATATTTGGCACTTAACGTGTTGAAATAGAGCTACAAAATATCCGCAGATGAAGATTTAATTAAACGACGTTCGACCTCAAGAATCATTGCCTTTGATAAAATTATTCTACGCACGCACAACCCCTTCAGTCAAGTGGAAAAATATTTAAAAAATATAGTATACTTCATAGTACCAAATGAAGCTGTTGCTAGTTCATCTGCATACAGAGCATTTCAGAAGACCGCGAAGAAAGAAGACAGCCACACGAAGTTCTTTGTTGCGAATAATCGGCGAAACTGGGCGATTACCCTTGCACTTGTCCGCAAACACTGATTCGACTTTGTCCGATTGTATTCCCAGCTGATTGTGCCTCGTCTTCGCAAACCAGTATGTGGTCGGCCTAATCCGAAAGCACACATAGCGATACAGAGAGACATACACCAGCACACTTACGCAGAAATACGTTGACCAGGGGGGAGGGGGAGGCGGTTGCAAACGCCTCAACTTCCGACGAGCGCATGCGTCCGGCTTCTGCACTGCAGGCACGTGCGGTTTTAACAAGGGATGAAGCTCGCGCGACGTGCCACTGTAACTCTGTTGTATCCCCCTTCTCACCCCCTTTCCATCACCCCTAAGCCCCGTGGCAATCGAGAACGCAAAGCGGCGAGGACGCAATTTTTCGGCGTCGAGGAAAGTGAATTTTCCACTGCCGTCTCGGAGCAGACGAGGAAATTCTTTGAGCAGTTTCCCTGATGAACGGACTGAAACCGATTTTCCGGGTCAGCCTTTGAATTTGCGATCGTTCAGGAATTATATTCTTTGGCACGGTGGTTTTGTTTGGACGGTACTTCGTTTTTCCGTTTTCGGCGAATTTGGTTTCGTGTTGGTTGAATTGTGGCTCCATTTGTTTCCCTGGCTTTTACGTTTTGCAAAAATGTCGCTGCCATTTTTTGTGCCAATAACGTCCTCTTTTTGAAGAATTTATTTTTCGTTCGGTTTGCTTTAACACGAATTTTAGACGCTCTTTAACTCTCATCCATTGTTCAGTCTCATAACTTCATTCGTCTTTCGCCGTGAAATTGGCACAACCGTAAGAAATCAAAGTGACAGACAAATAAATAATTGAGTTTGTAAAGTTCTCCTTTGAAGATGAAAATCTGAGGTAAAAATAAGACAACTTTAAAATGAAATCAAAAGAACATTTCTGAGGGTAACATTGTTAAGGGTCACGTATCGATATAAGAATTGATGAGTTTCAGTCATTTAAAAATTAATCAACGTAAAGGCAGCTTCTTGAAGTTTGTACAATCGACCGTCATTGCAAAACGAGATATGCTCAAAAAATCTCATTGGATATATCAATAATATTGGTTAGACGGAGTCACCAGAAATTTCTTCAAAGGCGTCGAAATGTTTACTGTAGACGATCAAATTTCCGTCAGGTCGGGTTAGGAATTTCCTCCGACCGGAAACGGGTAGACCCGTGCAATTCTACGCGTTTATTAACATCCCTCATATCTCTCTCTCTCTCTCTCTCTCTCTCTCTCTCTCTCTCTCTCTCTCTCTCTCTGGGTGTGTGCGTGTTATACGACCCCTCTCTGATCCGCAAGATAGCAATAATTCTTGGGCAGATATGGCTTTCAAATGAACCCTTTAGCGGCTCCCGAAAGATACGGAGATCGTTAACGGTGTCTAGCGAACATTGCTATGTTTCGAGTAACGGCGCGATTCCGTGGAACGTGAGTGGAATTGCTTTGAGTAGCAGTCGGTTATCTTTCCGATAGAATTATGTATGAATTTTCGTCGCTTCCAGAGCACCCGACTGAAGAGGAAGCAGTAAGTGTACTAATTAATTTGGGACCCTCGCGATTACTGCGCAATCGTTGTTTCTGATTTCCCTCTTACATCTAAGCTGGCTTGTGGAATCATCTCTTAACGTATATTTGACCTGGTAAATTCTTTGTTTGGCACCCCTTTTTTTCTAATTATCTTTTTCCGTGAATGGTCGATGGTTATTTTAACACTAGATTTACGGGACCAGTCGAAATGATGGATTATAATATTTAAATTTACGAATATTGAGATTGTATAGATACATCCATGAGAAATTATTTTAAAAATTCATTTCTTTGGGCATATATTATTAAATATTGGCTATAAAATTTGATACACACATTCATGTTATTCTTATAAAGTAACGTAAAATAGACATTTTTAGTGATCCCTAAACCAATGTATACTAAATATATAAGACACTGTGGAGGAACTCAGTTTCAGGACTAGATCGCGGAATGCATAAAGTATGCAAACTAAAAATTGTCTACATCGAAGCAACAGAAATTCCATTCCTCTCGTAATAATTTTAATAAGTCGACAATAATGCAACGGTATCTTTTTACCAATTGTTTTGTATTTTGTGATCTCGTTCATAAATGCATAAAATCCGCAGTCTACTCGCAAAGCAAGTCGCAATTATCTCATGTAGACTCATGACACGATCGATTAATCTAGAATATATAAATTCGTTTTAAAACCGAAAGAAAATCGATTCTTTTATTCTCCGTTGAAAATATCTGATGCTTGTAGTCGAACGTTTTATTGAAATCGGCAGAGATCATTCTCGGCGCTGAAACGCATTTTGATGGCGCGTAAATACACAATAAAATGAAGAGAAGGCCCGAGAACGCGCCGTCGCATCGATTAAACGAGGGAAACCGATGGACAGAGACAGAGGTAGACATAACGGCGTAGATTGGCTGTATTTTACGTAGACGTGGAACTCCATACGAGGCCGATTCAACGTCAAAGCGCGTAGTAACTTACGAAATACGACTTCGTGCGTGTGTACATATTTTTTTCGTCGCTTTAGCCGCCCTCGTAAATTCACCGGGTGCCCGTCTACCGTCGGGAAAAATTCGAATTTCGAGAAAAAAAAAGGCAAAACGTCAGCGTGACAGGGAGGCGGCAGTGTACACTCGCAACGAGTCGTATTTCAAAGGGTCGGTAATTCAACTGGGAATCGAACCGGACGTCGCCCGGTCCGGGAAATAATTAACTAATTGAGCTGAAATGTCATCCTGGCCTCGGTCCAATTGTATCGAGTTTTTCGTCTGCGGAAGGATGGACGATAATATTTTTCTCGTTTTTTCTCTGTTCGCTCAATTTTCCTCTTCACACTCTCTCTCTCTCTCTCTCTCTCTCTCTCTCTCTCTCTCCCTCTCTCTCTCTCTCTCTCTCTCTTTCTAGCGGACAAGCAAACGCGAATTACACGATAAATTCCCCCACCCCCAGTCGGTGAAACATCAACGCGAAGAATTTATATTCCCACGGAAATCATAAAAACTCGTGTAATTAAAACCGGGATGGTATTTCTGGGCAACGGAGAAATTTAAATTTAAGTTTTGAATTTCCCCGCACAGTTGCATTCTTCCTACCATGATCGGTTCTCTGATTGTTGCCAGTACGTATGTTAAAATCGCTTCTGTTATTGGGCGTTAGTTGGGCGAATCAATAATTGCGATTTTTGTTGAATTTGTGTGGGATACGCATTTTAGAAGAAATTTGGTTTTGTCTGTTTTGATCTGGAGACACGTTTTGAAAGAAATTGTTTTTTATTATTTTTACTAAAATATGTACAATGTAGTATTTTCAAGCACAGAATTTATTCCACTGGATTTTACAATGTTTTTACCACGTTTTTCTTCCAATGGTTTCTGCTGTTTCTTTGTCGCTGTTGGAAACAGATGACAGAAAGCATATTCGAACAATTTCACTGAATTTCATTGTCCAGGAGACTGTTAATCAACGAAGATAAAAAATGTTGAAAAATATTAACAGTTTAGTGCAATATACATAAGTGGTTGTTACACTGCAAATTTTGTATATGTGAAATGAAAAGGGGTGGATGAAATATTGAAGACTTCAGAAGAATTTTCATACATGTTTCAAAAACCATTCTACAGGATTAGGATATCAGAAACGACGTTCCACGTTTTATAAAAGCGAATTTAAGGAACTCGGTTCAAGTCACAAAATTTGTGTATCACAATCAAGATGAACGTTCCAACAATCGTTCTACACGATCGAGCGGACCAGAACGGTGTTCTAGGTTCCAGCCGAGGGATTTTGGGGGTATTTAGATACCGGTCGATTATCTACCCTTTGTTTGTGACGCCAACGACACGCACTCTCGCCATTCTACGTGTAGAACCGAGAGGGGTGTGGCGCGTACGCGATATATCATCGGCGTCGTTATCAAAACGCCAGTGGAACGGACTATCGATATTTTTCTCTCTCCGCCTTTCCCCAACGGATGGAATCCGAAATGATGAATCACGGATAATTAGCCTGCAGCCGTTTATCGATAATTGGCCGAGATTAATACGAAGTGGCCCGCTTCCTCACGCTCTCCGGGATCCGATTCCCGGCTCGTGCCTTCAATATTGAAGGCCCAATCAATCAACCGCTCCAGAACAGAGAGGAATAGATCGTCACCATCGGTGATATTCACCACCACCCTTCACCCTACCCATAGATCCCTGTCGTTTCTACTATTTTTTTTTTGTTTTGTCTACCTTTCGTCTCCTTTGTTTTTCCCCAGTGTTTTCCGTACACGCCACCCCCTCATCATGGCTTTCTCGTTCCATTGACTTGACTGCCTCGGAAATTCATGCTGCATATTCCTTGCATTTATTATGCTTTCTGTTCTCTATTATTTTTTATATTTAGCCCCTTCTGTCTTTTTCCACCGGTCTTCCAGTTTGTTTCTCTATCCAGGGATTTATTTCGCAGATTCGTTTTTTTTTCATACCCTGTTTCTCTCTATTCTATTTTTCTTTGTTTTTGTAGAGTCTGTATACTGCATAATACTTGTCTCTTGTTCTGCGTTATTTTTCTACATGTGTATTTATTCAATACATTTATTTTCATCTCTTCCTCCTCCCTTTCTTTTTTATTTTCTTGACTTTTAGATGTTTGTATGTAATATTTTTTGTGGAGAAAATCCTTCTGCATTATTTTCTCTCTCTCTCTCTCTCTCTCTCTCTCTCTCTCTCTCTCTCTCTCTCTCTGATCTTCTACATGTTATCCTTGTATGCAATATTAATTTCACTACACTGATTTTTTCCCTTGAATTATTTTCATCGTGTGTGCTCATTTTATGTATTTGTATGTCTGTGTTTCTTTAGATTTTTTAAATAGTATTTTCCTGTATGTTGGTTGGTTGTTTCCGGCGGGGCAGCGGGGGGGGGGGGGGGTAGGTTTTCAGATTTTTGTGTTCCTAGTTCGTCTACAGGAGCCGTAAACGACACCAGCATAAATCCAGGACGACAGAATTCATCGGTAGCCTCGTGCAGCATCCTTTGGAAATTTGTTAAGGGCTGCTCGCCGTCCTAGAATGGTGGGCATCCATTCACACGGCCTGTCCTACGTGCGAGCGAATATTTTCTCTCGTATAAATATGTCGGTGTGTCCGTTCCTCGTAAATTCTATTCCCTTCATTTTCTACCGATATTCCCTTCCTCAACAAATTCTTTGAACCCAGAAAAACAGCGAACTTTTCGCTAACATTCACAAAAACTGAACTGTTTTTAACACATTCAGACCGAATGCTGCATACATACATTTTTAGATTCTTCAAATTTGTGTCTTAAAATAAACGGATAAAACATTATTAATGGTTCACTTTATTTTGAGATATATTACAACAAATGTTTTAACTGATTGTTTACGATTGTGCATAACTATTTAAGAATAACGTATCTTTGCAAAGTCTTGAGAATGTGTTAATCTATAGTCTGGTTAGATTTCGTCCACCTTTGATTCCGATCAACGTATTTTCAATAAATCATAACACAGTTGTATGGAATATTCTCAATTTAAAGAAGAGTAATTAACGATACGAAACCCGCGATTCGTTTCCAGCTAAATTTAGAAAACCGGGCCAGTTTCGCGCGGTCATTTGATGACAGATCATTAAGCAGCAAACTACGCGTTCGATTCTGCAATAATTCTGTGTGCCCATCAAGCTTGATGGTATTTATTCTGCGTGCTGTTTCGAATAAGTGCTGGTATAAACAGTGCTAATGACGGTAATAATACTGCTTTCATGTTTTCATCACAAAATTGCAACAAGAAGGGAATTACGCATCCTGGAGCGAGAAAGAGGGAGAGTGAAAAGATTCGTACAAAAAGGATCATTTAAAAATGAAATCACATATAATTACTTTCTTTTGATAGCACGTATGATTTAAACTGGGCTCGAAGCATTATTCTATGCGAGCTGCCAAAACCGTCGAAAAATAAATTATTGAACGAGCATAATTACGCCAGGCCACAGAAGTCTCGGCGCAGTTAAATTAAATCCCTTAACCTCGCCGAAGCACTAATTAAGAATTCAACCTCATCTGTCGGAAGCTCCACATCTCATCTGGAGTTCCAAACGCATCGCGTTCCACGATCGCACACGGATCGAGAGAGAACGAGAGATTGAAAAATGGAAAGAGAGAGAAAGAGAGAGAGACATAGATAGATAGATAGATAGATAGAGAAGAGAGAAATGTGAATCGCGATCGTTTAACAAACCCTAAAATACTCGAACGACGGTGAACGCCGAAACGAACCTGTTCAATCTAGCCGAATAGAGGGGCAAAAAAAGGAAGTTAGTAGAAAAAATCGAGTTTAATTATCGGTACCGGGATCGAATGAACAATATCGGGAGCATTCAATTTGCTTGGGAAATGAGGGGCGCCCTGGGGAGGAGGGCGTGTGCGGATTTTCACAATTTCCCGAAACTTTAGATTATGTGGACCATCGGATACAGGCTTCCCGTAGGGTAGCGGAATCACGCGAAAGGGTAACTATGAAAATTCAAACTACGTCAGCGTAATAGACGATAGAGAGTTTGCACCGGCGGATTACATTCGCTACGCTGGTAGGGGACCATGGAAGAGAGCTAGATAGATAGATAGATAAATGGACAGATAGATAGATATATATAGATAGCGATGGATTAGCGGAGATAGGTGAACACGCTGGAATAAATAGATAAATACAGATGAGCGAGCACACGTTAATGTAGATTGCTGCACTGATTACAATTCGATGGCCGTGTCGAAAAAAATAGATTAAAGGAGATGGGTGGATAGATCGTATGTGAGATAGGTGGACGTGTAAGAAAAAATAGATGAATGCACACTAACAGATATCGTAACATTGATGTGGAGATGGATGCACGCATAGAAATAAATAGACAGGCAGATGGACACATGATCTGCACTGATGGAGAGGCATTTAGATTATTGATAGATGCATTTAGATTTTTAGATAGATGTTGTGTAGAAATGGATAGGCAGATTACATGGGTGGATAGATGTTTACAAGATAGATGGCTGTGTAGAACTAAATAGGTAGATTAAAATAGATGGGTAGATGTTTAAAAAATAGGTGGGTATGTAGAAATCAATAGATGGAAGTAGATACACATAAATAGATATTGCTCGATTGACATAAAGAGATGGATGATTAGGAATACATAGATGGATACATGATCTGCTCTGATAGATAAGAATTGATAGACGCATACAATTAGCTGGATAAATGTAAATAGATGTAATGTGGACTGGACATACATTTATAGACGTTACTAAATAGATACATTGCAGATAGATAGCCAAACAGACAGATTAAAGGGGAAGATGCAGATAGATACAGGCATCGATGGTGCAAATGATATGTCAATAAAAATAGATGCGTGTAGAGATTGAAAGAAACAAGAATACACAGATACACATGAATAGATTAAAGTAGATGATCCGATACAGAGATGTAGGCAGATGTAGAAATCAACGAAAGAAGAAATAGATGCATGTAGAGATTAGAAGGAGCAAGAACACATAGATACAGACAGATAGATTAAAGTAGATGATCCGATACAGAGATGTAGACATGTAGAAATCAACGAAGGAAGAAATAGATGCATGTAGAGACTAGAAGGAGCAAGAACACATAGATACAAACAGATAGATTAAAGTAGATGATCGGAATGATGATTGAAGTGTCCAGATAAAGGTAGACGAATAAATTTATGGAAACAAAGACATGTAGAGGGAGAAACAGGCAAACAAAAATGCACGGCGACAGATAAATGGTGAGATTAGCACAGACCGGAGCGACACAGCGCATCTATCGACCATCCAGTGAAAGGGAAGGGGGAACGCGCAAACAGCAACATAGAGAGACGATCCTACTGGCGACCTTCTAACCCCCTTCGTCTTTTCAGTCAGCGGGAATCCTCGACACTGGTGTTTGCGTGCATAACAATGGCCGTATGCTGGCCGGGCGACATAACGATACACAGAGCACTTGCGGTTTAATACCGGGCGTTTTCGCGTTTCGCCAGCGCGACGAAACAGAAGACCGGTGAGTGGCGTGCCGCTTTTTCCGTCGCTGAATTGTTCCAGGCCCGCCGGCAAACAATACGGTTCGCAGCTCGATCGCGTGCTTCGGCTCCACGATATTTTCCCCCCTTTTCCACCACCCCCTTTCCCACCCGTTTTCCAACATCCCTCTTGCCTCTGCCCCACCTCTGTTATTTCCCATCCTCTTTTTTCGCAACGCGTGTTTGCCTTTTTCTCTCCGTCTCCCTCTCCCTGATCTCGAGCGATTCTTTTTGCCCCGACGTACCTCTTTTGCTACGGAATGTTTGTTTATTCGTAATTTAGACAGCATCCCGCGGGTACCCGAAGAACATTCCACGGAACCACCCCCGCCTTTGTGGCGTCCGTGAACTGTATTATTCTTTGCCCGGCGATGCAGAGAAATTGCTTCAAGTGCTTGGTTAATTACGCGGTTTCGACGAATTCCTGCGAAAACTGACCTCCTGTAAAAAAAAAACTTTGGACCTCAATTCAATATCTGATGATTATTGTTCTGATGTGGCCGCTTTTAACCCTCGTGCACCCTTTGCAGTAATTCCAAGCAGAAGCTCTTATTTGTAATTTCTGTATGAGAAATGCACGAATTAATTTAATCCTTATTTCAGTACTCGGATACCTTGGAAACTATTTATGACTTATTTCATTGTCTCCATACATTTCCTTAGATCTTGCCGTACATGAAGGAATTAAGGTGACATGTGACAATAAAAATAATTGGATAATATTCTACAAACATAGAAGTGTATCCAAGAATGTTTATGGAATTTTTTGAGGCCCGGAAACCTGAGAAAAAATTACACGAACTTCGACAATCCACGGATCAGACGACGCCAGTAGAAATAAGGTTGCAAGCAAAGAGTTAATAACTTGACAAGACCTAATAGTTTTTTTTATTATGCTATAAAACCCCACATGGGATTATTAGCAACATGCACATGGCCGAGCATGCTAACGTTACTTTACATAGGTGGCTTACAAACTATAATTGAGACAATATAATGAACAGTTTCGAATACAATATTAACACTAAATATATAAACAGAGTCTTGAGAAATGAAATGAATGTATGAGAAATAGAGGACAAGCGGAGGGTCCGCACAAAACAGAATCTATTGTATAGAGTGGAAAGAAACCCTTATTGCAAAATTTGCGAACCAGAGCATCTCTATTATTATCATAGATCGGTCATTGCTATAACACATGATTAGGATCCTGTACCAAAAAACTACATGGACGACTCGTGTCGGCAGCAGTGTAGATAAGCGTAAGTTTTCTGTGGAGTGTGTGCAAGATCTTCGAGAGAGAGGGTCTTCATCGGAGTCGTTTCCAAGATCTAGAGATGTGTTAGAAATGTCTCTTTCCTTATCTTCGGACCAGCTATTGTTGAGTTCCAACTTCTTGATAATTCTAAAGGTCCCATTTTTAATAGATCTACTAGAGAGACTAGAGTAAGTTTCCCGAAGCATCTTCACAAGTTGAGATAGGTCATCAGTGAAGGAGTGGGCCAGTTGAACGATGTTTGAATTGATGTCTCAGGATGTCGACTAAGAGTAGGCCTAATTGGATCCAAGGCTTGGTCCAAATCATCCATTGTCTTAGAGCTAACCATTTCAATAGAGTTCTCAATTTTTTTCTTTTTCTTAGCTGGAACGACTAATCTTTTTGCTGAAGTAGGATTTGAGAAGTTTGCATCAGCTAACTGATTACCTGAAGTTGCGTTCAAAAAAGCAGTAGAGAGTACTTTGTTAGGTCTATCCGAGATGCCGTGTGAAGTATTTAACGTTATAGAGGAAAGAGGTCTTTTACTAAAGCCTTTGGTTGACCCAAGATTTTTAGTTTCATCAAGATCAGGAATAGTTTTTTGCGATTCTTTTTGTCTGATTAATTGTGGAAAGTTCATCGTGTCCACGTCAGGATCCTCTTTATGAGTCAATAAAGAAGGAGCGTTATTTTGTTGAATTAGATTATTGATAGAGGTCGGGCAGTGTTTAGCCACATGACCTTCCTTCTTACACAGGAAATACGTTAGACTATCCGTTGAGATGAAGATCCAGTATGAAGTATCCCCAAAGTTAACTTGTATTTTCTCCGTAAGTTTGTTTACATCATCTGGATGGATGTAGATTTGTCGACGAAAACTGAGAATATGCGAGAAGCCTGGTTCAGAGAATCCCACTCTAATGAAGGACATTGGCGAAACTGTTCTAATTCCCAATTGTTTAAAAGAGTCCAATATCACAGAATGTGGGATGCCAGAGCACACATTAGAAAGAATAATGCGTTTAGAATCCATGACACAAAGGTCTAACAGATACTGGACGGTCTTTAATATTTATACAATCATTTTTTGACGTGATCTCGGCTACTAAGGATTTCTCAGATAAGTATATACAAACTTTATTGTTAGAGATTCTTCAGCCAAACCTTATATTGATAGGATTGGTGGCCTTTGCCACTGCAAATATGTATTCTTTGATGGTGATGTCATCATGTGCGTCTAGAATTATGGCGTATTCTTTTTAAGGAAAACAAACTTTTTGCATTACACTGGCGCATGTAGCCTCTGTGGCGTTCTTAACTTGCGGTACATTTTCTGTGATCATGATTTCTGTGGGAGAGATTCCTGTACACAGGAATATATCTCTCGAAAGTTCGAATTGAGGAAATCAAACTCGCGTACCTCGTGGATCAAAACGGACGTCTTGACACTTCAACACGCGACTGACCTAATAGTTAATAATACTTAACAAGTTTTCTTGTAATGTCAATTCTCGAAAATTTGAAAAATACGTCGTACGTATTAAACGACCATATTATTCTTGGACGCCGAGAAAATATTTACGACAGTAAGGATTCGGTTACACAGTTGATGTACCTTAACGCGAAATTGGGCACGAACTTTTTTCATGGCTTAATAACATTTTTTCTAGGCATCGGTCAATATTTTCCACATTTTCCAGCAACGTTCGCTTGCTTGGTGTCCGATGATCCCCAATCGGGCGCATTAGAACGACTTCATCGTGACACCATCGGTCGGCTGACCGGAGGGCCAGGCTCCGGGACGATTTTTCTCCGCATCCCTTCAATTACTTTTAGCGGAGGCTGCGCCACCGACGCAACATCCCATAAATCGTTCGAAGCGCAACACGCGACGAGGAAGAAGCAGCAACCTCCGCAGTATCCGGCGACCTAATTTCTCCTCGAGTCCCTTCGGTTTATTACATCTCGCGACGAGCGTCCCCGCAGCGAGAAACAGCGGATACGTGCGCAGAAACGAAGCGTGCGCGGGCAATAACGACATCGCCGGGCCCCTCGTAAAAGGAAACTAATTACTCGCTGCTCTCGTTGCAACTCCCCATATTTCCCACCAACCCCCTCATCCCTCACCATCGTTCCGTCGACTCGACAGAGGAAAGGAAAGACGGTGATATTTCGGTCCGATCGTCGTAAACGACGGCCGACTTTTACAAGGCTGTTCACGCAGCTTCAGAATCGCGTTCAGATAAACGCATGAACGTGCTGCTTCTGGTTTGCTGGGGATCCGTAAAATATCCACTGATCGTTTACCAAGGATATACAAAATATCCACTTCTGATTTTCTGAGGATTTGCAACGACTTTACTTCTGGGTTGCTGGGGATCTAAAAAAGATCCATTTCCGGGTTGCTGGGGAATTGAATAAGATCGGTTTCCGGTTTGTTGATGAACTGAAAAGAATCCACTTCCGGCTTGCTGGGGATCTGCCAAGAATTCACTTCCGGATTGCTGGGATCCGTATAAGGTCCACCGAAAGGTATGCTGAGGATCTGCAGAATATCCACTTCCGGTTTGCTAAGGATCTGAAAAATGTCCACTTCTGGACATTTTTGTCCGGAGTACGTCTCCGGTGACAGAATGATGAACGGAAATTTGAGAAAAGAAGGCTCTTTTTGGGCGATGAATATAAAGACACAGAATATTTGATTCGGTTTCGAGCTTGTACTCTGGTTTAGCGTGTTATGGACTGATGCAAACAATTGTAAGATATAGAAAAAGATACAGTGAAATGTGAATCGTAATCGTTGCAAGATTATCGTGAAGAAATAAGTTTCTGATTGTTGGTGTCACGTCCGGTGATTCGTCCGCCAACGAGTAAAAAGAATTATATACTATGAATTAATATGGAAACCCGATGGTGTCACGCGAGGATAAGTAAAAATAGGATTAAGAGATATGTCGCAATAGAATTTATGAAATAAAAGGTAGCGCGGAAAACGATTCCAACTCATCTCCCTGCAAGACACGCAGATGAAGATCAGTTTACACCCTGAGGACAAACAGGAAGGTTGTCCAATCATGCCAAATTATAAGAAAAGACGCTAACTACATAGTAAAAGGATCCTGTCGACACACAGCTGACTAGTCAGCCATAACATCAAGAAGATAAAAAGATGCAATGTAAAGACTCCTGAGCCAGCATCTTTGAAAAACAAATGACTGTCCATCCTATAAAAAGGATGACCAACTCCTCAAATTCAGTTATAAACAGTCAGTCAGTCCAACAGTCGTGAACAATTAGTTATTGAGTCATCGGCAATAGTCGAGTAATCCTTTTGAAGTTAAAATAGTTAGTTCAGTGATTTCGCGACAACCCGTTTCAAAGACCAGTGTCAGCAATCGGGGAATATTGTAACCGAATCCGAACCCGTGATCACGGTAATATTAATATTATTATTATTATAATCAAACTACTTGTAAGCACTCTAGTATATGCGCTGTATAAAACATATTTGTAAAATCAAATTTGTAATCTCTGATTCAGAACCACACTTTGAATGAATCAATAATTTTGTTAGTTTCGAAATAAGGGTGCAAACTTATTTAAACGATCCTCAATTTCACGAACCGTAACCGTTGTATGCAGGTAGGTTCGAATCTGCGTCCTATATCTTGAAATCATAATTCGTCCCACTTGGGTCGTAACATTGGTAATTTTACAGTAACAAAATGTTATCGGGGCGGTTGAGACAATTTCCACGTACGTAAATGAAATAAAAATAGAAAAATTAAAATCTACGTTTCACTGTGCTACCACGAGTGCATACCGTTATTCAGCCTCCTTTCACCGCTTACATCTTAATAAAAGTTGATGGAAACACAGAATACGAGCACAATGATACACCATCGCAGAATTTGATTTTTATGTCTCGCATTTCTATGGAACGCTACACGCAAAGGGTTAAGGAATAATAAAAATGTTTATTGGATTTGTTTCAACGGTGCCCGTTCTTATGGCACTTGTCCTACGGCTACAACGTATTATTCACCGATGAAATTCCATCTGGTGAACGCTGCCGGCGTCGCCATCGAAAATCCGGTTTGCCGGCCTTTAAATTCATTATCCGGTATTGAATGGAAATCGCATGACGCAGAATCGACGAGACGGGACAAGGTGTAATCGGCCGTTACAACGTCGCTGGAACGTAACGCGAGATAATGATGGGATTTAGCGGCGCGACCGAGCTTCCGGTTGTACGCAGTCTCCCCCCCCCCCCCCCTCTCCCTCTTTCTCTCTTGAAAATTGACCGTAAGTTTGAGGAGACCCATGCCACCTATCGATTCCCCTTTTTCTCTTTCCGGTAGGTTTAATCGGAGATTGAGCCAGGACCGATTGGCCCGCGGATCACTGTCCAACCAATTTTCCAATGAAAACCCTCGCCGAATTGATTCCTCCCTAATGATAATTGACCGGAAAATAGGCGAGGATTGCGACCCACGATGAATTAACGGAATGAGACTCCCCTGAGTCTTTGGTGATCTGTTTCTTTGCGTGGTCGTGCAGAGTAACGATCTGAAAAACCGGAATTTTTGAGAATTTTTTCTGACAAAATTAGTGAATGTATTTTTTTTTAACGAGTAGGTTACTTTAAAGTACATATATTGAGCTACTTGTAAAATTGTTTTACAGTGAAATTTTGAAAATTGCTCAGTGACAATTTCTTTTAGAGAAGTTGTTTTCGGAGCAACAGTAATAAGAAATTTGGGAAAATACGATTTTTTGATGTTTGCGTCTTGTGTTTTTGTGAATTAAAAGTTAGTGAACAGGCTGATAATCTAAAGAATGTTCGTAGTTCGATGATAATTGATTATTAAAGGGAAGAATTATAGTAACTTCGGGGAAGCGTTTAATTATTCGCGTGTTACCGCCCTTCCGGCGAAGATTGTTCTCGTCATACGAAAGCGGATTTCGAATTCATTAAAACCGTAGCTTCAACGAAAGTGGACTTAAACTTACATCCGTTGCAGATTCTCTCTAATAAAATATCCACATCGAAAAATTATAGTTCAATTTCCACAAAATTTGGAACGTACTTAAATACGCACTCAAACACTAGCATTACTCTATATAATATTAAATCAATGTTGCTTGCTTGTCAACCAAAGTCTATAAAACCACATCAAATCTTCCAAAAATCCAGCGGTTATTAAGGATGATAATATTAAGATTTTAACAACAATAGGATGGATACATTTTTTTCGAATGTCACTGAAACTCGTAGCGTGTCTCGTCCAGTAATCTCATTCCCAGTGAAATCAGGACGGAAAAAATCGCCGATAAATTTAACCCGGTTCTCCGGGAAAATATGACTTGAATCCTTCCACCTTGACCTCCCACGGTTTATCTAACCCCTCCGGTTCTCTATCTCACCTCGGCCTCGTCAGTATTCAACGCAGAAGGAGCATAAATTACGAATTTTTTCCGGGACCACTTGTGGTGCACAAATTTAATGTGCATATTCTGCACGGTACCCACTGTCTCATAAATACCAATTTCGAAAAAGAAAATTTGACGAAACAATCCATTATTCTTGAATCCGATGCTGTGGGTGAACAAATTTAGTAAAATATATACTTGTTTGTGAATGGTCATTTAGAGACAGGGAACTAAATGGAACAATGTACTCTTTTTTAAATTAATGATACATTAATGGGTGAATAAATGTAATACAATACCTACTTGTCCGCGAATGGTAAATTGGAGAAAGGGAACTAGAAGGATGCATTTTTCTTTTATTCAATGATATTTTAAGGGGTGACCAAATTTAGCGTATTATTTACTGTGTTATAAATACCAATTTAGGAAACGACATTTAAATGAAACCATTTGCTTTTACATTGATGTCCCAACAAATTCTACTATCCGGAGCAATGCATTTTCCCTTAAGGGTATGTTCAGAGACTAAAAAATGTAGGGCATTATTTATTTCTTCGCGAATCGGAATTGCGAAAAACCAGCAGGGACAATGGATACTTTGGAAAGTGGTCGATCGCCGGTGTATTAGCATTCGCGGCGGCGCGGCGTGTCCCTAAATTGGTCCATTAAAAATGTTCTCCCTCGAATTCTCGGCGCGCAACAAAGGACGCCGGTACGGGGGTTGGTTGGCCGGGGGTTGTGCAAAAGTTACGAGCGCTGAGTTAACTTTACACACAGCTTCCGCGGCCGGTACGCGATTCTCCTAATAAAATGAGAAATCGTCGGCTGGCGGACCGTACGTCCGCATAAGAAATTCGGAATTTATGCCGGCGTCGTGTTGAACGCCGGACGGGAATAAGAAACGGGACAAGGAAGAGAGAGACAAGCGGCAAAGAAAGCCAACGAGCCTCCGGTGAAAAAGTGGTTTACACGAGGCCGAGCGAGAAACTCGCGCGAGCTGCGACGATCGAGACGTTTATTCGACGCATAATTGAACAGCAAGGGCTCTTAAAAAACTCACGCCTCTGGTAATATAAAAAAGATCGATTTTTCAATGTTGCGCAGTCTTTTAGTACGATTCTTCTGGAATACTCTTGCAAAATTTCAATTGGAAATTCGCGAAACTGCAGAATTTATGGCTTTGTAACTTCAGTCGTGTTGCACAGTGATAACGGATAATTGAAATTTTAAATATCTGAAAGATTGCTGGGCCAATCTGGAGAAAATTTTGCAGTAATATTCTCCAGACTATTCTCTAGTGCTTGACACAGTAGATTTTTAATTCGTATATTTTTTCTTTTCTTTTTTAGAAACAAAGAAAGTATAGATAAAAGTATAGATGAAAAATTCTGTTCTGCAGAAATGGTATTGGAAAAATGGCTGCCAGGTTCTGGTAGTGCAAGAAGTGTAGCTGAAATTGTCAGTAAATACCGCTTATACAGCACAAAAATAAGATATACGTATTGCGTTTTTAACGAACCATAATTTCATGCTCAAAAAAATTGTTGAATGTCTCTTATTTCCCAACTGTTCCAAGACACGACTCGTATACGTATACGTACACTCGAAATACGTATAATAATTATGTAAATCCGCGCTTTTACGACGTACACCGAGAATTAAATGCTAATTTATTTCGTCCAGTTTCCGAAGTTGAAATATTTACTAAAAACATTTTCAAAACTGTGCCGAACATTAACGAAGCATTTTTATTATATCCTGCCCAACAAGGCATGCTGTAAACGCATAAAATTCGCGGCACGGTTGTAATTCGATTACGAGAACTTTATTATGATTTTCATGCAGCGAGAACCATTTTAAAATTTTTGATAATAATTTTTACGCGGAAGAACGAAAGTTCTTTTTACAGGGTACAGGACTCCAAAAGTTTTGTATGGTTAATAAGTTATTTTTGTGGATTCATTCTCACTGTCCTCTCGGTATAGAGCTACCGTCTATTTAGCATGCAGACTGACAATTAAAAATGAAATAGAGTATTAACTTTATGTCGTGCGATTCACTGCTGGAACGGCGAAAAAATAACCCCGACATTCATTTTTAATCCGCCATTTTGAACTTTGTCCAGCAATGAAAATGTCATTCGACTGTTCTTCTTGCTCCTTTTTACTTCATGCGGTTTTTTATCTTATTGTACTTCTTTGAATAATCAATGAAAGTGGTGCTGTAATTTGTGATATTAAATGTTTCTGTGTACAAATAAATTAAAGTCGAAGTTGGAATGCAACCATTTCTTAATAGAAATGGACTTTTACCATTCTTGGAAGCTTAAAAATCATTCATAACATTTTGCGTATTATTAATGGGGAGTTTTATATACACCTTTTATAAGTGTCGCCCAATATTTTTTGTTACATATTCATCAAATTCTGAATATTTCTATAATATTCACTAGATATAATATATCCCATACAGATATTGTTTATATAATTCCTGTGTTCAAGAAGCCACCTCTTACAATATCTGCGGGGTTAATTCAGTAATTGTGTAAATTCAATTTCATCGATGTTATTCTCATTAGATCGAGAAAAGCAATAAATAAATACTACAAAATTAAGAATTTTAAATTCAATTTTAGATAGTAATCTTCATCGTCAAATCACATTAGAAAACCAATAAAAAATGTTTCCATTATTTTAAATTAAAAAAACCGCCCCTATGGTTTCTATAGAGTTAATCTAACTGAAAAACTGCCTTGTAAATTTAATTATTTTAAACATTGCAGATGTAGGTAATTAAAGGAATATAAGAATATCAAGGATTCATGATTCTATCTAAAATAGTCATTTCGATCACTGGGCTGATTTCGATCACTATAAAAGACTCCAAATCCTTTGAATATACAGTCAAACCTGTTTTTGTGCGGTCCTTTTCTATGCGATTTTCTTTTTGCATTATGTCACACTTGTAATGTTCTCATCACAAGAAGATGCGCGTTTTGGGCTACGACGATTAGTATTGAATTATGTGCATTTTGAAATTTCTGCCCGTTTAAAGGGAGAAATTAGATTTCTTAAAAATGTTTTCATGTGCAATTTAATTATATATTTTGTTTGGAAAGCACTTTCTCGCTATTTCGTAAATCTTTGACATATTTTCTAAGTGAGTCTTTTTTTATGCGGTCCCTCTCCACCGCATAAAAAATTTTCTTTAATATGTTGTAAAAAATTATTTGTTATAGCTATTTATGAAGTTTCTGAATATTTTTTGTGCGGTTTCTTTTATGCGGTCCCTATCTACCTCACAAAAACAGGTTCGACTGTACCTGCAGGTTTCAAGAAGATTCCCCCTAAAATGTCCACGGACCCAATTCGAAAACCATCCTATTGCAATTTGCACAAAATATCTGCCACCTTGGTCAAAAATAAATAACCGGGACAGTGTATATAAATAAAAATTGTAAGATTTGAGTTGAAATAGTGATTTCTATTATTAAGGCGCCGCTCCGGAGGGGAGCAGAAAACTCACTCGGGAATGGCTGGACCGGTTTCGCAGGAACGAAACAAAAGCAGAGGAATTCCTGGCAGTCGCGCGGAATTCCAGGGGGTTCGGGTGAATGGGGTTGGAGGGTTCGTCGATCGTTTTCTTTCCGTCGGGTGGTGTTTCGGTGTTCCGTCGAGCTCGACGTGCTCATTTGCATGCTCCGCGGCCGGGGAGGATCGATGAATTGACCGATCGAATCGAATCAGTCAATTTGCATGTCTACGACTTAATTTTGGGACTGTTTTCCGGGGCGACGGTTAAGGCAGAACACGGACGACGGGGAATGCAGAACCACCGATGGATGAAAATCGTGACGGATACTGTGGGTGCGGGGTGGGGGTGGAAGAGAGAGGGGGAACAGCGGAAGGAAGAGAAGCGCACGAAAACTGTGCAATGAAAAAGAAATAAAACGGAGGGCGCACGAATAAGTGGCTGGAAGAATGAGATGTTTTATGGAACAAGGGAATGATGGATTCGATGGTGATCGATGTTCGGAAAGTGAACGTATAAAGTCATGATGGGAGGTGAAGACTCGTCCAAAGGTAAAGAGGAAAATAGTTGCAGGAATAAGTATTATTTGATATCGAAAAGAGATAATTGCACCGAGAAAGAACTTGAGAAATGATGAGAAACAATAGACAATGAGTAGACAAAGAGAGAATGAATTACAGTGAATCCTCGATATATGTCAACAGCACGGGTCTTGCCAGCGTCGTCCAGGAGACATACTCGAGGCGTGTTATGTTTACACTCCTCAACGTCCGAGGTCTCTCGGACTTCGTGGCTCCTCACGGGGTATACCCTGCAATAGTGGGGATAATTCCGCGACGTTTATCATCCGGGACTTGGCGACATATATCGAGAAATCACTGTAGGCTGTGCTAAATGTTCGTCTAATTTTTTATTAATGCACACAAAACAAATTCGATCTAGTTTTACAAGTAGACTGCGGATTTATTTTCCTAATAATTTTAATAAGTCCAAAATGATAAAGTATTTTTACATTCTTGCAATATTTTTACTATCTTAATTTTGATCTATCCATTTTTTTTTATGAAAGCATCAAACCCACAGTCTATTTATAAGAAAGCAAATTATACAGCTATGTTAACAAACAATGGCATTGTTTGCACATGCTCGTGTTTAACAAGTACTGCACAGAACATAGCAGTCTTCGCGAGAATCAAAGATACTCTTTTCAATCGATAACAACGGAGAGTGAAGAATTGAAGAAGGGAACGCCTCATCGGGCGGAAACATAAATAAAGAAGAAGAAAATTGAGTGCGGAGGAAAACAGAGAGAATCTGGTAGACGTATAAATAGAAATAAAAATAGGGAGTGGTATTCAAGAGACTGTAAAAGGTGATAAAAAGACGCGAGAGGGGAATAATAACGATAGGAAAATACTAGAGAAGGATAATACAGTCGAAACAGTTGCTCGTATACGGATTTCAGAGTCTACGTTGATCCGGGGATTGAGTTCCCAGGGTTCCGGCGTTCAAAGTAGAAAGTAGACTGTCTAGAAAATAACTTTAATCTGATCCTAATGTTCCATTCGCTTTTGTGTCTGTTTTATAGCGTTTTATTTCCTCTTTTACTCTCTCGCGATTTGAATAAACATTCGCCGAGCTAAATCACGGGAGAGAAAAAGAAACCGGGGAGAGAGCATAAGGAGCACGAACTTCGTTAACGATTTTGGTGATTGCGAAGAGAAAATCCTTTGCTTGGGAAAATGTACTCACGGTCCGTCGGCGGTCTCGTTATTCAACCCTGCGGACTGCGATAAATTATTGGACGTACCTGCGAACAGAGATAAGAATTGTGTAAAAATCACGGAACCTCGGTCTTCTCACCTTGTCGGACAAATTATGGGCGAATTAATTATTTCCTGGGTCGACTCATTTTTTGATGCCTCTGACCGAGGGGATTTATTTCTAGCATTTTCGTTCAGAGAATTAATTTTGTTGCAAGTTAGAAACGATTGAACATTGGTAAATTCGTACTTTACATCAGACATCTTTCTTTTCCTTTTTATTATCATTTGGTTTGAGAGAGAGTGGAACCACCTCTTCTCTTTCTAATTTTTGAAGCTACCAGAACTAAATTTCAAATATATTTTATGCTCTTCCTTATAATTGTCATCATGAAAATGAAAAATCCAATAGAATATGCAACATTGAAATATGTATATTTAGTAGAAAATACCGAAGTTGGAAGTATCCAGCATTTATTTTATCTTTTGCAATAAGGCTGAACTTTACTTCAGGAAACCAAACATTTTTAACTTTTTTCTATGTAATCCTGTAAATTTTTGCAAGACAATGTCGAAAAACCAAGTTTTAATCCTAGGAGATCAGTAGTTTAAAAGTTGCGTGCGTAAGGTTGTGCGATTTACAGCGTTTTTGATTACTAAGGAGCCACCGTATTGGTACTCAGATATCGTCCAATGAGTGGAGCCGTGAGAAGATTGGTCACGGTTAGGTTCGCGGGAGGGGGGGGGGGGAGCCGTCGCGACAACGCTTGTGACAAATTTGCGTTATCGACATCACCGTGTGCTTGTGCAGTCATCTAGCGGATTCGCTTGTTAGAGGACGCACGACACTGAGTACATACCAACACGACGCGAGGAGGTGCCCTTACCTAAAAACTAAATTTACCTAAAAACTGGAAATTGTAGATTAAAATTACATGACTCT
Organism: Halictus ligatus; assembly: GCA_028454255.1. Lineage (NCBI taxonomy): Eukaryota > Metazoa > Arthropoda > Insecta > Hymenoptera > Halictidae > Halictus > Halictus ligatus. The sequence continues at coordinate 5,660,657 of CM052140.1, read as the reverse complement.
ACTATTTTCTATTATATCATATCTGATGAATCCTAAATTGTGAAGAACTTACATAAACGTACAGAAAAATACAGATGAACTTTTAACGAACTTCGAGAAATATAAAGTTACCTCAACGATGCTAGTACCATATTCCGCGAACTCTGAAATAATAGCCCCAGGTAACCGCGACCCCTTATTAGTCGGGAATACAACAAACATTTCCCTGCGATGTCCAGGGCCAGTTGCATCGTTCTTGCACTTTTCTTCGTGTTACCTAACTCCCGGGTAGAGAATGCAGTAGTCGAGGGTCCTCGGTCGGTACTCTCAGCTTAGTTACGATATCGCGAGCATCATTTCGTAACGCGAGTTACTTCAGAGGCAGCCTCGCGAAGAAATCTTAGAGAGAGTATCCGCCTCTTGTGCCTTCGGGCTTCTCTTCTCTTCTCTTTTCCACGGCAGGAGAGAAGCGTTAAGCATGCACCGTGATGTAAAGCGGGGGCTGTTCATAATCTAGGTGAAAGCCGTAACGCGAAAAAATGGACGGCACACTCGAATGAAACAGGTGGCCATCCGTTTATCGTTGTCCCGCGACCCCGTCTCGTGCAGTGTGCACTGCATTCGCGGGCGCATTCGTCGGCTGCAATCTTACACGTGTGCGTCCATTCTCTTTCCCGAGACTGTAATTAATAGACGGATTTTGTACGTTTACGCAAAAGTGACGAGGTGAAATTTAAGACGATGTGGGAGCGTTAAGAGAATTCAACAATACATAATTTTCAATTTGTTAAAATTGTTTAAAGAAGACAGAAATTTTTATATGGCTCTTCTTCCTTGCAATCGATGCAGAAAAATTTTATTTGATAAGAAACTTGATAAAAAGATTAATTTATATTGTCATATGCAAAAAATTACAGAGATGGAAGAGAGGAGCATCGAATAGAATTTTGTTAAAGAAATTGTGTCTACTAATTGTACGCACGATTAATCAACAAACGTAGAAATATATTTATACTTTGATTTGCTGGATGATTATACCGATGATTATATATATGGTTTAACGAGAAATGTAAGTATGTAAGAAAGGTAAGGGGAATAGGTTACAGAGGTAAATGAAGCGATGTAACAAACAATTAGGGAAGTCTGATATTTTTTGGTGTTTGGGGAGCAGGCTAATGAACGTCCAAAAATTTTTCAAGCTTTGTTCCAGCGGGCCAAACACGCCGGATAAGTACGAAGTACTGCTCGTTTGCAGTTTTACATTCCGGCCCCGGTCCGTTTGCATAAAATCTCAGCCTAGATAAATATTTATTCTGCTTAAAATTCGCGCGGCAATTTATTCGCGTAGTGTTTACGCTTTAGTGACGAGTTATGAAAAATTGAATCGTCCGTTCGCATTACAATGAATCCTACCATCGAATTGCAAATTTCCAAGTATGCGGGCGCGGATCCTAAAAATTTTCCACACTGCGGAAACTCGAGGCTTTTACGTTCCACACGATAATCGAAACGAAATTAACGCGGCGCTTGATTTTTACGCGTGAATTACATTTCGCTTTAATTATTTATTGTACCATAGTATTTCGGATTTTCAAGCATTTTCGGAACGGTGGAGAATAGCGTTTGATTTATATTTTTGCTAGTAAATATTTTCGTGTAGATGTCATCTGTCGCGAGCGATATTTTCGTATGATGCATAGAATTTTTGTTTCGTGTGTTTAGGATTGTCAATTTATTTCGTAGCAAGAGTCCTGAAATAAATTCCGCTGCAAACAAATGTTTAAGTGTAACAGAATGTCCCAGATGAAACTTTCCATTTCAAAGGAGTCATCCTTTATTGGACGTACAAACTTCGTACTCTGGACGAAACTAAAACTGTAAGTCAAACTTCAAATTAAACTTTGCGAAAGTTCATTTCAGCTTCTGCTAAATGATACTGTTACATAAAGAATCGTTTAGCAGGGCTGCTGAAAGTGTCACTGAAACGTTAGCTCTAAGTGTTTACAATAACCATACGAAGTTTGTTTATTTGGTGCAATACTGGTACATTAATTTTCAAAACACAATCGTCTCGAAATAATTTATTCTCCGTCTGAAATTCATTTTATTTTCTCCAAGAATTGTTGCGAGAACTTTTTCCTCAGGAGTGCTATTACGCGTCTGATCATAGCCAGCCTACTCTACTTCTTGGGGATACTAGAACCAATCTGTCGAACTTTCAATCCATTTTTGTAAGGATGGGACGTCAAAAATTTAAATTCCACTTTCTTAATAAAAATCTACAACATTAAATATAAATTAAAATTTACAAATATAAAAATTTTCAACATTAAAACTCGTAAAGACGACAATAGAAATTCAAATAAAATTCTATTCTCATTCAACAAAAACAGATGATCAAGAAAATTAAATCTCACCGATTCCTGTCATGTTGAACCACCATTAAAAAATAAAAATTCCATTTTCCTCGATCGAATGACGCTCGAAACAGATCTTTGACATTGCAGGAATTACTTAGAAGAAAATCGTCTTTTTAGAGGACTGTTTGTCTGGAATAAAACCAAGCGAGCAAGCTCCGCATGATCTTCGGGGCGATACTTAGGATCGGGGGGTGTGTGTACGTCACTGTGTCGTATTCACGGCGACAGGGTGTATCTAAAAGCTCCGCGGGAGCTGTTCAAACGACCGTGTCGCGGGTTGGGGAATCGAGGATTCGAAGTGGCGAACGAGGCCGTAAATCAGGGGTCGATTCCGGGTCGCGGGGTTGGACAATGCGTCGCCGGCCAACACTCCGGGGTGGCGCGGGGGTGTCTGGACTTTCTCTTTCAGGGGGCCATCTCCGAGAAAGAGTCTCGCCCCGGCGAAATCTGAAATTTATGTTTCCGTCACGTTGGCCTCGCTTTCTGAAGAGATCCGTGAATGAGGGACTGTGCTTCTCACCTCGGCGAACAAGGGCTGGAAGACTCCGAAAAACGTTTACCTCTTATCCTCGGGTCTTTTCTCTCTCCCACTGACACTCGAGTTGAAGAGCCTGGCCAAAGGGGAAGGGTAAGGGCTCAGAATGCCGCCGCCGGTTCTTTTATCGGAACACCCCCTCTGCCACCGGGGGTGAAATCGTGTCACGATCTGCAAAATCTTCGCAATTATCACCTCCAATTTGGAGGGTAACGATTCGCAAATCGTTAAATTTTTTAACGCGACTGGATATAAAATAGGAATTTTTAGGAATCTTTTGTTACCATTGTAAAATCTTTGAAGATTATTTTATTTTTGAAGAAATTGTAGACTGCACATAGGTTCTATTGATTTTTTTATTTGCAACCCTTTCCTAGGTCTGAAGACAAAATTTTGTAGAGCCCAGATTTGTATAAGTAATATTTTTATCATGTTAAAACGGAAATTTTTCATTACTCCTTCTTCTAGCCCCACAAATTAAAAATTGTATTGTACATTCGATTTAAAATTTGATCTTAGTCTTTAAGAAAGAACTAGTATTTTCTCGCGCCTTGGATCATCCCCAAAGGGTCAGTGTGTCAAGACAAGGGAAAAAAGGTGGTTCTTCGTCGAAGTTTTTACCGGGATGGACAAGGATCACGTTGTCAGAGGAAAATCATGTCACAAAGACCTGAAAAAGTTCATAATGTATGTAAACGACGAGGCGGCCGGGATTGTCGGTGTTTCGTACGTTGAATCGCCCGCTAAATTTCAATCGACGCTCCGGCGCCGCTGAAAGAGCGCAATTAACTCTCGTTGTTTGTCCAAAGGGAAAAATACCGTAGGAAGATTTTTATGGGAGAGCGGGAATGTCTCTTTGGGATTCGCGGCGCGACGATGATGTTTGTCGTAATTCATTATGAAAGGAGCCCGTGTGACGTCCGCACGGGAAACGCGTGGCCAAGGATGTGGGATGTATGCAAACGAGCTGGCGGAGTTCGTTCTGCGTGAAGAATAGGTGAATCTGTGAAAACCGAGACAATGGAGTCGATGGATACACACAAACATAAATGAAATCTAGAGATTGGGTGATCTTTGTCATTCATAGAAACGGTATTTCATACACTTTCGTATTAAAATTTTCTGATTTTCATCGGTGCCTAAATTTTTATACAACTGGGATTGTTATGGCGAATTGTGTTCGTTTATTTTTAATATGATAACTTTTAAACATTTAGGGACGATTTTTGGGACATGTTGTTGGAGGTATACCAACAATTGTGGTATTGTACTTGTGGCAATCAGGGGATCGATAAGTTTTTGTGTTGTTTGTGTGGTCACTCAGGTTAAGCGAACGTCATCGCGGTACTGACTAGGATGGGTGACTGCAATCAATGACTGAATTTTCTTGACATGGTCGATTGCTTTAACATCTAAAAAAGTACTTTTCTGTAAGGGTTATACCCTTCATCCTTTAAGGACTTCTTCACGGTAATTGGGAATATATGAATACATTTCTAGGTGCCACAACACAAATACTTTAATGTTACGTTTAGAAAGTAGAGAAAAAAAAGGGCTTGCATTCCAAAGACAGTCGAAGAAGGTCCAGTATTGAGACAAAAATACTTAAGTGTCTTGGGAATACAAGGGATCAGAATTCCCAAGTTTCTGGGAATTCAAAGGTCCAATATTCCCAAAAAGTGTATGGAAAAGAAAAAATTCTCTAAGAGCACGATAGAAATGTATGTATGTCCTAATCGTCTTCCAGACATCAATATAAAAGATATAGAACAATACATAGACTATAAAAAAATAAGCAATACAAAATAAGCATAAGTTCATCCAAGAAGTTAATAAAGGTCACGCAAATGTTGATTGAAAGTACCGTGAACGTCCGCTGATCATTGACGAGAAAGGACTCCACCCTCCACCCCCTAAAAAGTCCCATGTGACGGCGGGAAAAACGCGCGTCTCGTTCCTTCGAATCATTCTAGCCTTGGACTCGAAGGAGGTAAAGGAGGAGGTCCTTCAAAGGTAAAAGGAGGTTACGGTGACATTCCCGGAGTTTATTTTCTGCGATAGACAGCGAGAAGAATCGCAGATGTTGCACATGCGCGGGGCCTGGCTTCTCCCTCTCGTTAGGACAAAAGGAGGGACTCTTCGCGGGTCTCTTCTTTTCCGGTCGGATATCTCTCTCTCTCTCTCTCTCTCTCTCTCTCTCTCTCTCTCTCTCTCTCTCTCTCTCTCTCTCTCTCTCTCTCTCTCTTATCATACTGCCTCGAAATCGTATCGCGTTTCTATTCCGCGTGCCCGTAGGTGATTCCCATGGTTACAGCCACGCGGAATTCATTCCGACGAATGGAGAATACCCGTAGCCAACGGAGGTGCATACAATTTCCGCGACACGCGCGTGTTCTCCCGCCGATATTACGGCTTCTAACGACCGTCGGCCAGCCAAGGAGCCCCATAAATAAAGTTCCATGGTCGGTCGGGGTCGATCGGGTTGGTCGGTTGAGCGCGCTCTCGCTCGCTCTCTCTCTCTCTCTCTCTCTCTCTCTCTCTCTCTCTCTCTCGGTCGTCGGCGGGAAACGAACCGGTTCAGACGTTAATTACGAGTCACGGACTAATTTCCACGTAGATTGTACAGCGGCGAAACACCCGACGGCGATTTGATCGATCCGTGCGCCACTCTCGGGATCCTCTCCCGAGAGCCGATTCGCTTCGAAGAAGCGACCCGCTGCGGAACCATGAAATTCCGCGTTGCGATTAATTCTCGACGATCGCGTGTCGACCACCGGAATGATGCACGAGGCCCTCGAAATTATGACGCACACCACCGCGGGCATTAGCACTCCGCGAGTGTGCTACAGTTTGATCAAGCGATCGCTTATTCCACTTCTGCACGGTTTCAATTAAGCCACCGCTAAGCTCTACACGGTCATTTTGTACATGGTCCTCTTTGCAATTTTTTTTACAGGGATCGGGACATTATCGTGTATTGATATTTTGCACATGTATTTGCCGATACTTGAACAGGAGAGTTGCAATTACTTGAACAGGATCCTTCCGAAAAAAGGAAATGTCCTGCTCCATGACACGATCCTGGACGTCCTGATAGTTTGAAACGAAAAAGTGTCGGACTGTCTTGTTTAGTATGAACGTTGGTATATTGTGATCAAACATAAATAAATAATTTTATTGTTTATAAAAATGGCAGCACTTTAAAGTTCACACAATGATTTTATACATTTTCTTTTTCTTGCGACATGTTCAAAAATTAGAAAAAATCAGGATCTACTAAAAATTGTTCATTCATACGAAAGTAAGCCTACTTTATATTCTCTCAAAATTTGAAGCCAGCCCAACATCCAGATCCTCAGATATCGTCTCAGAAAGTAAGGCATGGCTAGAAATGCATGTACTCACTTCAAACATGTATAATTTTGTTATTTTTGCTGGTCGAAGTAAATTCTTTTGCAAATGCGTTCCCGAAGATGTAAAGTAAGGAAGCACATAGATTTTTCGGAGTTCCAAGGCAGTACATCGGCGTAAAACGATGGAAACTGCTCGGAGCGTTGTTCAGAGTTGACTTTCGGTGTGTGTGTGTGTGTCCGTGCTAGCTCCTCGAATTGTGTCCACTTCGCAGCAGCATACCGCCATTGTTACTTTTCGGGGTAAAAGCAACAGACGCGTGAGAGCAGTCCGAGAGAGCAGCTCTCTCCTGTTCCGTGTCCATTAGAGTAGTAATTCCAGCCGGAGAAACTTTGAAGTGACGCCCTTAATAAGCCGTTGTTCAAGCCAAGCTGATTACGTACGTTTTCACCGTTGCCGCCGCTGTCCGTCGTTGGTTCTCGGTAATTAATAACTTATAGCTCAGTTTGAACGGCCGACCGAAGTTTTGGCTGGAATTTCGTTTTACGGCTAAACGGTTGATGCGCCGTTTGATGTTCTCTTAAAATATTCATTGTTGATACTTCGGACAGGGGTTGAATGATTCATACCGGCGGTGTGGCCGACGTCCTGAATGCACGCGATACTAACAGCAGCTGGGAGAAATTGCAGGTAATTACCATGTTGTTTCTTTCTTAACTATTTTACTGGGGCACGCGTTGATACGCCAGTTTACTTAGCGATTGAAGTTTGCTAGCTGGGGGCATTGTTTTCTGTAATTATGAACGTAATCGTTACAGATTCCGTGTAGTAATTAATTCTTGCAGAGAAATGTTATTTGACGTTGCCAGGTCATTGTTGTATAATTCCTCTGGTTTAATAGAAAGTATTTTAATGTTACATGGGAAGGTAGTGCTAATGGAAGCGTTAAGAATATTGTGGTAGAAGAAAAGAATTAAATAATTGGATAGTTGAATTCTGGGTTAATCCTATTTCCGTTTCTGTCCAATGGAACTGTTTGAAGACGATAAGGTCTCCATCCAATGACAGCTTTACAGAACTGTCCCTGAAAGCTGTAAATTTCAACAGGCACTTCAAGTCTAAATTACAAACGTTAGTGGAGCTTAGTGGAGGAATTTCATGGCACAGAGATAATCTAATCAGGCTCATTGTGTGGTTTGTTCGATTTTAGTGCACGTTGTAAAGTAACTGTTTAACAACTCGAATTTATTGGTTCTAGTAAACTGTACAGTAGTACTCATTTCAGAGAAAGTTAAGGCCGTTCCGGCATTACACTCAACTATGAGAAATTTGTGAAAGAGGAAACACGCTTTTCTTTAATATATCTTTATTTTTCATAAATTTAGAATACCCCAGCACACCTTTATTTTTTATCCTGTATGTAAATATTTGTTCCAGTAAAAAGTGTAGAATGTATTGAATAAAGAGTATGTGGAATTTAGAATTTACAGAATATGTACAATATAATAGAAAATACAATATACTATAGAATATACAGGGTGTCCCACATAAATAGGAACACCTAAATATCTTTCATATTTACAGTCCCATCAGAAAACTTCAGAGGACAAAGTGACACTATTGTAAGGGGGGCAATATAATGGTGAAGAAAAAAATTATGTCGTGTTTTTTAATGAAATTTCAAGGTCACCGATGTTCTTTTTAAATGTAATAGTACATTTTTTCACGATAGCATGATAGACAATAAAAAACTGAATTTAGTGGATACCACCTTATTACCTTGAAATGACCTTGAGCAAGAATAATCATGTTGAAGCGGATGAAATGTGGAAGTTTAAAACTTACTTGTTCCAGCAAAGATTGCGCGTTGTTTACGTCAGGTTGACCTTTATATATCACAATAAATGTTCGAAATGTTGATCATCCTCATTTACGCAATGTTGCAATCTTTTAATAAATGATCCGTAGGCATTTTCATTTTCCTGAGACGTAATTGAGGCCCATGCTGCAGTAATCCTTTGCCGCATATCCTCTGGTGTTGTGGTTTTATCTTTGTATACAATACATTTTATCTTGCCTCATAGATAAAAGAGGCGAAATTACATTATTCGATCGGGAGCGCATTTAGTTTCAACATGATGGTTGTCCAGTGCATTATTCCGAAGTTGCTAGAACGGTGCTAAATACAAAATATCCTGGACGCTGGATTGGGTGACCAATTCCATGGCCAGCCCGTTCTTCGGATCTGACACCATTGGACTTTTATCTATGCGGCAAGATAAAATGTATTGTGTACAAAGATAAATATATAGATATATAGAATATAGAATATAGAATATATAAAATATATAGAGTATATGGAACGTAGAATAAATAGAATATAGAAAATATAGAATAGAGAATACATGAGCCTGTTGATTGTTTAAAAAAAAAACGTCCGTAGCCTTTCGAACAAATAATAAGAATACCTGTTTCGCATAAAGGAGGATTCGCGGTAGTTATTCGACGCGGTTAAACGAATCTCCGCGCAGAATAAACCGTCTGGATACACAGCCTGAGATACGGTTTTCCGAATCCGTCTCGCGTGTCGCCCCCAGGGTATTTTATAATAATGTTTGTATTGAATCGTAAGCATCTCGCGGTAAGCATGATTTAAACACAGCTTTGAATATTCAAGCCGCGGCTTGCGGTTGGCTACTTTCAGCTCGCCATCTCCTAGGAAAAGTTCGCCACCCTTCGGGACGGAGGTTGCTTGCATTATTTATTGCAAGCGTCGGGGCACCAGCACGAGATAATTTACGTTCCACGGAATTTTTGTTTCTGACCCACTTAATTACTTCTTCCTGGACAATCTCGCGGAATTTATTTGACTTGGCGAATCCTTCTCGCGCCGTTCTAGTCTGACTTTTACTCGACATCGTCCCTGTTCTTTTACTCGGCAATATTTCACACCAATAATCACGCTGCAAATATTTCTTTCCGTACATAATTGGGTCAAACTGAAAGCGAAATTAGTGGCCAATTAATACCACTGACAACGCTAGTGGAATATTTATTTCCCACGATATACAGTGATTTAATTGCTAGTCCAAATTGGGATAGTCTCTCTTACTATTTTCTGTTTCTATCAGAAATTCTTTGCGTAACATGTTCAATTAATATTGCGTAACAAAAATAGCACACATAAACAAAGCATATTACTATTAATGTTCCATCGTTTTCTAAGCTTGCATTTACTTCATCACACCACTTGTTTACTTAAGAAACTATAATTGCACAGGTAAAACACGGAACGAACTTTTGGGGCAATCAACGCTTTAAAATTAATTCGTAATTGCGAGTGAAGCACGGTCGAATGGTAGATTGAAATGGGGGAGGTATCGCTGGGGAATTTTTGGTGTCGCAATTTTTCGGTTTCACAAGCGCGTCCGGTGTTCGCCGCAGGAAACGGGAATCCCTAAAAATTCGCGTTTATTAAAATTATATTAAACGAGCGGGGTCCGGGGGATTATGGTCTTACTAAACGGCCGAAAGCCCCGAGTAAGCTTGTAACCCCATTCCTCCGGGGATTTTTGAATAGCATTAGCCAGCCAGAGCGGAAGTTCCATTTTTCGGAGTAATTTGGTCGACTGGCGATTTTGGTCAGCGATTTTGCGAAATATTCAATCCTGTCCCCGCTTTTTCCATACTGTTTTCGATGCATTCATCCGTGCGCCAAGTGGATAACGCAGATTGGAATTTAAAACTCCGGTTCTCGCCAATGAAAATTATCAACGGGGATCGTTATTTTTTCGTTAAACTCAATCGCGCATTATATACAAGAGCGCACACTTACGCACACGTGTTCGTCATTCTGTTTATAAGTTGTCAATGAAATTCATTGGACGTTCTTCAAACGGGCATGAGTAACTCGAGATATGCGCGACTGACGCCATTCCAATTTCATTTGTAATAAACTGCTGGAACTTTATGGACATTTACAAAAACATTCAAAGAACCGCGTCGAGTGAGATTTTATTTTATTCGTTTCAGATGGCAAATAAAATGCATCCGCCCTGGACTTGACGTTGCGCGTTACACGCTTTTAATGATTTTTATGCACTATAAATGCGTTAAAACCTCTTAATGCAGCACAGCCGTTTAGCTCGTCCTTTACGTTGCATAATGTAAATTTATCATTTTTTCGTGGCTCCCGAGCCGGGAATTTAGTCGAATTTTTCGAGTCAGTGGTAATTCGAAAAATATATGTGTGCCTATAAAAATTGACCGGTGCTAGATAATTTATTCTAGAATCGTTACATTTCCAAGTCAAATTACCGATTTGTAAAATATTTTTCGTCCCTTAGCACGATAAAAAAAATTGTCTTCGTGTAATATGAATAAATTATAAAATTTCTGAACAAATCCAGTCTCCTGTTCCAATATCACTAAGAGATCGTATTTCAGCCCTTATCTGAATTGAGAGAAACCGCGAAGCCGACACGCATAACATTTGTCAGCGGTTAGGCGGTGAACCGGGGCGCGGAAAAATCCACAGTCCGAGATTGCAGGGCGGCATGTCGGGAACGATAGAAGTCTGATCGATCGAACGAACCTCCTTTTATTTTTCCTGGGGTTCTCCGTCCTCCGCGACAATCGGCGTCGACGTTCTCTGTATCAGAGGAATATTCGCGTATCGGTAGAAAAAGGGGCGGGTAAGAGGATCGGCAACCGATGCAAGAGGAAGAAGTGGTACGCGGGCGCGGAGCTTTACCGGCGGCCGAGTTATCGGAAACCTTTGATGCAGAAAAGCTCTGGTAAATCAATCAGAAGCTCGGCACAGAAGGCGGCCGTTTCCGTTTCTGCAGCCTGCAAAACCTAGCCGAGCAGAACTTAAACGCCGCGCGCGCGATGGTGACAGCGTCTTTTTGTTTCGCTAGTCATCCACCAGTCATCGTCGTTCGAGGACTAACCACGGAAACGTAATCCCAGAACCTCTCTCTGTTAATTAAATTCCACAGACTCGACAATCCCCCCAACCGCTTTTATTTATTACTAACGGATTTCATGCATTTATGACAAAATCGAGTTGATGCGACGTAAAACGGTCTAAGAACGTTGATTTATTATTTTCAATTGATCAGCATCATTGTAGAAAAAAAAGAAATTTTAGCAAAAAATTTTTATTCCGCGATTCACAGTCTATTCCAATTTTACTATGACGATCTACACTTTATTCACTCTTTGTGCGTCTAGTATTCAATCTTCCTGCCGCTTTAAAAATTTCTGTTCACTGCTTCGCACATCCTACCCTGACTTTCTCTTCCACCCTTCTCCGCCTACAATAATTTCCACGAAAAATTCAGCTGAAAATTTGCAAGAATTTATTCCTTAAACCCTTCGGCTCTTCTTCACTTTCGCTCTCGGTGTCTCCGCTCTCCCACCATTTTTCTTCGCGTTCCAACCCCTTTCGCCCCCGCTAATTCACTTATCCGTCCGGTGTTCGTCCGTCTCTGTCTCCCGTGATCGTACATATGCATCGGTGTTTCCTGTAACCCAAGATCGTGGGCGTAGCAGAGAACGGGGGATGGGAGGGGGGCCCGAGAAAAAGGGGGCCCAGGGAAATATTATTCAAAGCAAGATTTACATTTTTACGACGCCACCCGCCGAAAGCACCGACGAGAATAGGAATTAACTTGATTTCCATATATACGCGCACGCGCCGCATCGCGCGTAAACGAGATTAATACCTTGATTAGTTCGTTCTCCACGACTTATCACCAACACCGATCCCCGACCAACCCCTCCTCGAGCTTCTGCCCTTCATTACCCACTAGAAATTCTCGACGATAGCTCGATTTTTTCCGTTTCTTTCTCGTAAAACTCCTCCCCGCGTTCGATTCCTCACGAGACAATTTACTAAACCGTGAAGTATTAGGCTTCCATCCCCCCTCTCCCCGCCTGCAGAGTGTCATCCCTTACGGTCACCATAGCGAATGATCGATCACTCTCGACGAGTGTCGCTCTGCCTTCCACCGCTGCAAAGTAATGACTTTCTTTTTAATTAATCAATGCGATTCCCCCGACCCCGAAAGAACGCTGTTGATCAGCGGAAGCCCTCGTTTTGAGTAATTAATGGAGCCTCGGTCGCGGCTCTCGCACGTGTCGATGTCTTTCCGAGTCTTCTTGCCAGCATTTTGAAAAACTAATTTCTCTCAAGCTTTAATTTTTCTGGATTTCCTAAAAACATTTTCCTCGCAGTTTCTTTGCCCTAACTCACAAAGTGAACTTCTAGTTAAATCGATTTGTTTCAGTTGGCGTTGCTATACAATAAATTCGCGATATACAGTAGCGGACAAAAGTTTAAGACGAAAAGAAAAGAAGGAAGTAATAATTCAATTGACATGAAAAACATAAATACAGTGGTTTTATTTTGGTATTAACAGATGAATAGTTTGTTTACATATTGACAACAAAAATTTCTATCATGTTTCTGAGCATAATAGTAATAATATGCAAGAGAAAAACAAATCTACAGTATATTTTCATGGTCAAAAGTTTAACACTATGTATAAAAGAAACATTTTATTCGAAAAATGTGTGAAATATTTGTTTTATTTTAATAATTTGTCCAAAATCCATTATTTTTTTATCACCTCGGCACATATGTTCGACATCGGATCTACTAATTTTTGACATTTTTCAACAGGAATGTTATTCCAAGCTGTTTGTATTATAGAGTAAAGTTTATTAAGATTTTTTGGTTTATAATTTGCCACACTTTTCTTTACTATACTCCATAAGTTTTCAACCAGATTTAAGCCTGGTGACTGCGAAGGCCACGGTAGTACGTTAATATTTTCTTTACGAGAAAAATTTTTCACAGTTCGGGCTGTGTGTTTTGGATCATTATCCTGTTGGAATATGAAACTATGAGTCATACTATTGTGTGCATATGGTAACATGGTATTCTTCAACAAGTCTATATATACTGAAAACGGTCCATAATTCCATGTATACGACGTATTGGTCCAGGGCCGTCGCGAGAGAAACACGCCCACGCCATAACGCTACCACGTCCCTGTTTAATTGTGCGTAAAACGCATTGTGGTTTCAAATCTTCACCAAATCGGCGTCTTACATATTGTAACCCATCAGAAGCAACACGATTAAATTTTGATTCGTCTGAAAATAGTATTTTTTGCCAATCTTGACTCGTCCAATGTTCGTGAGCTTTAGCAAACGCAAATCGCGTTTTCCGATTTTTGGAACTGAGCATTGGTTTCTTCCAGGGTCTTCGTCCTCTTAAATGGAAATTTTCCAAACGTGTTCTAACAGTTCTGGCACTAATGTTTGTGTCACTGTTCGTGTTTATTTCAACTGCAATATCACTTGCAGAACGAAAGCGGTCCTTTTCGCATAAGCGGCGAATCCGACGATCCAGTTTCGCAGTTGTTTTCCGAGGTCTTTCGCTTCCTGATCGATCAGAATATTGACCAGTCTTTAAAAATGTCTACCACACTTGCTTACAAGCCGTTCATGATTTATTTACAAGACTTGCTATTTTGGAAAATGTAATCTTTTCTTTTCGTAGTCTTCCAATTTGTTCTCTTTCGTTTGGTAGCAAACTCCGAGATTTACCCATACTTTTCTCCCCTGTGTATAAACTTCAATCAACGAAAGGTATGCCAGATTCCGATTTCAAAATTTATATAGCAAATTATAGAAAGAACGTAATAGATGTTGCTTGTTAGACAGATCGTCTTAAACTAATGTCCGCTGCGCACAAACGTTCAGAGGAAACAAACGACTGAAACTTCTACATTGTTTACATTTGACGATCACAACATTGAGATGAAGGAGATGAAACATATACCTGTCTTACTTTGAAATATCAAACAGAATAGAAAAAGTACTTGTATATTACGCGTATAATCGAAATCGCGTATCATTGTCTTAAATTTATGTCTGCTACTGTATGTCAACAACACGGGTCTTGCTAGTGTCGTGTATCGTCCAGGAGACATACACGAGGGTATACCCCGCGGTAGTAGGAATAATTCCGCGACATTTATTATCCAGGCCTTGGCGACATATATAGACATATCACTGTACATGCTGCTGCTGAATACTATTCATTCTAAGAAAGTATATAAAAAGGAATCGCAACGGAAATGCATTCGATCATGTTAATTCTCTCTTTCCATTCGTTAATGAAATTCCTGACAGCAAGTGGTCTATTCTTAGTCACATATTCCTTAGTTAAATCGTTAAAATTGGAACGTACTTACATTTGGAATCCAACGAATATTAAGACTCAATAAAAATTCTGCAGGATTGATACACGTGGAATAAATTAGCTAAAAGTGCAACCGTGTTATTTCCAACCACTTTCCCGGCAAACAATCCCTTCGGAAACCTCGGCGAGCCTTTCAGTCTTTCTCCTAACCATCTTTTGATACTCTTCCCGATTCAGTGAACCATTCAGCCCCCTCAGCATCGTTCTCTGGGACGCCATTGTGCGTAATACTTAATGTAGCCGAGGTTTCCCGGGAAGATGGTACATTATGCGAAACAGCGCCGTATTCTCCGGCGTAACCTGTCCCTTTACGATGTCTACTTTTGTCCACGCCTCTCCTTGCCCTCGTTCCGGCTAGCTTTTCCCAACGCCCGTTTCATTTCCATCTCTTTCGTCACCTCGTTGCCACCGGAGCTTTCCCGACCGTTTGGTTCTCCTTTCTCTCCGTCCTCTCTTCTTCGCCCCTTTTCCAACCCTCTTCCACGGACATCTCGTTCCTTGTGTCGCTTTTTAATCCTCTGTCTCGCGCGGCCGTTCAAATTGATACAAACGGGCTCCTTTTGCATTTACCGGCCCTGTGTTCGATGCTGCCACCCTTCAAACAGAGGTACTCAGTTTTCTTACGGACACACCGAATTTAGAATGCTCAGTTATTGCAGACAATGTTGTATTCTTAGTCTACTGACCGTAGAAAATAGAAATCTCCCGATTTAAATGAAATAGTACAGATATTTCTTGAATTGTAAATTCCTGTTTGGCTTGGCTGTATAAAATTTTGAATGTTCGGATTTTAATATTTAAAGCAATTTTACATTTCTTACCCTCCGGTTTTGAAAAATAAAATCCTCCTACTAGGAACACCTCTTAATGTAAATGGAACTATACAAACAGTTCTTCAATTATGGATGTTCATTTTTCTCTTGGCTATATCAAAACGTGCAGTCTTTTAATATTGTGGATAATTTCAAACTTCTAGCCCGGTGGTGTCGAAAATTAAAAAGCACTTGGACGAATTCGAACGTTTATATATTTTTAAGTAAAATAAGAATTCGTTTAAGTAGACTAAGCAGACAAACGCAGACCACGTAGAAATTGTTAACACCAAATGAAAAGGTGTATATTTATTCACCATTGTAAAACTATTTCATTACATAGTATATATCACATGCAAACTATTACGTACTGTGAAGACTCCCACAATTTAATACATAAAAAAGTTCTTTTCTTCTTCCGTCTTCCTGTTAAAGTCCGACTATTTTCAAACTTTAACGTAATGAATAAAATATTGCAAATGTTCTTTTAAAAATTACATAAAATCCTCTCTTTAAATACCAACAAGTAAGTACCACATCGATTCATTGTTTCAATGTAAGGAATGTTAAATATTGAATGAGGTGTAGGGGGTTCACGGTTAAATACGCGAACTATTTGACGCAATGAGGTAAATGTCTTCATTGTACACGGGACGAAAAGTTAATTCCTGTCGTGGAACAGCATGCTCCGCCCGTATTTCGCGCGCGTTTCACAGCCAGGCCCGACTTACTCTCTGTGTATTTTTTCTACTTTTTTCCTTTGCTCTTTACCATTGTGCTCACGAGGGACGCCTTAATGACAGAACACTTTACGGAACAACGCCGAGGCTTGAGAGATACATTTTTTAGAGGGTAATGAATTGTGTGCTTAACACGCTTTAAGTTGCTGGTGTCGCCGCGCCGGTGTAAGCTTGAATTCTCTGCGGGCCCGCGGTGGTCACTATGGAGATTAGGTCAACGTAATATCAAACACTTGATTTCTAATTACGTTCAGTCATCGATCATCCCTGTCGTCGCGTGCCAAAACCATTTGCATTTACATATTTTACACGCTGACGCGATTTTTCCTTTCCTCCTCCCTGGTTGAAATAATGTACCGTTTGAATAGTTATAGTTCTGGACAGAGTCACTACTTTTGCGCACTAAAATTCTTTCTGTATTCTACACGGATTGCTTAATATTACCACAGAGTTTGAAATGAATGTGCTAGATGGTTTTGTTTTAAAAAATTCGACAAGGATAGGCACCTTGATTAAACCGGCTGAATGTGTGACACATTCATTTTTTGACAAGAATTATTTATTTGTCTACTGAAAGAAGGGAATATTTTTAGAAATTGTAAGAAATTCAATATTAAAAGCAGTGATATTAAAATCGACCTGAAATATCCAATTACATAGAACATTAAAATTCATGCAATCACCAGTGGTTACTATATTATACAGAATAATCCAAAATCAGTTAATTGCAAACATTATTATGGACTTATACGTGCTCGAATTTCAGTGAATACTTCACTATCTAAAAATGAATATTAATATAATATACAAAAATTCGATAAATGAATTGTCTACTTTAATTAGAACGTGATAAAGCCATTTATAAAAATTGCAAAAATTTAATACAGGTTTCATGAATTGATGTTGTGTCAATTTGACAATACAGGGGAAAATGGACTCGGAAAAATACGATACAGATAAGGATTATAAATTGATTATAAACTTTGTGAAGTAGAGAAACCAGTGATGATTTTAAATCGAGTTTTTCGAACATGCACTTTAAATAATTCAATATTTCAGCGGATATTCTGAAGGTTTCAATGATGGTTGTAAAGACGAATGTAATTTTGCTAAATGCCCATTGGTTTTGATATTAATGAGACCCACATCTCCAGCAGTGTATTACTGCATTTTAAATAGTTAAACCAGGAAATTATAATTAATTATCGAAAATGTTTATCACGCCCAAAATCGCTCTAAATTTATTCCACAGAAAGAAGGTAAAAGGTATCTCGCACAGTCTCGTCGAATAATTTTTTCCTCGTGCTTTGATATTTTCATCCTCTAAATTATAAAACGTTAGTCCCGGTCTGTAGCGCGACATCCTTAGAGTAATTAATAAGTCCATCAGCAAGTAGGGCGTTACGACGAGTCAAAAAGCGAATCGGCAGTCCAGCCGGGGCTGAATTAATCGGCGTATAAAATCCCTGAAAGAATTAATTACCGGGAGCACAGGGAATCGGTAATAAGTGCATTAAAGCCTGAATAAAGAGGCAGAGGCAATAAAACGTGAAAGCGGCGGATGAATGATTCATGAACGAATGAATAAAAAATCGATCGGAGTTATCGGGCGATTTACTTAGAGCAAGAATTTCCAGCCGAGTCGTAGGGACTCTAGACGAATAATCGGACCGATAGATACCGGGGCTTGTTAACGACATATTGAGAAGCTAGTCGAGGTCAAAAATTACGCGCGCGATTAAGCGATCGAGCCGGCGAATAAATTCACGGGTCGGGGACCACGGCTTGCGCGAAACGGGAAAAGATCGAATCGAGAAAATACGACGTTAGACCAGAGGAACAGCCGTTGAAAACGACGCGAACAAGAAAATACGTCACGTGGCACCGGGAAAGAAAAAGAAATTGGAAATGCCGCTTGAAAGTACCTTCAAACGAAAGACAAATTTTCATTTCGATCGTAGTTGTATGTTTTCAATTAGTTGTCTTGTGAAACTTTTACTGGTTCATTTGTGACATTTTTCCTATTAAAATAAGACCAAACATGATACAATTTAGTGCATATTTGCATGTTTAATCCACGATTGAATAGAACCTCTATTATACGAACTGGTGATATTTGAATCTTCAATTGTTCAGGTTGTACATATCTAAGAATTAAAGCGATCTATATACAGCATGATTCGCTGTACAAATCAGTAAAGATTTAGTCTAGCACTCTAGGCATTCGCATCTTCTTCTGAATAGTTCGGATAAGGGAGGTTCTACTGTATCGTGGATTAAATTATTAAATGTGATCCAAGTTGCATCGTGTTTGGGCTCGTTTGATTCAGAAAGATGTCGCGAATGTGTTGATACAAGTTTCATTAAGAAATAATTATACTTGGTCAGGGATCAAGGTATAGTGTTTCTACACGACACAAGTGACATCTTGGTCCTGAATTTCTCACGCACTCTATCGAAACATAGTATAATTCTCAAATAATCGAGCAAGCGAAACAAGGCTCGTTAATGATAATTTTACAGAACGGGATTGTGAAATGAGAGGCTCGGCAGCGAAAGGGAAAATAATCGAGCCGAGCAACGGCCAGCGAAACGCGACAGCCGTTGAAAACAATGCGAACAAGAAAATACGTCACGTGGGATCGTCGCGCGTCGCAGCAGGCGGAAAAAAGCATAGTCGACGCCGGGAAAGAGACTTTACGCGCCGTGTTCGTGCGAAAGAAACGCTCCCAATAGAGAGACTACGCCGCGATACGGTAGGACAAACACGTTCGAGAGCGTCGCACACGGGAAAGAACTTCAACTGGGGAGAGAGTTACGGCGAGGCGGCTCGTAAACTGCCAGTAAAACACAACTAGGGAAAGGGGGCTAAAGGAACACGGGCGCGCGGAACACACGGAGCAGTGGGAAAAAAAAGAAGATCGACGAACAATAATTCGGTGCCGAACGAGCCAGCCACGCCGGAACACTAGTGTACACACCCGGAAGTCCCGGGGTGTACACAAACCTACCGGGATAAACAATAAGAAAACGAACATTTTTGCAGGTTCCTTCTTCGAAGCAATTTTCCAGTG
Source organism: Halictus ligatus (assembly GCA_028454255.1). Classification (NCBI taxonomy): domain Eukaryota; kingdom Metazoa; phylum Arthropoda; class Insecta; order Hymenoptera; family Halictidae; genus Halictus; species Halictus ligatus. The sequence goes on along the minus strand of CM052140.1, from coordinate 5,641,468 downwards.
GCGTTTCGCGAGACGCTGGAATTTGCTCGAGTTCGGCACTGTTTGGCGTTTCTTTCTGTTTCTTCATTAGTTTACTGGTCAGATTGCACTTCTCTTTAAAAGGCTGTTGTTAAAATTATTAGGAAGCACAAGGGATCTTTGTCATTTATTCTCATTGTTTGAAACGATTTCTTAGAGATTCTTAATGCAATGGTAAAATAATTATTTAAATAAAAAGGAATTTTTAATATATCGCGTTTTTAAGACGGACTAAAAAATAAAGAATAATTTCCCTCTAGGATCAGATTATACCAGGCAAGTAAGACGCCGAGTGTCTATAAACGCTAATTTTGCCGACACAGTTTGTTTATCCTGTTTTTGCACCTAGTATTTATAGAGCCTCAGCGTCTTACTTTGTTAAAATTAAATTAAATATTCCTTTTTATTTAAATAATTATTTTCTGCTTTTTAGTCTTGTGCATGTTGTCATCCAGATTTGAGTTATGTTTAAAGTTTCAAGTTACTAGTGCATCGGGAAGTTAGTTTAAAATCATTTGCAAAACTTGTACCGAATAGCCAGACAAGAGAGCGAGGTAATAAAAACGTGGTAATTAGTGCATTATAGAGATTTTACTGATGTTTCGTTTTCCTCACTCGTTTTCCTCTTCACTCTCGTCTTCCTCAGAGAATTCTTATTATTAGGAAGAGCAAGAGTATCATCTACACAATGGAACAAAAATTCTAACGCCTGGCTTTCTAGAAAAATTGTCCCAATCACATTAAAATCCTGAAGGCAACGAACGAAACTGATGCAACCCCCCTTCCCGACAGCACCGCTACACCGCGCGAACATGCGCAGCCTAATTACGCTACTTTGCTGTTTCGGACACGGAATCGGGCAGCAGTCAGCGTGTGACTGAATCCAGAAAATAAAAGCCGGCGAATAAATCCCGGAATCAGAAACAGACGCATCCGTACGGGAACGGAGGGTTCGTAAAAGTGTATAAGGTCGAGGACGAGAGTTGCGCCGTTGAATAAAAGAGATGAGGACCGCGGGGAAGGGTTGGATGCGTGGGGGTTGGTCGCACGAAGAGAAAGAGAAAAAAGGCGAACGGGCGGAAAAACGAAAATAGTCTGCTGTGAAAAAGAACGAGCGAAGTGGTTGGAAAACCGGGGAAAATAAAGGCGAAGGGGTTGGGCGAGGGAGGGTGTGTGGGCTGTTTCAGTGCTTGCGTTACACCGTATAGGTGGATAGTTAGGTATGTATAAAGCGCTGTCTCCCTAGGGCGTCTCAACCACATTAAACGCTACCCATGCAGCTTACACGGATCCTTCGCCGGCGTCGTATTTACAAGCACCATCGGAATGATATAATCCGGTTCTGGTGTGCGCGCGTATGCTCGCTTTTGGGAGTCATGCAAAATGAAATCGAGACTTGGCTAATAGCGGCAACAGAGGTCGCGTTTCAGCGACGTGATGGCTTTTAATCTTCGCACGCTTCTCAAACATACTTGCACGAAAGATAACTTAATATTCGTTTGTTCTGGGTCGTCTGCTACATTTCTGGCATTTCTGCTTTGTTCATGTTTCTTGTATTACACGACATCGTTCAAATCAGTTTTTAAACAACATTTGGCCTTCTTGCTCTCTCTCTCTACAATCTTCACAGAGTTTCTCTCACGGTTCCCGACAACGAGATCGTAAATAACAACTCAACCTCTTTAATCATGTTCGCACACTGTAACCACACATTCGATCGCATAAACGTAACACGACGAACAGCCTAAAGCGAATAAATAGTTGAGAAACCGTGGCCATTCTTGAAGAGGGATGACTTCCTTACGGCACTCGAACGTGTAATCAATGTGACTTTCGAAAAAACCGTGCAGATTTACGATCGAGAGCCAGATAGACGCTTCTGCACGCATAGTGCGGGTCCAGGACGGCGAATCGGATGAACGGAGAGAGAGAGCAGGAAAGAGAGAGAAAGAGTTGGGGCAAAAAGAGGGAGAGAGTCGGTTCTCCAAACAGAAAGAGACCGGTGCCGGGTGGGCGGCACAAAAACGAAGATTGATCGAAGAAATAAAAAGATACACATGGAAAGAGAGTGAGAGAGAGAGAGAGAGAGAGAAAGAGAGAGAGAGAGAGAGAGAGAGAGAGTCGAGTGGCTGGAACGAGTGAGGGTGGATTCGCGAGCAAAGGCTGGGATGCGCGAGAGCGATTTATACGTCGGCGACGAAAAACAAAACGGCTACGGGGTTTTCTGGAAACACGGACACCCATGGGACTCGCTAAAAGAAAACCGGATGGGCCGCGAGGAGCTGGTAAACAAGCTCTGTAAATTGCTGGCGTTACAATGGATGCGGCATTTCTGTTCATTGCATAATTTGTGTAATCTGAAAATGACCTCCTTCAGACTTTGTTAGAAGGTGATCACTAGACTGAGCATCCTCGTGCAGCATTTCCTGTTTCGATTTGCAAGAAACTGGAGTTTATCATAGGACGGTTCCACTTCTTATTCATTTTTATGAGCTGGAAATAATATTACTAGCGGATTTTTATGCAAAATAAAAATTGTCTGCATCGATTGTTTAGAACAGGAGCTACTTAGGAGTTTCTATATTTCTCAAACATCTTTAGTAAGTTAGAATTAATTGTATTATAATGGCTAGGAGATGGTTCCATTGTGCAATTTATGCAATCTAAAAATTCGTAATTCAGAGTTCAATATTTCGACAACATATTTATTGTATTTAATTCTTAAAGAATGATTTTCTTCCCACAGCCTCTAAATTAAACAATTTTATCATTTTGTTTAAATAGGAAAAATTCTATAAATTAGTTACAGTGCCCCATTTTGTAAAATTGACTTCCACGAACGGGACAGTAAATGAATTAAATTAAATTAATTAATTTTTTGCCTTTTTAAAATCGTGGGATAATGCTCTTCTCGGAAAATTGCACATCAAAACGCTCTTCATACAAGAGCACAAGCTCTGAATTCATGTATACCAAGATGAAAATGGATTATGGGATTTGACCATGCCTCGAATATAATCTGCTTCGAATGTTTATCCTGTGGTATCGACATGCTCATTTATTTAATTGTGCACATCTTTGTTTCATCCCTATGAAATGTCACAATCGTGTCTCTCGTTGACTCAGTGGAACTGGAACTGTGCGTGCAGCTTGTTTCGAAAGTAAGAGAAATCTTCTATGAGACGAATTTAATGGTTTTATAGAGAACTCGTTTCCATGGTACAACTTCTCCGAGTATAACAAGGCAGAAATACAGCACACGGTAAGGAAAATCGAGGATTCCGTTTGTGGTCTTTCTGGTGCATCGGAATGCATCGGAATGCACCAGAATGCATATTCTATGATGCGGAAAATCGATCTACCCTTATTTATTCAAATGCATAATTTAGCTTCAAGGTACTGGACGAAGAAAACTGACTTCTTTTTTTATTATTGTTTTATATTATTCTTTTACTGTTATTTTTTTATTACTCTTTTACTACCATTCTCTAGTATTCTTCTGTTATTACTTCTTCAATAATTCTGTATAATTCCCAAATATTATTCTGTTAATATTCTTTATAATTCTTCTACTATTACCCTTTTTGCATCATTATTCTCTACTTTTCTATACACTCAAGCATATGTTACAATAAAAATTGAATGAGTAATAAAACATTAAAAATAATACAATCTGTAAAATTAAATATATCCATGAGATCAATTTTGCAACAATTGTCAATGTTCAGGATCAAGTACAGTATTGTGTGTCAATTTTTTTTAAATATATATACAGATACTTCTTGTGGATTAGTTAGTCTGTCCGTTGCTCCAAATGCAGTCGAAAAATTCATTTAATTTGATCGCCAGAGTTTGAATAATTAAATGTCGGTTCTGATAGTTTGGTCTATAGTTAATACACTGGTAGAGCATTGAATTTCTCTAAAAAAAAATTGAATTGTTTTGTGTTTTAGTGTGCTCGGATGTTTATTGGGGGCGCCTCACGACTAGGAAAAAGACATTTTTTCCGTACCGGTAGTTCAGCATTATGTTCCAGAATGCAGTTCAGCGAAATTCGTTACTTTATTCAGCTTACAGGCAGATCAGCGAGTCATTCCATATCCAGGCATTCTCCTTACTATTCGAAGAATCGAATATTTTGTATATGCGCCGCCGTGTTCCCATTGTGCTTCCGTCTTCTCCCATATTATTCCTCCCTCATATTTCCAGCATTATCTACAGTTCCATTCTTTCCCATTCACCTCGATATAGTACGTATATATGTACATATATACGACATACATCACTTTTTTTTTACGCCCCTAAATTACTTTCGCCCGCATCATTCTCCCTGCTTTATGCCCGTTTTAATTCGCTTCCGTTCCTTCGGGCTAGTTGGCTGCTTTGTTTCTTCCTGCGGCGCTGTATCTTCACGCTTATCGTTCCCTCTTGCCCTTCTTCATCTTCTATTTTTCTCTCTCATGTTTTATAATTCGATTCGTGCGATTTTTTTTTCTTTCCAGTCTCTCGGGATCGTTTCTCGAACGCGAAAGCATCGACAGCTACCTTCCGGCGTGAGCAAACATCCATTATGCACCACCGTGACGGAATCGGCGAAATTCCACCGTTTTGTACACCCACTCGACTTTTTATTTCACACGTGAAACTCGAGTTCCATTTCAACTACTTTCCAATTTTCGTTTTTCTTATCTATGCAAGCATCTTTGGTACATTGTCTTCATTTTTCCAAGTAGAAATGTTTCATTCTGACAGACATTTTTTATATTAATATTTATTGTACAGTAGTAAGAAGGCACCGACATTAGTACAAACTATTACATTTTTTCTGGAACTGTTGCATTAGTGGTCTAATTAATGATCTGCAGAGAAATTACATGGTCTGTTTACGGGAAGTAGAATTGGTCGGTCATGATCAAACACATCAGTCTATTCAACAGAACATGTGACCGTCGAATTCTTTTATTCGGAAAAAATGCTATTCCTTTTCCATTACATACTTTTTAGAAACTGTGGAGTACTCTAAATATTTTAATTTCTAAACATCGAACCAACTCCGTAATTTGGCAGCTCGTATTGTTTTAGGAATGGCCAGACCGCGCTATAGCGAACATCATAGCTATCGGCATGTTTCATTCTCGTGACGTAGCGTATCCAACTCGCGTTGCTAATATTATATAAGCCTAAAAAGTGGAGAAGACCCGGGATTGCGTGACGCAGCCCGGAAAGTGCTCGACGAAAAAGGGGGTTGCCGGGCGTGGAGGTGGGGGAGGGCGGAGCGTAAAAATGTCGAGAAAAATTGTGCGGCGCGGATAGGGAGGGAAACGCGATAGACGCGACAATAAAGAGAGCCCGGGACCTGAATAGACGATGCCGCGTCGCGAAACTGGGGCAAGACGCGTGAAGTGACCAGGAGAGGATATTAAAATGGACCTGCGTGCTAGCTGCGCGACTCTGGGAGAGCCTGCTAAAGATTTCTCGAGCTGTTTTTCTTCGACGAAGAAAGCCGAAACGGAGTCGCGAGTTGCAACCCCCGAGATGCATGCCACCCCGCAAATAAACAGGGGAAGCACCGATGCACATTGCACCTTGTTGTGCACTCGGTGTTTACTTTTGAGGTCGAACTTTTTCACTTTTTGGACGAATTCGGTACTTGTAATTGGACCGTGGACCTTTATGCAAAATAAAAACTTTCTGCGAAATTGCGAGAAGCAGAAAATAGAAATTTATTTACATCCGTGATTGTGATGTACAATGGAACTGCGACCTACAATTTCTCTAACGTTTTTTGGTGCTTTCAGTTTCATCTACTCACATTTCTTATGAATGCATAAAATCCGCAGTCTACGAAGCCGGAATGTTTCACGAAAAAATTGGAGCTCTTGGGATTTTCGGTCAGTTAAATTGAGTTGTGGGAGATTTAGAATTACATTATATTAGTGTTTTGTAATTATTTGCCTATTTTAACACTAGATTTACGGGACCCGTCAAAATGACGGGTTCTCATATTTTTAATATAATATTATTCAGATTCTAAGGATGCATACGTGAGAAATTATTTAGCAAATTTTTTTCTTCGGGTATACATTATTTTAAAAATATTGCTAAAAATGTGGGTAGCACGTTCTTGTTACTTTTATCAAATAATGCAAAGTAGTCGCTTTTAGTGCTCCGTAAACCTAGTGTTAAATTCTTTGTGTCGTAGCTTTGTAGCCTGGCAAACCCTCGCGGTGGAATATAGGGGTGCTAGGACGAAATACAGGATGGTCCGAAAGTCACTGGACCATTTAAAATTCAAATTTGCTTATAAAAGAATAAAAGTACGTTTTTAAAAAATGGAATGGTTCTTCAAATCGTCAGAGAAAACATTTAGAAAATCTAATAAAATTTTTTGCATTCTTTATAGCATGACAAACCCTCTGCTCGTGCATAGGTGGGAACCTGGGTGGAATAGAGGGATGCTAGGATGAGAGACAGGGTGGTCCATGTGCACGCATTGTCGCCAGTACTTAATGTGACCGAGGCGTCCCATGGAGACGCCGCTTTATACATACCTAACTACCTTGCGGTGTAACCCGTCTCTCCGCGCTGGTTATCTTTATCTCTCGGACCTTCCACCCCTTTTTTCCTACATTTTTTTTTAGCAAGGACCATCTCTCTGTCTCTCTCTTTTCCCTAGCATATCCTTGGCTTGTTCCCATCCAACCCCAACTCCCTGACCCCTAACCTCTACCGGGGTCTCCGTCGCGTTAGCTTGTTTCCAACGATTTCTTGTTTGTCGCCCATCCTCTGCCAGCCTCAATCCTTTTCTTTATCCGCCGGTACACAAGCGACGCGGCTTCTTGTCTACGATTATTGTCTTTATCTCGAGACCCACGGCGCTCGTTCCCCTTTGTGCCGTCCTCCACGCTGGAATGTCTTTTACCCTTCATTTTTTTAATTACACTCGTTCCAAGGTGTTCTCTACCGTTCCACCGTATCCTACAAAATGTCGCTAATTAAGGGGAATTTCTTATTTTCAAAAATCACAGCAGAAATCGACGTTCTTCTGCAGAAAAAGCTATTCCAGCCTTAAGGGCTCGCGCCAGATCAAAAGTGCCAAGAGAAGGTGATTTTTGGGAATTTCTTTTCAGATATTATAAGACTTTGTGAAATAATTTTTAACGGGTTTAAAGTAGGCTCTGGTAGAGAATATCTTATAATTTTTTTGTGTAGAAAATATTTACCAATTAGGAAGTTGTAAGGACCTTACTCATCGCTACCTTCAACTACAGGTGTCTTCATGTTTCTTGGTCCATAGTTCACTTTGGTCATTTTTGTCTCAAAAACTGAGGAATACAGTTTTATGAAAGTTGGCAGATATATTAACATGTGGTTGAACTATGTTCATAATTTCTTATATACTGTTATCGTTAAAATTACAATAGTTATTCACCCAGCATATAAATATTATACGATTTGCATCATATTTTCTTATTTTCTTTACACCATATTTTCCACTGCTTCAAATAAATTCACAAATGTCCCTACATTTTCCATAGATGCATAGTCACCTTTTGAACTATTAAAACATACCTATACCACTGTGTATAATAGTCAATATTAATTTAAACATCACACCATCAGCCAAACACGAATAAAACTTCAAATATGAAAAAGTTTTAGTAATGCTTCAAGGAGTTCCATAAAATTATTTCAGGTAGTGGCAAAGAGTTCACATTCGCGGATGAACAAGCTAAAATAAAAATCACATCACCAGTTCGTCCAAGAAAAAATAATTGTATACAAGCATGTGCATCGTCATCAATTCTGTTCGCCGCTCAAGAACTATTCACATCTTCATGAGGAAGCAAGTCTGCCAACATTAATGTCTTCCCACAGCCTGAAAGTTCTCGCAGCGTAAAGCTGCAAGCAGATTGCTAGCGGCCTACACCACGGCCAAGTTTTCCCCGGATTAGTCGAGGAGATGAAGTTTGCCTTTGCTCGAGTGCCTACCGCGAAATGGAAGATTATCCGATACGAGAGCGTCCCTGTTACTTTTGTCCTTCTTTCAGCGATTTTTTTTTCTCGCAACTGGTCAGGAAAGGTCTTCGGCATCCGAAAAAACCGTGCCGAACGAACGAGGGAACGTATTTTTTTCGATTCTGTTGGGATTCGGTGGTGAGAGCCAGCGCGTTCAAACACGCGGAAAAAATTGCACGAGCTTGCACGGTTTTCCTGTGGTTTTTCTCCAGGAGCTTAGATCCAGCAACGGTGTAATTAACATTTATCAAAGTGACTAAAATAATGTGCGTTTAAGCTGCTCGTCTTCGGAAAATGGACATTACTCTCTTCCAAGTGTCCTTTTAAGAAAGAAACATTGTTGTCGTTTAAGTTTCTTTTGGAGCAACGGATGTTGATTCTCTTTTATGTTTTTGGGCAAGAAACAGATGTTGTTTGTCGCGAAGACACACTTCGTTCTTTACAGCATTTAGAACACCGGGAAATTGAATTTTATGTTCGGAAACAATTGTTCTGTAAAGTCCTCTGAATTTGTTTGAATTGTTCTGTCGTGTCTCAGTATTCTGATTAAAATTGAAGTCTGTGATCAAGGTTTTTATTCATTTACTTTCGGATCCTGAACATTTTGAGTGTCCTGAATTCATTTACTATTTATCATGGGAGTAGCATCTGTAAAAATTAATCTAGATTGTCACATGCGTCAATCAATTTAAATAAAATTATAAAACTGGTGGAGAAATCCTGCACAACCAGGATAATAATTTAGAAGAAATAGAGAAAATATTGGTTTGTGTAGAAAAGAACATATGTTAAAATTAATCTGGGTAATCAGGGTTTGGAAATGTATTTTGATCTAATTCTTGGAGACATTCTGCGCCAATCTATTCAGGAAAAATTCTAAAAATTTCATAATGGATCAAGAACAATGGGGTTAAAAGTGCAAGAGGCCAAACTATTTGCACAACGCCCTTAAAATAGAGGAAGCATAATATTGTGGTAGTTCCAAGTAGATACTCGAGGGTTACTGCAAGTTGGTCACGAGTTTTGGAGGGCCCTGTACAGCCAGAGTCAATTTCAACCGTCCAACCCTCGGTGGACCACCGTACAGAACAATAATCCTCGAGTTAGTTTGATAATGGAACGGCAGTTCCCTATATTTCCAAGATTTTCCTGTCCACTGAAATAGAATGTGCCTCGTTCCTCGAGTTCCCACGTGCTCCGGGCTACATTCGATTAAGAAAACGGTCCAGGTGGAAGGACAACGGTTTCGACGGTCTCCGGAAGAAGCGTTATTACAATTCTTAGCGCAAGCTCGCAGGGAATCGCATCTTCCGCCGTGTAACTCGCATTGACCGGTTTCTTTTCTCTCTCTCTCTCTCTCTCTCTCTCTCTCTCTCTCTCTCTCTCTCATCCGATAGCTGGGACGAGCTGAAATTGGATCGAGCAGGAAAAGAGGGGACAAGAGACGGAAAGAGAGAGAGAGAGAGAGAGAGAGGGGGAGGACGAAGAGAAGGTTCGATGGAGTCGATATACGTGGATCGAAAACGCGACAGAAGGGCCTATCGCGAGCCCTTTGGCCCTAGTTTACTCGGTGCTCGTTCGCTGCCGGATGGTTAGAGGGTGTAACCAACAAAAACTAACCGGTCTTCAAAGCTCGAGTGCTCTGTGCCCGGTGCTTTATTTAAAACGCGGGGCCAATCCAATGCCGGCACACCAAACAATGCGCTTTTTGGCTCGCAGTGTTTCGTTCATGACCCCTCGACCCGAGCACTTCGCTAATTCGTCATTCCCAGTTATGCTACTCCATCCTCTTTCGCCTTTTGACGCTCTCAATTCCTCTCAGCACAATTGTAAATTATTTCCTGAATTTTAAACATTACTTCCTGCACTAACAGATCATTTCCTCAATTAAAAATGCTATTTTCCCGATTCACAGATTATTTTCTAAAGTTCAGACAGACAATTTTTCTAAAGTGATATATTATATTTGAAAGTCGATACACATGTATATTAAATATGTAAAAGAATGAAAATGCTTCGAGTGTTTAGATGTACTGCATATACATCGGTAGCGGGAGCAGTGTCGCCAGATCAAGACTTCTTCCACCACTCGAATTTCCCTTTCTTCTGCGCTATTCTCCACGCTTCTGCCGTGGCAGGGTCACGTGACGAGTCTCTGTCGTGCATACTTCGGTAGTGGCAGGAAGAGAGAGTTAATTTTTCCCCGCAATTCGTGCTGCCTCCCCTCATCTGGCGACACTGAGTCGTGACGCGACAGCGGGGAAGAAGTTGTCCGGGCCTGTTGTAGAGTATCGGCCCCGGAGAGCCCATGAGCGGCGTTAGGATCGGAAAGCTTGGGATCGGCGTGATGGTCGAACAATGTCCATCATTAGTTGCCAGTAGGCCAGGGATACAGGTTTCGATTCTTTCCTAATAATACTGCGGGTGAATGGCGGCCGGTCAGCAGCGTATGATATCCTCGCGGACTGGAACGAAGCCTTCCAATCCGTTCAGACACGGCGTATCTCATTCGACGGAATTATGCAGTCTATTGTTGAAGTCGGAGCAACGAAGCGTCTCGCGCTGTCCAATCAAGCATGAATAATCCGGTTTCAGTTCCCTCCTGCGTCTATTACCCAACTCTTGTCAGCCGACTAATTTGCCGGTTAGTTCATTCGCCGCAATTATGATCGACCGGCCTCCGACCAAGAGCGATGTCGCCCTCAATGCCGTTCGACTGTTCCGAATCTCAGTGCCACGAATATGTCTCATTCTCTCGTACGGCATTCTTTAAAATATTCTCTAAACAGATACCTCACATGTTTTCTTATACGACTAAATTCTGTATCTTACTAGAACTATAGTTACTGTATCAGAATTAATGTCACCTTTTCTTTAAATCCGAGAAACTCGTTTTTAGTTTAATATATTTTTTTAGGAAGTAAGAAAGAACATTCCAAAGCAATTTTGACTTTTCAGGAAAAATCAACAGAGAATCTTGTATTATTGTTAGCGGAATTAATGTCATCTTTTCTTTAAATCTGAGAAACTTGTTTTTAATTTAATATATTTTTTTAGGCAATAAGAAAAAACATTTCAAAGAAAGTTTGACTTTTCAAGAAAAATCGGCAGAGAATAATTATTAGGCACATTGAATTTACGGGGAATTAATGTCACCTTTTCTTTAAATCTGAGAAACTTGTTTTTAATTTAATATATTTTTTAGGCAATAAGAAAAAACATTTCAAAGAAAGTTTGACTTTTCAAGAAAAATGGGCACAGAATAATTATTAGGCACATTGAATTTACGATTGGAATGTAAAAGCATTGAAAATTATTGGACTCAATTATTATTTTCAAGGGGAAAAGGCATTCACAATTTCATTGGGTCCAACTGCTTGGCTACGTTGTGTAGGATTCCTTGTTGTTTAAAACTCAATTTTATTTCTACCTTACAGATGATCTTACAGAAAATTGACCAGAAAAAAAGAAGAATATAATGAGACTTACAGGTTAATATTAATCGCGAAAAATATTTTTTTGTGTTCAAGCATTATGAGAACATTTTAAACTTTCTTTTATCAAAGAACGTTGCAATGGTGATGCATCACGAGTCCTGTGTAATAAGATGTCAAATATTATTTCGTGACGGAAGCGCAATATTGCGAATTCCGCAATATTAATCCAGAGCCATCCTACATTTAATTTCGCTCCCTTTGAGCTTCATTAATTCCGTGTATTTAAAATTTCATAAATACTACCCGACATTTTCTGCAGCCCTTGTCATCACTACTTTATTATGCACAGCCGGCTGATAAAACTCGTCTTCCGCTGAAAGCTTCGAATTAATTAATATCCTTCCATGTGAACCCGTACGAAACAGTGGTTTTAACTAATGAAATTGTGAAAGAGAAATTGATTAATTGCAACAAAAGAAATTTTTCTAAAAGTGGCTATGAAGACTCAGTTTCCCCTTGAGTAAACCAACAAAAAAGGAATGAAAAATACAGTCTCAATCAAAACGATAATACACTGTCACGTTGATCCACCACATTCTATTATTTATTCTATTTATTTGAAAATGATCAATATCAAAATAATTATTTCCTATTTCCTCTGCTGCAATTATTTCTAGTACATTCTAAAAATGTTATTTCAATTAATAATTCCAATTCATATGTAATAAATATTCATTCCTAAACATTCTTGTATATATCGGTTCCTAAAACAAATTCGTTCTGTTATCTTCAATATCTCCTTTTCGTTTATTAACAAAGTAAAGAATAGTCAAGTGTAAATGCTCTATTTAATTACAGTCATCTGCATGTACAGCGGATCACAACTATATCGTAAAAATTACACATTTTTGCATTTCTCACCGAACGACTATATTACAGTCGAATAAATCTGAAAGATAGAATAAATCTCAAAATACCATATATTTAAATAAGAGCTTTTCAATTACTGTTTCCGATACTTTCGAACTATATCCAGCTCTGTAGGTTTCGCTGGGAGGAATCGAGAGCCATGGTCGTTTCAATTTGCCAATCGAAGGGTCTGCTTTTCAATTTTTTTCCGTGTGACCGTCTAATAAAATGAACTTGTTACGTGCGATCGGCCCGGTTAATTATCGACGGTGCAACGCGAAAGAACAGGCCCGCCCACGCTTTCGTCGGCGGTGCACATCGAGCCGCGAATTTTCCTGCTGTCCAATTAGCCGGCGAGTCATTCGGTTGTGCTATATCGCCGCCTATTATTCGGCGATTGTCGCCGGGGCCGCTAATTCGGCCCGGTTAATTCATTTCGCGGCAATTATGGCCGATTCAGCGCCGCAAATTTTTGCGACGCGGCGACGGTTCGGCCAGAAACTCGCGTGCCAAACTTCGTTTCCAGCTGATTTCAAATTAACTTCGTCTTCCAGCTTCGCTTCCTCGTCGTTAAACTTTTATTTTCAGTCCTTTGTTTCGCGCTCCGAAAATCCTGGTTTCTTCGGAAACTCTCTTCTCTGCTGGATCGTTGCACCTTGCGCAAGTATCGGGCCATCAGTTTTGCTACTTCCGCTAGGTCGAGAGTTTCTCGTGAAGTTAATCTGCGGGTTTAATCAGTGTGGGATTTTCTTTTTTGCGGTGGGGAATTATAAGGGGCGAGTTTTAGCGATTAAATATTAGCGGTGCTTGGTGAATTGGAGGATCTTGAGGGAGTGGGAATGAGCTGAGAGTTTCTCAGGTAGGCTTACGCAATTTTAAGAAACTGAGATTTTGGGACCCGAGCTGCGAGTCCTATTAATAAGGGTGCAAACTTCCAGAGCTCTAGATCCAAGGATTTTCTGACTGGAAGACCGAAAATCCAAGAGTCCCAGTTCACAGATATAAAGATTCAAGTGGAATATTGAGGGACTGGGAATGAGCTGAGATTTTCTGAGGTATTCGAATGCAATTTTGAGGAACCTCGAGTTTAGCAATTTCATCTGATGTCCTATACATCCTATTTCCCGATTATATCAATCCTCCGTGCCTTTCGCTTTCGTGTTTCAATACTTCGTTTCCGAATTCCTCGAACTCGAGTCCTCAAAACAGTTGAAAATCTATTTCAGTCATCCCATTCTGGTCCAAATTAAGTTCACGTGACCAGATTTCCAGGTTTATTCCGGCCCGAATCTTTGAGTCCTTGATAGATCTACTGTACAAAGCCGGCCAGCTGTCTTAAGAATGGACGCGGAGGCAAGGGGAGCATTTATCTTCGTTATTTGTGTTTAGAAAACGCTTCTGCTGGCGAGAAACGTAAACAGAGGCATGAAGAATAAGCGAGACAGAGTTGCAGCGGCTGCTGCACTCGGGCTTTGCCGGCTAGAGACCGATGACAAATGAAAACGTTCGCTGTTGCTCTATTTCCCCTTGCTCTCTCTCTCTCTCTCTCTCTCTCTCGCTCTCTCTCTCTCCCGATGCGTCGGGTTCATCCTCCTCCTCGTGCAATGTTAACAAATTCGATTCGTGGCCACTGACATCACTGGCTGACACTAGAAATACATCTCGCCTTGTCCTCGCGGACTGAGGTAAGCACGCTGCCATCGAACAGCGACGCATTAAAGAGTGCAAAGGCCAGCTCTAGAAATCTACGATGAAAAATTCTTTGAACATCTACTGACAAGACGGCCCTGCGATCTCGAACACTTCCGCTTAAATTATGCTGCAATTTACACAATTTTGTTAATTTTTTTCCCCCTGCTTTCGTCTCTTGTTCATTTTTAGTTCTCTGTTTTGCCTCCTGTTCAATTTTGTCTTTTGTATCTTTTCCCTTGGTCATTTTTCTCTGCTGTCCATTTTTGTTTCACTTGTTTCATCTCTGGTTCATTTGTGTCTGCTGTCCATTTTTGTCCCTTGTATTCTATCTCTTGTTCATTTTTGACTCGTCGAATAAAAATGTGAAACGTTCAAATAGTATTTCAATTCAAATGGTTATAACTATTTTTTAAGGGAAAGCAGGAACGAATGAAAGGAAGAGGTTATCAAAGCGGGACCTTTCGAAGGGTCGCCAATAGCCTCGAAAAGATGTTACAATTGTCCCCGTCAAAAGTTCGAAGGCACTTGTCTCAGTCTCCCAATGCGTCGCAGGCAAAAGTCTCGTGAAACTCGAATCCTCCAGGATTCTTCGGATATTAATTCTTTTAATGTAACTTTTAAATTCCTCCGTCGAGTAACAACGTTCATGGCTCTCGCCTCTAGTTTTATCGCATCCTATAGAGCTCTCGGAGGAGCGTTCGAAATTTCCCAGAGCAGACGAGCGCTAATTGAACCGGGAAACGGATGCGATTCCAACAAGCTCGACGTTCCTTCTTGCAGTTTCTAAATAAATTAATTTTTTACGCGCATCCAGCTTCTGAGCAAATTTATTCGACGCCGCATCCATGAACTTTGAACTTCGACGAGCAACCTACTAAAAGCTTCTGTAATATTTGTATTTTTCAAGTCAAACTTCTCTGACAATATTCATATTTTTTAAGTCATATTTCTCTGACAATATTCATATTTCTTAAATCAATTTTTCTGAAGAATACTCTTAGCTTTCTATTGATCTGTTTTTTCTACAAAATTGCTTGCTTGCGGAAAAGCATTTCTTTCCTACGAAATTTGCCCCCCAATAAAAAGTATTTTCTTATTAAAGAATGTATTACACAATGGATTACAATTTTTTCTGTTGTATTGCCTTGATTGCTTTTTATTTTGTAGTTTGGATACTCCTAAAATCTGCCATTTTCCGTACAGTGAATTTACGAATTGAAGACATACTGGGTCAGCTAATCAAGTTCAAAATATTTTTAAAAACATAGAACCTATTATAAAAAAGTATATCAATCGTTCTTTTAATTCTCTCATGCCTAATTCGTTCATTTCCAATGAAGTGCGTCTGAACGTTTGAATTGAAAAATTATTTTAATTTAGAAATCGAATCCGTTTCGGCGTTCTATCTTCCGCTGAAATAATATAATAAATCGAAAAATGTCGGAATCGGGATCAGGACCGGGACAAAACCGGAGAAGCCACTCCGCGCGAGTTTATTTTTAATTAACGGTGAATTCTTTAACGACAGATCAATCCCATCGAAATCGTGCAATCACGCGGCGTAATTTCGCGCAAGCTTTCCGCTCGAAATTCGAATTCGAATTCGACGTGTTCGCTCGTGAAAACTTCGAGTCTCGCTCGTGCCCGAGGTTGAAACTCCGGGGATATCGAGAAACTTCCGGGAATGATCATTCTTGAAAATTCGAACCGGTCCTTTGTTGCGTCGCTCTTTGTGAAACCAGCCTTTATCCACTGACCCGCCGCCGTCTAGAACAAAATCGACACTTCGAACAAGTTCCGGCGGTCTTCTTTCTTCCCCTTTTGTCGTTCTGTTCCGCTTAAAGTGGATCAATCCGGAAGGATTTTCATAGAACACTGTTTACCCGTTCTAAATACTGATTATATTTCCACAACTCCAAATTCAAAACCTCCACGATGCTGATTTTAACTTGAAATTATTATATCTTTGCAACGCTGACTTTGAACGATTTTAAATTCTGATTCGAGACTATTCTGAATGCTGACTGTATTTTCATGATGTCGATTTAAAACGATTCTAGATATTCATTATATTTTTACTGATGCGGATTTTAAACACATTCTCAATTCTGATGCTGATGTTTTCTCGATACTAATTTCAAACTACAAAATTAGTTTGTTTCTTGATATATGAATTTTAATGTTACAAAAATTTATTCTCGAAACCATCCAACAGAATCTTTACAATTTTGACTTTGGAGAAAGATGCGTAGTCATTTTTACAAATTTCACAAAAAATATATTGAATAGCCAAATATATTAAACAAATGACTTGTTAAAAACTGTGTGACCTCCGGAGAAAGAATTCGACAAAATCCAATACTGTGGACCAGTCGTCGCAACGGCAGCTAATTCGTGAGTTTTCCGCGCTGTCAGACATCGTAAAAAATCGGCAGGATTTTTCGCGGATCGAGGGGCAAAGCTGCCGGTAGCAGATTCGATGGAATCAGGCAAATTTTGTCGACGCGGTTCGCGGATCGTGGGATAGGTATCGGAACGCTGAATGGCCGAGAGGTTCCTTAAGAAGTCTGGTTCAATCAACTTCCCCAGCCGGTTATTCCCACTGTTTGAGGGAGGGAACGTGCTGCCTTCGCAGTCGCGAAATCCCAGGTGGCGGAACTGTAAAGTAAGGTGTCTTCGTAATCCTGGGTCCTTTCTTCCACGAATCCTCCGCGTCCCGGCTTCCCGACGCCCTTTTTTCCTCCCCCCTTTCTCTATCTGCCGTTGGCTTTAGCCGCGTGGCTCGCGTCTATAAATTCTATGAAAGTTTTTCGCATCGGCCGCCGGAAGAGACTTTCCCCGATCAAAAAAGCTGATGCACCCTGCGTCCGAAGACGTCCTGGTGGACGTCCAATATCGCGGACGATTGCGGGTTTGCGGGGTCATTGTACCGGCTATGGAATGCTTAAGCAACGATGAAAAATTCACGGCCGCCAAGATATGAAATGATAATATTGATCCCCCGAGGTGCGACTGGATTACTCCTGTAATCATGGTAGTGCGGCTCTTTGATGACTGTCATATGCTCCGAGGATTCCTGAGGACTCTCCCTATAGTTTGTCCGCAATACGCAGAAGTCCAACAACTTTGAAATATTCGTATTGTGGATGACAGGTTACGATTTTTATACTGCACTTCCGTTTGTTTTATTCGCCGAACGGGGTGAAGTGTTGGCACTATCTTTTAATGTTTGAAAACTACGTTCCTGCTTGGTTAACACAGGTTTTGAAAAATGTAAGATTTGATTTATGTGATCACCAGACTGCGGATTTGCAATTTTTTTAGAAGCATTTTAAGAAAGCGGAGTCAAACAAGATTTTATTTTCTGCGGTAGCAGCCTTTGTAGATCGGAAATAAATAAAAATTCTACTAAATTTTCTCGAATGTTATATTTGCATAGAAGTCCGCAGTCTAGTGTTCTCGTCTGGTACGTTTTAGTGTATCTTTATATTTGATTAGAGTGTTTATTCGTGTTCATTAATTAACACTAAATCTACCAAGTACCAGAAATAGCTGGCCTGTAAACGATTCAATTTATGTATAATTTGTGTGATTTGTATTATTCAATAAATAGACGTGTATAATTATTTGCAATAGAAGCATCTGCATAATTTTAATAATTGTGAACAATTTTAAACCGGTCATTTGATCAGTGGTGGTAAATTTAGTGGTAATTTAACATCGAACAAGAACACTTTTCATATATTGCAATTTAACTGGGAAATACAAGTGTCAAAATATCCTTAACAGTGGGCAAGAGATAAAGGGATCGATAAGAATTCACGTGATCTGAGGTCTGTTTCTTTTTCTGTTCCTTCTCCGCGATGGTTTGCAGCTATTTTTAGTCCGAAAGATCGAAGTGTAATGTTAAGGTATAATTTGCGAAATTATCGGCGACACTGGTAGCTGAAAACAGATCGGACGCGTTCAAAAATCGTTCGAGACACGCTATTCCGTCTCGTTATCCTCGCATACGAGGGATCGCGGCCGACACGAATACCTCATTATGCAAATCCGCCTTAAATCGCGACCAGAACAGCGTTCGCGGAATCACCGAACCACGGTTAACCGCAGGCATTTGTCTATCCGCTCGATCGATCGCCCTGTAGATACATTTCATCGAGGCTTTTGCAGATCAATAACCCAGCCGCCACCGCCGCGACGTGGAAAAACAGTGAATATATCTACATAACAATTATTATATGTAAACTCTATGCTACCGCTAAACATACTCAAATATTTCTCTTGATATGTCAAACATTAAACGCAAACTTGCGTGTCAAAACATTTCCATTCCAAATACCGCGTTATTGCATTAGAACTGGATGGCAAATGTTGCAATTTTATCGTATTTGTAATATAAAAAATAAAATGTACGATATACTCCAGCAACATTTGGGGAAAGTTTTGTGTTTAGTATAAATCAGTCGTATACCGGACGGACGCATTTCCTTCCCGCTTCTGCAAAGTCCCGCCTAGAGCATAATCAGACGCATCCACCATAATTGCGATCTCCGCACCATTAGATCGATGTGCCAACATCGTGGCGTTAACTAAACTATCTTTTAATTGTTGGAATGCAGATTTCGCGTCATTTGACCAAGTGACCGGGGAGTTACTTTTCACTTTCTTACAGCTCAATAATTTATTCAACGGTAACTGAATGTCTATAGCGTTCGGAATAAATCTTCTATCAAAGTTAATCATCCCCAAGAATCTGCGAAGTTGCTTTACTATTGTTGGTTTTGAAAATTTTACTATTGCCTTTACTTTCTCTGCCAGTGGTTTTATGTCATCTTTATTTACCGTATATCCCCAAAATTTCACCTGTTTCGCAGCAAAAACACATTTTCTCGGGTTAATCGATATACCGTGTTCTTCGAGTCTTGAGAAAAGTTGCTCTAGGTGGTTTTTACGTTCGGACTCGTTTTCTGACGCTACTAATAAGCAAAACAAAAATCTAAACCTCTTAAAACAGTGTCTATGAACCTTTGAAACGTTTGAGCAGCGTTTCTCAAGCCGAAAGGCATTACCGTATATATTCGTATAACCCGAATGGTGTTGTAATACTGGTTTTCGGGATATCATCTTTCAACATTGGAATTTGATGATATGCTCTCACTAAATCTGTTATTGTAAATACTGTTTTACCCGACAATGACCTTGCGAAATCTTCTATATGCGGAATTGGATAACGATCCGGGATCGTTCTAGCATTCAGAGCTCGATAATCACCGCAAGGTCGCCAGCCGCTATCCTTCTTGGGAACCATGTGGAGAGCCGAAACCCACTGACTCTTAGAAGGGCGTATCTGACCCTGGCTTAATAGTTGCTCGAACTTTGTCCGCGCAATTTTATACATTTCGGTCGTAAGTCATTTTACAAAAAGACGGTGTACCGGGGGTTGTCGTTATATGGTGTACTACATTGTGTTCTTTCTCAACAGGAGCCGAAAAAGGTCTCGTAATCTCTGGAAATCGTGCTAGCATCGTATGGTAGGGTGAATTACCCGCGATGCGCTTGACTGATGCGGTGTCATCTGCGGCGATCCTCCCGTACGTCTGCAATGATGTCGTCTGATCTGCGAGTCTCCTGTTGCGTAGGTCCACGAGCAATCCGTAGTGGATGAGGAAATCCGCTCCAATTATTGGTTTCTCCACATCGGCAATTACGAGTCTCCATGGGAAGGCTTGTCGCAGTCCAAGATCCAAGTCGAACACTCGCGTACCGTATGTGCTTCTGATCGAACCGTTTGCCGCTAACAATTCGTATTTAGATTTTTCTGATCGGCCTTTGACTCGCGTACGAGAAAATACGCAGAGATCCGACCCGTTATCTATCAGGAATTCTTCTTCTGTGACCTTATCGTCACAAATAAGCGGCTAGTCCTCATGCCGTCACTGCCCACCGCACTCAGTGCCGGTTTCCCAAGGTGGCATACGAGCAAGTTTCTCGACATTTAGTCAATCGATCACCAAACATTTGATAGTACCAGCAGCGGCTCTTGTCTCTCGGAGGTCGATTCCTGCTTCTTGATCCGCTTCTCCGATTGCCATTGGAACTGGATCGCGATCGTCGACGGTACCATGGAGGTTAACTCCTCTCTCTCTTCAGCTCCATCCTCTCAAGTCTCTGGATAAGCAGCTCCATGACTCGATCGGATGTATTTACTGCTGCGACCTGCGGCTTTCCTGCACCTTCCGCGTGGATTTGGTCTGCGATCTCTGCTAATTTGGTCAGAGATAGGTCCGACTGAGCTGTTACAATTGCTCTCGTCATATTCGGCAGTCTTCTAGCCCAGAGTGTCCGTAAGAGAATTCGTCTGAGACTATCGTACCGGCTAAGTTCCTCATGTGTCGCACGAATTGCGACGGCGTGCGGTCTCCAATATCCTCTTGCTCTAGGAGTTGACGAATCCGTTTACCTTGTGACGCTGTTAATCGCTTGATCAATTCCGTCTTTAAGGTTTCGTTTTGTTTGTCTCGGGAGAATTTTTTAAAATATCCTGTACGTCTACGGCATACTTTGGCTCTAATTGTGATATTGAGAAATAAAATCGCGTCGAATCCGCTGTTATGCTGCTTAAGATAAACTGGGCTTCTATTTGACCAAACTAAATCGTCGGCTGAACTGGCCAGAACGGCGGTATCTTAATCGCAACGCGACTCACGCTGGGCGTTGCGTTTTCACCTACTCCTTCCATGATTTTTGCTTAATATCACTTACGCACGAGAACCAGGAAAAACAAAAATTAAATTTCACTTATTCACTTGCGAACGTTGGAGTCACCACTTTGGGGAAAGTTTTGTGTTTAGTGTAAATGAGTCGTATACCGGACGGACTTTTCGCAACGTTTATTCAAGAGGACTACTACCTGACCGTTTCACGAGGAGTGAGCTCAAGACTTGAGTCTGTCTACTCTTTTATACACTTTTCAGTCTTTAATAGGTTGGGGTGTCCATGAACCCCCACTCTGGTGAATCACATTGTAACGGAATTTCCATTGGCCGCACACCCTCAACACGCGGTGTGCATCATCAACGAGGGCTATCGAGGCTGTCGCTAATAAAATCTAATTGCAAGCTTAGGAGGCGTCTTAATCACTCTACCTGACAGTTTCCTCAAAAATAGCTTCCATTGCCGCCTGAGTCCTAAAAACCTCTTCAGCATCTACATTGCACGTGTCAACTTTATTATATGCACCTGGCCGCTACAAACATTTAATTATTTTCTTGTGTTTTTTCACTCGACGGAGCTCTTAATAACGAATTCCAACCGTTCCTTATTCGTTGATAAAAATTTGAGTTTGTATTCGTTCTCAAGACTATTAAAAAATAGAATTTTAGTATTGTACACGTTGAATTGACTCGAGGACTTTGTAACAGCTTATACAAGCAGAATTAGTTTGATTTTCTGCAGAAGTTGTAAAAATTGTACTAAAAAGGAAGAAATGAAGAGAAAAAGAAGAATTGAGAATTGTAAAATTTACGTTAAAGGGAGGATCAAAGTTTCACTCCATCGATGGAACATAAAAATGGATTTACACTCTGGTTATGGGAATGTTGGAACTATACTATTTATTCTAGAAAGTCGTATTAAATTAAATTAACTTGCACCACTTTCCACCGACTCGAACGTTAGATCAAGCACGATCACTGTAATTCTCTCCAAAGGTACAAATTACGTCGCAACACCTCGAGAACCTTCACCAACGAGCAACTGGTCCGAACAATCGTCTGGAATTAATCACGAGTTGTCACCGACGACTCCGATACGTAAAAATCAAGGAAGCGAAAATTCCCGACCATAATCACAGGTTACGGACCGGGTCCGAGGCCTCCAGTCTGACGCAAAGTGCACGTTTCCGCTCGCGATACCCGCACGCGTGAAATCGCGATCGCAGATTCGGCGAGTGTCAAGGACAGAGGATGATCCACAAGGGTTGAACTCGTTGTAATTTCAATTCCTGCTGGAAGCAGGGAACACCGATTCCACTCGCCGGTAAATGCAATCACGGCGTCAAAGAAGACGCGGCTCTCCTTCGTTAAAAAAAGGGGGGCGGGGAGGGAGGGGAAAGAGCGAGCTGAGAAACGAAGAAGAAATGAAAAAAGTCTTCCGACAGGAAATAAAAGAGGAGCCGGCTCGGAAGTTTGACGCTGTCCCGATCCTTGGTCCCGGACTTTCATTAGGCGAATCAGAGAGCCCGGTTTCCTTCGCGCCGCCACGCCGCCGTCTGCGCGCAAAACTTTCGCGAATTTTGATGGAGGCCGCTGGCTGAAAAGTGCTAGCACAATGAGAACGAAAATTTAATCGGGCCGGGCTGGGGGCCGGCAGAATCTTGATTTGGATGAGAAGAACCCGATCGTGTGCCGAAGCTGTTTGGGGAGAAAGTTTTTTCATGTTTGAGCACGTTAATCTACGTATCAACGCGCCGACGTTCGATCGACGAATATAAAAATTTAAAGCGAAAGGAAATCTGCTGCTCGAGATCATGGTGACGGGCTGATCGCATGATTGCTAGCGTACCTGAACATGGTCGGTGTCATCTGATGTGTTCGATGGCGCTCCATCTTAATTCCAGGTTCCTGAAAATCTTTCACGTAGATTTGTCGTTGGGAATTCGATATTAAAGGTATTGCCATGATTTGTGTGCTTATAAAATTGAAACAGCTTCAGAAAATTATAAACTGCAGAGCTTGTTAATATTTGATGCGGATTTATTTTTATTTTGGAATTTATACCAGTCATTTTAGAGAAAGTTACCATTTTTATTTGATTTTAGGTTTATGTATTCGTAGTGTATAAATGGCTCGACTAAATTAGAAAATAGAAGCTCCGACAATATTTAAGGTAGCTTTATTTTTATTTCGAAATTTACTGTAACAATTTAAAAGGACAGTAGCATTTTTGTTTTGGGCTCTTCGGATAAGCAATAGTAAAATTGTGTTATAATATTAATATTTATACTGTATAATTGACTTCTAAAATTTAATACAATATTTCAAAGAGGCTATACAATTAATTCTAAATAATGAGCAAACTGCGAAAAGTTTTATACATTTATGACGTACAAAACGTGTCCAAATATCACGAAATATAAATATAAATATAGTATTAACGCAGTTTTATCATTCATGGGTAAAATAGATTATCATACAGAAACTGTTACTTAACTTTATACAGAAATATCTGCGCACATTACAATTACTTCGATCTCCAACAATTTATTAAAAGAGGAATTCTGTGGAGACTATAAATGCAAGTTGTTTTATATATTATATATATATATATATATATATATATATATATTGTTGCTGCATGTTTTGTACACAAATATAATTGTAATTAGGTTTTATCAGTCTGTTGTCAACCATTCAGATTGTGGACATTTTCATCTGAGAATCGCGAAGTCGAAGAAAGACAATAAAGACAATTGCGTGAGTTCCAAGCGATCCAGAACTTTGAATCTGTTGTCAAAGGGACAGAAACTTCGCGAAACATTGCGCGATTACATTGATCCGTTTCCTGGTGCACCGTGTCGGAGAATGATACTGGATTTCGCTCTGGTTGTAGCGATTGTTCGTTCTGTGTCATTTCATTTCAACAAATTTTCAACTATTCTTCAATAATTTTCTCTTCAACAAAATTGTTAGAATTTAAATAGCAAAAATTGTACATAAAACCGTAAGCTGCATGCTGTAATGATGTGTTTATTATTTTAGAGAACTATAGTAAAGTGATAATGAAAGATTACACTGTCGATTTTATATAAAATGTGACAAATGTTGTAACCAATTTTTTAGCTCATTTAAAGTAGGCAAAATATGAATTTTCAATTTTTGACAACCAACAAGTGGTCGATTAAAGAATGTGAAATTGTGAATTCGAAAGAAGGTGAAATGAAAGAAATGAGCACATTAAATTGAATATTATTAAAGAATATTTTGATAAATTTTTTGGCTCGCTCAATGTTAAATCCTCAACTCAAAATGTAATTTTTAAATTTGCACCAACCAAGAAGTGATGTATTAAAGAAATTAAAATTGTATGCTCAAAGAAATTTAAATAAATGAGCAAATTAAATTAAATGCAAAAGTGAACAGTAATTCTTAACAATTTTGCACTTTATAATATCGTGGTCTATGAAGGCGAAAATTCGCAGAGTTTATTTGCGGCCGTTTTCCCGAAAAATTCGTTACACACGCAGTTCATTTCCGCCTGTAAATCAAACTACGGTCTTTGTATCTATGCGTCACGCGTGCCCAGTTTCGCATTCCAGCTAATAATTTCGTTGGCGTGATTCGGATCTGTTGGATCGCGCTGGCCACAAAGAGCAGATATTTGTAAAAACCGTCGCGTGACTGCGGTGACCTGATAAAAATTCGAAAAATCCCGGGATCCGGATACTTAATCCGCGAGCCTGTCGATTGATAAACCGTAATATACGATATATGCGCGCGAGCGAAAATGTTGGTTGGTAGTGAAGGTAAGTGAGAAAGTACGAGAATATCGGACAACAGAGGGACGACAACGCGGCGCGTCACCGATGAAAATTCACGGGACACAAGCCTCCCTCTCATGTTAACAGATTTCAACATGTAAAACTCAATTTTCAGCCATCGAGTTCTCTCCCTCAACCCCTTTTTCATCCCTCTTTCTCTCTCTCTCTCTCTCTCTCTCTCTCTCTCTCTCTCTCTCTCTCTCTTTCCCCCACCGGTTGTTCCGTCTGGAATTTCATTTGGCCGCGCCAGGGCAATTAAAAGGCTGAATAACGAAACGCATTAAACCGATAACGCGGGGATTGTAACGAATCTGTGTAAGCGGTTTTCGTCGCTTGTAGCCCGGACCGACTGTAAGCCAGGATTTTCATCCCCTTTCCCGTCTTCGAAATGGCCCCGGTGACGCGTGCACGTCCTGCGCCATTATTGCAGCGCCAATCTTTGTGCAATCGCCGCGATATTTTTGTTTTTAGTTACCGGAACAACGACGGAAATGTTTTTAATCTGTTTCAGCATTTTATCGGGTTTTACACAGGGGAACCCGTGTTTTTTCTTTTACAATATTTGCACGGAGTGAGTGGAAACGTTCACTGCATTTGAATAAAAATTTAAGGTTAAATCTGAAAATATTTTAGTGAAATTAGGTGAATCATTATCCAAATATTTTCACTAATTAATGAAGTCTTTAATAAATAAATACAGTATATTATTCGTTTCATAAATAAATTCTGAGGGTGGAAAATTAAATGATATAATGATTGTTTTAAATTCAATTCATATTCCGCAAGTATTCGAAGATTTCAGAGCACTATCAATGTATAAAGAATTTTGTATCTGCTGGTCACTATGTATGTTACAGATTTTTAAATCGTCTTTAACCTATTAAAGTGATCATTGTTTGAATGAAAATGTCATTTTAAATTGTGCGACTCTTGCCAAATAGAATTTTATACATAACCCTTCATCTTATTAGGAAAAATGCTTTCTAAAATTATTTTTAAGTAACTGAGCCATTAGTGCATAGAATAAAAAATAGTTTTATTCAAATTATTCAATTCTGGATCAAATATATTCTATTCTGCGAGGAAACCCTATACACTACTATGAAAAATGCTCTCTATAATCATTTTTACGCTACCGTACCATAAAGGCAGAAAATAAAAAAGCTTTTATATCAATCTTTCAAATTTTGAAAAATATATTCAATCCTGCAAGAAAACACGCTAGGGGACATCCTTTTCTGAGATCTTTTTTGCCCTAGTAAATTTGAAGGAAGAACAATTTTCTGTTAGTTTCACGGCTCGAAGAAACATTGAATATTGCAAGAACCTAGTTTTTACCGTGGCATATGGCAGCCGGTCGGAACGGAAAGTGACACCGTGAAATTTTGGAAAAGTCTGGAGCGCGTGTGACAATTCCACGGGAAAGTCGTCGTCGTCGCATGGTATAAGCCACTTTGTCGTCGGTGACGCAGCTCGTGCACGGTTTAATAAAGATGAGCTTATGAAAATTTATGGCGGAGGCCGCGTGCGCGTCCCACGATCCTATTGGCTCGGCAATTTGAACGTGATGATTTGTTTTATTCATGAGCGATCCATTTCAGTCGGCGGCGTTCCCGTTCGTCCCGGTTAAATAAGAAACAGGGGAACGCATCGGGGTGCAGGCTAAGCAGCAATCTACCTTCGAGAAGATTATCCTTCTGGGACCTTATGCTAAAAAATCTGCCATAATTTACGTGTTAATTAGCGTTTCTTCGGCAGTCTTATATCCAACCACTGCTAACGCAGCAATTCATTTCTTAATTCACTAAAATTAAGATTAAATGAAATTAAAAATATCAAAATTAAATTGCTTAAATTGGGACACTTTGTGCAACTTAATTGTTAGGTGTAGAAATTTTTTAATTTTTTATTTGCATAGCTGTAATGTTTCAATATTATCAATATAAAAGTGCAACAATTAATATTGAAGTGATAGAATTGTATTACACATTTCTGTTGCTATTGTTTTACACACGTCTGGCAACATCTTTTAATTTTAATTCTACCTGTTGAGTGACAGTTACGTCTTAAATAATTGTAGAATTGTATCGTTTATTTTCGTTGCTGCTGACTGACTCATACTTTTATTTTAATACAGCCAGTTGATGTATTCCAGTATTCTGAATGCGAAAATGGAACACTGAAATATTAAACGACACTTCTTAATTGGTCCGGATGTTATAAATACGCAAGCAGACTTCGAAAATATTACATCACGCGCGGAGTATTACGGAAATAATTAATTAAAAACTGACATAGTCGCTTTTTGTTTTTCATAATGTATTTATGAACGGTATGAAATTTTGAATTCGGTAAATGTTTTATTCACTACGGAAAAATAAATTTTGCAAAGTTATGGCCGTTCAAATTCATTATTTAATTAATTTTCCTTCTCTTTGGATTGAACGCTACTTCGCAAATATACGCTCTGCGACATAATAATACGAAAAAGTGTTTCTCTGTCACGATCGTTAGTAAAATTCAACCAACCTTGCAGAAATTAAATGTCAATGCCAGAGAAGGCAACAGATAATTAATAATTAATAATTAATAAAATGCATTTATAAATTATGGAATAATTCTTCACCACACTCGGAATCATTTTTGAACAAGTAGAAAAATACAGATTTTAAATGATGACTGCAACAAGTAAAAATACCAAATATTTAACAAAATGTATTTCTAAATTATAGAATAATCCTTTGTTAGACTCGGAATGATTTTAGTATATGCATAGAGGAGTTATGGCTCAAATAGATCGATCAGCTTTAAATATATTTAGTAATTGAGTAATTGAATTTGGACTGTTCTAGAGAAACTGAAACTGTATGCGAAGATCGAGTCCAATTTGAGAAGCTGTTTCACGTTGAAGGGAAGTTTCGAGTGCTAACTTCCGGTTGCCTATCGGGCGACATAGAAATCGTTTACATATGATTAAAGGAAATTATGTGTATAGCAACAGCCTGAAAAGAGAAACTTCCAGTCCTAAGGAACTTAAACAGACGATCGAGGGCGGAAAATTGAATTATGGTTGGTGGTTTGGTTCAAGCAACCGAGCTTGCAAACTTCGAACAAGTGCACGTGACCAGCTCCTGCTTCCTCGACATCCTAAATTCGTATTTGAAACGATTTTCAATTAACGCTCAAATCTCTTTGAAAAAATGGTTGAATTAATATTCTAACCTCCTTCAGATTTTCATAGAAAATTCTATTAAATTCTTTGCGGCCAAATTTAAGAAAATATTTAAATATTTGTGGGACGAATGTAAGACGGCTAGTAGATTAGGATTGTTAATTATATTTTTCCGGTTCTTTCCACCGCTATTTTCATAAGAGACTTCCCGAGAAAACGCGGAGTTGATCGATAAATGTAATTTTTTATTTCAATAACGTCGGTAGAAGGTAATTTAAAAAGTTCTTTCTATAGGTTAATGTGTCGAAGCCGATGGAGGTTGCAATCGTTGTGCACCACGGTTCTCTGCACATTCATCGTTCTGGGTATTGTAAAGTTGTAGGAGTGAATTGATCAAGGAAGTTGTATTCAATACGAACCGCTTTCAATTCCATAATTAACATTCTGAAAATATAAAGTTGCAATCTACCGCACGAAGAATGAAAGCGTGTGTTATCGACGTTGTGACATAAAAATATTATATATTTAATGTAATATAAATATTTAATTATTATACATTTATATAACATAAATATTTATGCAGCGTGCAGCAGTCAGAAGCTAGTAGTTATCTCTTTATTGATCAAATCTAGATAATGGCTTGTCAGTGTAATTCCAGGATAAAAAAGAAACACAATGTAATACAAATAACTTTCGCAAACAATGTCGAAGCGAAGCGAACCGGGGGAAATCGAAGATTACAAATTACCCAGGAACCTTCGCGAGTTCTGAAACCATGCGGCTCCCTAGTCAAACCTTCGGAATTTATCGTCGTCGTTCGGTTCAAGAATTTCGCCGGCTGCTACGAAAATCGAAGCCGTAATTTATGCGAGCGGCAGATCGGCAACGATCATTTTCGCTCAACCCTGAAACTTTAATGGCATCCCTCGTACCGTCGTGCAATTCCCTTAGTAATTATCACCTGACAACTATCCTGACAGCATCCTCTTGATTTTCAACATCAATATTATTATTTTGAATCAATCACGCATAACTTTTGAACCAGCGAACTCCTCGCGTTAAAATTTCTGGGTTGCCAAGACGAAGTTTAGCCGCAAGTAGTGTTTTACCGATCCCTGTCAGGCAGCTATCGTGACAATGGACGTTCGAGGGGTGTGTCTGGGAATAGTTGAAGGCGCATGGATTCGCTAAGGGGTGGCAGCACAGACATCGTGATTAGCCTCGTCGTGTCCACGGCACGCTCCTCCGGCCCGGGTCGTCTTCACCGCTCGGAAACCGTGTACTCGATTTAATAAACCGTTCAGGACGGTTTTCTGGCGGCGAATAGGGGAACGGCTCGTTTTGAAACACGGCGACAAAAGGGCCGCGGACACGTCTGACGCGAAAACTTTCGCGATTCGGTTGCCGAGTGCACACGCGGAACCAGCTGAGCGAAACTTTAGCGGCAACTAGTATCGAGAGCGGCCGGGAATGACGCGAAAACCGAGTCGTGTTACAACTTCGCCGAGAAGGAGAGCGCACGACGGGGCCAATCCCCTGTAAACTGCAAGGGAATTGTTAATTCGACGACGGGGATTGCGTCGGTTATTCCGGGATTATGTAACGGATACACTCCATTGTTCTTTCGTCGAGGTAAAAGCTTTTAGTTTTGTTATATGTTCGTCAAAATTCGAGGACCGATAATAACGGGTTGAATCTGTTCGGGTTATTGTGACTGCCCGAAACGATATCGGATAACGATCTACCTTGGCTCGTTTGACACGGTGAAAACTCTACTTTTTTATTTTTAGAGACGGTGGAACATTGCATGGGGGTGAAGTTATTAAAATTGGTATTTTTTCGAGGATTCTATAGATTCAAATATCTGTACACGGCTTGACAAATTTTTCTTGCTGCTCAAATTTCCGTAGATTTGTCGACTGATACCTCCTCTTTACAACGAGGCCATAAAATTCGATGCACGATTTTTCTGGTATGTTTTATTAATGTATTCTGTTGTAACTCAATGAAGAAAAATCGTAGAATAGTCTACCTAGGCTCATTTTAAAGAATGGAACTTTTACTCTCACCGCCTTAAATTTCTTTCCCCAGAAAAAATGGTTTAACATCATTGAAACGCAAAATTGTAGGCACTCCATTTTCTTAAAAATCTTGAAGCCTCTAAAACCTTATCTCGCGAATTTTCGTTAGAGAAAATGTTAAAGGAAAACGTTCTCGCCGAAAACATCGCAGAACAAAAGCGCTGCACCAACGCCAAAAGTCTCTAGTTCCACCACCTTCTAGTTTCCTTTAGACCTGGATCAAGACGCTAGAGGATCTCCTATTTCCCAGTATTTCCTCGCACTTTCCCATCCCGCAATCTTACTCTCGGTCCGCGTAAATAACCTGCAGTCTCGGGAAGGGGTGTGCAACAACATTTCCATGTATTTCTCGCAACGACTGCTGCGAAATGCATCCGGAAACGGGCTAAGCGAAGCCTGGCCGTTCCTTTTGGCTGGCGCGGACCGGACGACCGATGAAATACGTGTTCGCGGGATTTCCACGGGCATTGATACGTGCCGACAAAACCGCGGGGGTGGCCGGCGTTCACGCCAAACACGGAGAATGTTTTTGTTACGTTCCCGGGGCTGACCGGGCCGCGTAGATCAAGGCTGCTGTGCCCGACAGGCTAGTCGCGCTTTGGTTCCTGTCGCGACAATGTCGTTAAACCAACCAACCCTCGACCCAACGAAACGCCATCGAGCTGCCCGCGAGTCCATCCTGCGGTGCTATGCTCGCGCCAACTATAGACGCAACTATAGTTCTCGGACGGGGCGCTGGAAACCCTTTAAAGCCGTTCTGTTCGCTTCAAGATCCATCTTCCGACGATTTTCTGACCATTTTCTCAAAAAAATTCAATATTGAGATTTCAATCATTAAAGCGGTTAACGTTATTGATGAAAATTGCTAGTTCCTTGATAGTGGAGTTATCATCCAGTTAATTTCCATTAATTTTATGACAATTATTTTTAATGAATATGTTAATGGATACATTTATTTTTCGCACTGAGTCGTTTACGTCGGAGGCTATTTTTTTTACTGTTCTCGGCTTTCAATAATCTGAAAAATTCTAGTTTGATACTGATACTTTAAGTAATACTGGTATTAGGAAAATTAAAAATGCTACGAATTCGATTCGAAAAAACAACGGTTCCTCCTCCTTGTTCTTTGAAAGGATTCGAAAGAATTGTTGACGCCCTGCAGGGATATTCGAGTCTGCTGAATCGTCGATAAAATCTCTGTGCATTCTTTTGAATAATTTATCGAATAACTCGCAATGTAAGCGTCGCGGGGATCCCAACAATCGTAAATTAAAAAATTTTGAACGCGTCAGAACAGCGTAGTTCCAGTGTTAACGAATTCCGAGCATTATTCGACGAGTAAGGCGCGCCTCCAATAAAAAGCTCTCGTTTCCCGGCGGCTGCCGGATATCAAAGCGGCAAGAAGTTGCTGCAAAAAGCCTAATTATCGTTTGCTCCGACGCCTCGGTCTCCCCCCCGAAATTTTTCCAGGCCGAATTAAGTATTCGGCGGGGAACCACTCGTTCCGCAGCGACGCGACGTGACATCGGTCCACTCCAGAATTAAAGAAACGAAGCTGGGCGATTTTTTCCAAGCACCTTTCCAGTAGGTCGAGCTGCTCATCGAACGATTTCCGCGAGCTTTTCCATCGACGAAACCACTTCGATATACTGGGTGGTCCTTCTAAAACGCACCAATAAAATATCTTCTTCGGTTGCGACGATTTTGAAAACATTTTATGGAATTTCTTCGTTTTTATAAATGAATTTTTAAATAATTCTGTTTTATTTAATTCATTACACAGAACTTCTTTTTCAGGCTTCTAATTAGGCTCTAATTAGAACTCCCTAGTCGTTCATAATTATCTGTAATAAAGCCAAAATGCCATATTTATGTTAGGCTTATATTTTCTCTAGGAGTTTCTTTATAAATTCTCTAAGGACATTAATGTGTGCAAAACAATGATGATTCTTCTAATGACTTTAATCTTTTGTATTTCATGTATTCATTTTTGTCATAAGCGCATAAAATCAGCAGCCTACCAATGACATATATGGACCGTTTGATTTGAAAATGGTGCAAATCCTATTTTTTGTTGATACAAAAACAAAATACAAATATCTAAATTATGTGATATCTCATTTTAAAAAATGGACTTACACGACTTTCAAAGTAAATGGTCCATGTATTTAATATAGTGTGTTAAAAATTTTTACCACGAGTCTGAGTCGATATTATAAGACAAGAACATTGATATCAGCTAGAATGTGTTAAGCTATAAAATATATTGCATCATACACATTGAATATACCAAACGATTTTTAAGGTAAAATCCAAGTTGTATAAAAAATATTTTTCATCGATTACGAATATGGGAAATGTTTAGACGGAAACGTTTAGGCGAACCACCCCGTATATGCCAGGATCGAAGCGGTTCCCAGGCCTCATTGAAATTCTATCGCGAGAAGATCGTGCGCGAATCGCGAAATTGCTCTGTATATTCAACGATCAACGGGAAGTCCTCCGCGCTCTCTAGCTTCTTACGAAATAGACAGACCTCTCTGTCGATACAATACTGCACGTGGTTCCGCGTTGCCTTTCCCTCTATTATTGAATCTGACTGCGAGCAGATTTTTTTCGGAATTCGATTCCCGCGACCCGGAGAGACGTAACGGCGGCGCTTCCCGTTGTTCGCAATGCGCACCGAGAACTTCGTTATCCTGGCCAGATGACTGCGGCTGGCGCGCCGGATCCGGAAGATACAGTTCTATCGAGTTCTGTTGAGATTTTATCCTATTTTTATCTATTTGCTTTTCCTATACAGATTGCGCTGGGCTCTATATTAATCGAAAATATTAGACATGAAACACCTAAATTATACATCGAAGACCAACCCAATTGGGAAAAATGAAGCACCGTACACTGTTCTCGAAATAATTGAATATCAAAATTTGTTTTGGAAGAGTTATAATATTTTCAACTTATTGCGTCTTTTTTAGAAATGAAATCTATCTTTTATTTAGTCTGTTGCTACCGAGGTAGGAAACTTTTATTTCGCTTTTTATTTTTCAATATTTGAGCAACAAGTGAAGATTGTGGCAGTTCGAATTAAAATACACAGGCAACTGTAATTGTTGTAATTTTCAATTTGGAGGATGAACGAGAGCATTGATAAGTGGTATTAAGAATGCGGATGAACTATAGAAATTTGAATAAATCTCCTAATGGACGTACTTCCAGCACAAACGGAGAGCGAACTTTTTCGAGTGAAAACTGTGAGATTCCCTTTGGCTTGTAAATACGCTTCGTTCGCTTTTTTTAAAATAAATTAATACAGTTTTTATGCGTTGGATGGACGCGCGAAGCTTGACACGACCAAGCTCCGGCAGTCGGTTCGCTGTACAATCTCCAAAAAGAATTTTAATCGCGTGCCTTCTATACAGCTTCTGATTTTCTAAAAGCTGCAGCTGATACGGCTGTGCCATTCGAGCACAATAGAAACGAGACAAAAATTCTTCCAGCTGTAGTACGGTTACAAAAAATATATAATCAGTGCTACAATCCTGAAAAATAATTCGCAAAATTATGTCCCTCACAAACATCCCCGAAAGAAACAATCTGCGAGACTGTTTTCGAATTTCGTCCACGTTTTAATTCCACAGGCGGAGCGAGCCCCGGCAGACCCTAAACGAAGTGCGACACAGAATAAAGATTGCAGGTAATGATATCATAAACGCCGCCTATAAAAGGCCAGTAGCTTGTAATTTCCCTGAACACGACCCGGTCAGTATTAAAACCTCTTTTTCATTTTTCTTCTTTTTTTTTCGCGAGCCGAAGTTCGCCACGGCGCGCCCAATTTGCCGACGGTCCCACAATTCTCTTAACAATATTAACGGCGGTTCCGCGAAAATATGGCGGAGCACGAACGCAATCGTTTTGGCGGGACATTAACGGCGAATTTAAATGCGGCAAAAAACCAGACATCGGGGGAACAGATATCGCCCGTAAACACGGTCCCGTTTTAATCTCGTAGACGTTGTGGACGCAACGAAACCAAACTAAAAAACACAGAAGCAGAGAGAGGGAGAGAGAACTAAATATACAGAGGAAGGGGTAGAGGAGAGAGAGAGAAAGAGAGAAAGATATAGAAAGAGGTACAGAGCGAAAGGGAAAAAGGTAAAAACAGAGATATTGCGGGAAGGGGAGAAAGATATAGGGTGGGATATTAGGGACAAAGTGATAGACCATAGGAGAAACAGATAGAGAGCCCCATAGAGAGAAAGCTCTACAGGGCACCCTGTGGAGAGAGATATAGAGAGAAAAAGACAGCTGTATACCGAGAGATGTAGAACGAAATGGAGGGGGGAGAAGAGAGAGGAAAATATACGTATCGTAGAGTGCAGTCGTACGAAATTCTTATTCGACCGCAGGTTCCCCCCTTGAAATACGTTCGAGTACAGAACTAAATAGAAACTGCGCTTCAAGGCGGGTCCGCGCGATTTATATTTTTTAATCCGCCCTGCCCGGAACCTTACAACTATCCTGTGAATTACGGGTCGCGATAGTATTTTACGCCGTGCAACGGTTGCGTGACCGGCATCGTGGATCACCCCGGGATTAAGCCGTGTTCGAGAGATTTCGATGATCCCACTGGCGATACGGTTACCGAGCTGATGGATTCGAATGCGTCCACGATATTTTATGCACTCTGGCACCTCCCCTCCGCGAGTCATTGTTCTCTTTATTCCACCAGAGGATATTCTACTCTGTCCTGCTTTTTTAACCGTGCGACGAAGTGTATACATCTTTTCATTGGCCGATTTTTCGCCCAACGTGATCTGAATATTGTTGCTGTATCTATTTCATTTAGATAAAATATTTAGAAATATTTAATCATTGAAGTATGTAATATGAAAATTTGATGGGATCGTTCGTGTGCACTAGTGTTTGCAGCAAGTAGAATTAACGTGCCATGGTCAGACCCGCCAGCCAATTACTACTGTTATTCGTTTTGATTGACTAATTCCGATAAGCGCGTTTACTAAAATATTAGATTGTTATTTAGAACAGAGCAATTTTTACAACTTACAAATCCAAATAAGTAAATTTACGAACTCAATTCTCCGCAAATGCACCTGTTTCAATAACCATAAATTAAAACATCCGGAACCCTTTTAACAGGTTCGGTATCATCGAAGATATTCTTGAGGCGGTGAAAATCGAATTAAAAAATCACAAAACCACACCGTGGACGGAAAATATAAATTAACGGCGGAGGCCGTTTTGTAGCCCAGCTGAGATAAAGTCGTTTTCGGTGTTGGACAGTGGGGATTTTTTTACAAGCGATCCAATCTCTGTGTCCGGCTATCGATGGCCGTTAACGGTCACGACGAAATTCCATCTAACCGGACAACCGAGCCGCTCTGTAATTCATAAGCTAGGTAGCACACGTTCTCGCTAAACGTTTCTCTCTCCTCTGCTTGGCCCCTCTGCCAACCGCCCGTCGAATTCCCAGGTGTAATTCAGAAATCGCCGTCTGGTCCCGTGTAATTGCCGGCCGAGCATCCTGCCAGGTATCCGCTTTATGATCCTAATTTACGCGACGCATTGTTCCTTATTACGCAATTAGACGAGGGGAATCGGTCCGCGTCACCGTCGCTAAATCGAATTTACAATGGCAGCGTGCCTCCGAAGACCGTGGAATTGAATATTGAGAACGGACAGGGACAATGGGGGCGTGATTATATAGACAGAGAGCGAGCGAGGGTGAATCGCGATACGCGTACGTAATTTTCGAAATCGATCACGCACCTCAAGAATTGCGAGCGCACATTCACAGTTCAATATTTGAATTGTGATCATTGCGTTAGAAAAACTAGTACAACGATATATCTGGAGTCTTTTTAAAGCTTGAAGCCTCTACTTTAAAAAGACTTTTACACGACACAGCGACTGAGAAACTGAACGCACATTTTTCGTTGAAAATGTTGCAAATTCAAACGTCTCTGGAGTGAAAAAATGTGTCTGTTTAGCCTTTTAAGCACTGTACCGTCCCTAGGAGATAAAGTTGCGGACGAGCGCACCGTGTTTAAGAGGTTAAATGTCAACAATCTTTCGAGGATTGGAAGCTGAGTGTTCAAATTTGTTTTTGGAACCACTGCGTCTTCTGGGTTTAAGGTTTCAGATTTTGGACCCAAAGTTTTAGGTTGATACGCCTAAAATTTTGGTTTCAATTTTCCGACTGCAAAACCTTCTTCACTATCCACATTCCACTCAAATTCCAGAGTTTGATTTATACTTGCTTCGGCTCTCGTCACATTTGAAATTCATTGATAGATAATCCAATTTATGCTTGTTCCGCTAATTGACGTCTCTTCCCATCTAATCAGCGGGCTTGCCGAGGACTGTCCGGCCGTCATCGTGCTCATTTACGAACTTCCTAATTATCATCCCCCGGAATGATCAAGTTCCTCGGATATCCCGGCTTCCTTTGCAGCTCGTCATTTTACGTTGCAGCATGGCGTAATAAATATATAGCGGTGGCCTCTATCATCGTCCGTGCTCGACGATCCGCATAAACTGCAATTATCCGTCCAAAGCTGCTATTTCCCAATATTAGCTATGCCGGTAGAGAAGCTGTCGAGCCGGTATATCGGATCGAATAAATCAATCCGCAAAGAAAATTACCTGACAAACGAACCTGCTGCGCGTTTCGCTCGTGGATCGTTTGCTCGATCCTTTATTTTGCTAATCATCGGGCAATCGAACCGCGGGAACACGGAAGAAATGTTCGATGGCGAGTGAATGAAAAAATAAGAGGAAAACTGGGAGTGGGAGTGGGGAAAAGCGCAGGAGGAAATCCATCGGTGGAGAAACCTCGTTCTTCGCACCTGAGAACCGGTAACTGGCGCCAGGGGGACACGCGTGTCGCCATTCGCAGCTGTCGGACGCCATCAGACTGTCGATTATAGGATCGACGGGAAAATAAGGAAAAAGGGAGAACTGATCTACTCTGGATTAGCGATACGGACTCTCACCAGAAGTGAAACAGTACGGCTGAATTCCTAATGAGTCGGAACACCGATCGACCATTATGCCAGATAAGTGTTTCACCTCGATCGGCCATCTGCGATACACTATTGCACTAGAAAAGATTATTACAGAAATATACAATCAATTTTCAAGGGAAAATTTTTGTGACGGACGCTAATCAAGTTCACACTCTTTCAGATTTCATAGTCTTCAGTCATTTTGTAATAAGACTGTATATTTTTTATAACAACGCGATGCGGTTGTTAAAGTTAACCCTTCACATTCTTCGAACTTGAAGGTCCTCATTTACTTTCTCAATGGTACTATATACTTTTTATAGAGTGTAAAATAGTAGACACGGTTAAGTCGAATGTCGTTCACCATTTTTTGATTTTCTAAGGTCAACATCTATTTTTTTAATGCGATCATAAATATTTATTAATTTAAAGCAACAACCAAAGTCAAGAGGAGTCCATCAGTTTATATAATGACTTTTATACGACCTTGAGTACCAAAAATACTGTCATTACATTATTCTAGATACACGGTTGTAGACTCTGCTAAAATAAATATATTTTATCGTCTTTTTTATTGCAGTCCTTTTCCATTTATTTTTGGTGCTCAAAGTTAAACGAAGGTCATGATGTAGATGATTTGTTTTGCCTACCTTGGCTATCATATGTCTATAATAAAAGTATGTAGTCCCATTTAAAAAAAGAAACATATCCATAGTCTCGACCTTGCAATTTCCAAAAATTTTACGCCAAGAAAAGTCGCTTGCTTGCCACAACGTTTTCGTAGGACATTCTGGTATATTATTAATTCAAAATGGGATATTGGAGGTGCTCAAGATAAGTGAAACACCCTGTACACGCAGAAGGTTGTTCTTTGGCAGCGATGCTGTGAATGCATCGACCGGTTGTCCAAGAAACTGATACCCGTGTAAAATGATCGGCTCAACTGTGATATTAGCGTCAGTCCCGTTTGTGTCACCTGTACAAACGAGTTTGGGTGCCTCCCGAGGCTTCATAGTAAAAGTACATGGACCTTTTTGGACGCGACGACAGATTCGATCACTTGTAATTGACCTGGCTCGACGAGCAAATTGCCGTCTAATCGGACGCGAGCCTCTCGCTGCGGAGTGATCAATCTAATTAGCTTTTGCGCGCTGACAGTGCACATTTGATACAACTGGAAAACTGATCGACGAATTCTTTGTACTCTCAATTTACTTTTAATGTGCTTTCTATACTTTCCGATTTCTAGAGGATATTGAAATGCACTCTAATTTCCGGAATGGTAAGAAAATTATAGCAGAGTATAAATCACGGACAGAATTACCTCGGAATTTTTCAGCATCTATCGAGCATTTAAAGTGGTGTGTATTGTCTCACAAAAATGACAAGAATGAACTTATAATATCTTTATAGTTTCAGTGATTGTAAAATGAATAATCTGAGAACGTTCGTTTAATCTACGGTGTCAATAATAGAATTTCATCGATTCCTGACGAGCATTTTTGAAGCATAATCTTGTAAGTACAAATATTATGAATACAATTGCGCTAATAAATGGGGAAATTTATTTCGCATATTTTATATTATAATTGCATAGCAAAGGGAAATTTGTCAACCGCAGCTTCCCAATTGCCAACAAAATAATTAGCAGCAGCGAGAAAGAGTTTCCAACTGCATCAACTTGCTCCAAAGAGCAAATTTCAAATCTACAAGAATCCTCTTTAAACTCTAATTTAATTTGCACACCACTCTTCATCTTTCTATAGCGTGCTCCTCATTTTACCTCTTCTCTCCCAACAATCTGTTCGTCCGCCATTTTGTCGCCGCTCCTCGAAGTAAGAAAGCAAGATCCACGAAGGGTGAAGAAAGAAAATTACAGTTACGAGAATCTCGCGTGTCAGTGGGGAATACCGTGTTCCTCGAAGGCTGTCATAACTTACAAACTATTTTATCCTGCTCCCCTATTTCTTTACTTGCCACTTTAGCGGTCTGAATATCCACCCAGCTATCAATGTCTCCGCATCATTCTCAGTTCCCCCTTTTCCTCCGTTTCTCCTTCTCTATCTCGATGTTTCCTATATTCATGCGTTTGTTCGTTCGGCGTGGAAGTAGAGAGACAGTCAGGTGGCAGAAACGAAATTGCCAACAACTTACGACAACTTATGACAACTCCCTGAAATACTACACCTGTCCGTCGCGATAAAACGCTGCGGCGAATGCAGAGCAGATGCTGAATTTTATAGCCCCCCCCCCCCCACTCGCAGATATAGCGCATTCATGGCACAGTTCTGAGATCGAAGATTCCGTGCTGCATGTAACTGCGAGGCAACTGACTACGATTAACGAACCGTGACATCCGAAAGAAATCGATCCGACGGTCAAACTGTAACCTAACTAGATCAGGATGTTCTAAAATGCTCGAACTTAATTTATTCGATTAATTTTTAAACATTTTTCCAATTCCCTCGTTTCAATAATCCAAAAAAACATTAATTTTAACACGTTACTCTAGTACAATCAGAGAAATGCACTAACACGAAAATATTACAATCAGAAAAATGCACTACAAAATGTTTCAAACTTGATTGCGCGCAAGGTCAACATTAACTACATTAGTATACAGTGAATTCTCGATGCAAGTCAATAATTCGGATCTTGCCAGCGTCGTGTATCGTTCAGAAGACATATACGAGCCGTGCTCTGTTTACACTCCTCGGCGTCCGAGGCCTCTCGAGCTTCGTGGCAGCTCACGGTGTATACCACGCGGTAGTGGGGATAATTTCGCGATGTTTATCATCCAGACCTTGGCGACATATATAGAGAAATCACTGTTATACTTATCACTAGACTACGGATGTTTATGCAATTATAATGAAAACGTCCATGAAAGGTTAAAATCAGACAAAAATAAACAAAAAAAATCAACAAAAATAAAAGTTATTCTAAAATTTTCTACGATAAAAATCATTAATAAAAAGTTAAATAATATCGAAATTTAAGATAATCTACACAAACTATAAAGAAAAAAAGGAGGACAAAATTTGAAGGACAAAATGATCAAAAATATCGATTTTTATACTTTTTGGTTACAAATAACAATTATTAGCGTCCAAGAAATTGGATCCTGCTCGATAACTTTTATCGATGATGAAAAACTATTTCGATTGATCAAAGCAGTTATCGTTGAGAGAAGTTCATTTCGATCGCTCATAACAGTTATCGATGATGGAATTTCTTTTCACTTGTTCAAAATAATTATTGATGAGAAAATTCATATAAGTTGGTTATTTAATTACTGCGTTGTCTACTCTTTTTCGGATGGAACAAGCCTGTGAAATTCATTGAGAAGGTTTCGTACAACAAAACGAATCAACAGACCATAAGAACAACACAAAATCTAAAAAACAAGTTTTCAAAATTTTTTCAACTGGTAAACATTTATCAAAAGTAGCGTACATAATTTGTTCTGTGCCCGCAACTCAGATTAACGTTGAACGAACCTTTTCTGGTCTAAAATGAACGTTAGATGATTTGCGGTGTATTTTGTCAGAAGAAAATTTGGAAAAACTCATGTTTGTCACATTAAATTTTAATTGTAGCAATTCATTTTATTAATAAATAATTTATTAAATAATTGATTGTTTACTGTTTAAAAGTGGTACTAGTTAATAATAACTATTACAAATGTCCTTTATCAACAACTGTTATGAGCGATCGAAATGAACTTCTCTCATTGATAACTGTTATAAGTGATCGAAATGAATTACTCTCAACGATAACATTTACCAACAAGAGAAAAAATTTGTGGTTACTTATAATCCTCATTTGTAACCAACACGATTTTAGTGGATGAAATACTTTTTTTCTTTTTGGTTATAACAGTTATGGTCCCCGGTTAAAATTATTCCAAAAATGTTTTATTATCCTCGAAGACTGATCAACATCCGTCAGAACCACCAAATGGTCTAAATCGAAGGAAAAATCAAAACGCGCTAAGGGCGGAAAAATCAGATCCCCCTCGGTGAAACAACAATCGCAAGGGAACTCGAGAACGTTCATAAATATTTACCAGTGCGAGCATGGTTGTTCACAGGCCCATACGATCAGGTAGACCTCCTGTTGGGCATTAAAGTCTCCGGAAGTCGCGGATCGATCCCCGTAATGCATTCAGAAGCGGACTCATCCGGCGGATTAGCGTGCTTGTTCAGTTTTCACGAGACCGAGAGAGCCGCGGGATCTAGCCGGACTTCATGCTAATCCCAGAATCAACTTTGTGATCTTAACTAACGGAAAACCGGGGCCGGGATCCGCCGGGGAATAATGCTTCTTCTCTTCCGACCCCCTCCCATCGTTCCTCGCCCCGTCGAGGAAGCCTTGTTCCACGCGCGCGAATCCTCGGTTGCGAAACGCTCCTCCCTCGTCTGGCTCTCTTTTTGCGAAGCGGGAGTCCTGGCCGCGGATCACGGACGAGATTAACCGTTCGCAAGCAACGGAACAAACCAAGCTCCCATTGGTTCCAGAGAACCGGCCCCGTGAACGGGCACCGGCTATTTGCCGCTTATCAAAGAGCCTGCTGTTAATTGAAGTCGCGATAAAACGTGAAATCCGGATTCCGACGGTGACGTCTCTTTGCTGTCGATACGACGGAGAAGCAAGGGGACAGATTCATACTCTTTTCCTGACAACGACAATCCTTGACATCCGTTTCTTCGAGCAGAAATTCGCGGGACACTCGCTGAAGCTGATCTTCCGGTTCGTTGTCGCGAAATTGAAGAATTCGATCGAAGATAAAATGGTTCAATTTTTCATTTGACAATTCGTTTCCAGAGAAAATCTAATAGATTGTTCGGAAAGTACTTTTGTGTTGAGACGATCTTGCTTCCATTCGTTATCACTTAAATCGCAAA
Source organism: Halictus ligatus (assembly GCA_028454255.1). Lineage (NCBI taxonomy): Eukaryota > Metazoa > Arthropoda > Insecta > Hymenoptera > Halictidae > Halictus > Halictus ligatus. Next base: position 5,599,665 of record CM052140.1, on the reverse strand, counting down.
ATCATTGCAGGATGTTGGCAGCTGACATATAGCGGTACTGAATAGAAATTTACTGATGCGTCTGGTTATGAGATGCAAGTTCTACTTACTGGAAATGATGTAGATGATTGTTCCTTTCAGTGTGTTGTCCTTGGCTGTCACGTGACAGTAGTACAAGTATGTAGTCCCATTTTAAAAAGAAGAATATCGATGATATTGATTTTTTAATTTTAAGAAATATAATGTTGCGAAACACTTCTGTTTAATGTTAATTAAAAATGGGATGTTTGCCGTATTATACGTGTCTCTAACCCATTCCACGTGGCACACGTATTTCCCAGTGTCGAACGAAATTAATTATACACAGGTTATGATTATAACAGCATGCGCTACGTTAAAGAGAGTGTAAACAATCAAGCCAGTAGAATACCCAATAACTGGCCAGACACGGCTGAAACGTGCGCGCAACGCAGCGACCGAAAATTTGATAGAACGCCGTCGAAAGTAACCGAAATATATTTGCACTGGAAATAAATAACTCTCTTACCGGGTAACAATCAAATACGTAAACATTCGAAATGAATATTCCGCTATTATTCATATTTACATATGAATATAGAAGCAATTCATGGAAGCTACATTAATATTGGTGGCACGAATAATACAAATGAACGTATCGATACGTAACAAACGTAAACAATTATTAATCTCGATTTTCCCGCTGAAAGAGGCGCGGATAAATGGCGCGACCGCTCTGTTTTACAATGAAATCAATCACCGAGGACCGGGACTTCTAAAAAGGTTGATTTAATGATAAAACGAGATCATAATTTTCGGCCACCCCTTTCGGACACGACAACAACCACGTTGTGTACGAGTTTAATTAAATGTATAATGTTGCAGGGCCCGCCTCTCTGCACAACGATATCGAATATTGTTCCTTTAATGTTTATCGTTCATACACACATGCCGACCGAATTATATTGTCCTTCGGCAATGACTAAAATCAAATGAAAATAATTTGAATCATTTGCGACCGTTTCTCCTCTAATGATGTATGAAAATAACGTTACGAGGTTTATTGTTGAAACACGCGGAATAACTTCAAAACTAATACTTCGATAGAAACTATCCTTCCATGGGATTCGCGAACCTAATCATTCGAATTGACAACAATTCCGTGATTATGTACACCGTTGATAAAAATCATACAGGCTCAGATAAAAAAGCTAAAAAAACCAACTTTTACTATTTCTTTTGCCATTCCGGCCAATTCAAATTTTTTTCAAAAATTGTTTACACCTCGTCTAATAAACTAATCCTTCTAACTTCTCAATAACATTCAAGTCAATTGATCTAATTTTTAAAAAGTTATGTTGCTTCAAATAGTGTAGACCCAGTTTTGCTCGTTACTGTATATCGAGTAAACACTGTATTGTGTTTTGAGAGTACGAGTATGATATAGTATGGTATGATATAGAGTTTGAGTATGATATAATTTTTAAGAAATGTTTGTGTATTTTGTGAAGCCTGCTTTGTCAGATGCTGTTGGTTAAACTACAGTCAGTTTAAAATTGTAGTCAGATGAAGGTATAGTGACCACTGATCTATGGTTAACAGTCTTTTGGTGACCAAAACAGGTCTCAAATTCCTGTTTCGAGCTTTTGAAGTTAAAAATTAAAAAAAAAACATATGTGCATATTCTATGAAGCGTTCCTTTTTATTTGTATTTAATTAATTCGCGTTCGCTCTAAATTTGTGACCAGGACAACCGAAGAAAGGCACGTTTGTTAGTCACTTCTTGAGATACCAAAGACCAACAGCCCTAAATTGTTTTAAAATTATTGTTCGAGTTTTCAGTAATTCTTATGCGTCGAAAAACACGGAAGTTGATCTCTAACACGAAACTTTTTATTTTACAATTACAAAAATTCTAAAGACCCCTTCATAAAAATTGACTGGATTTCTTCATTAAAGTATGCGTTATAGTAAAAGTCGCACAAAATGTAAACCGAAATGTTTACCGCTCGGTAAGTTTATTGTTAATAAAACGCTCGTTCAAAGCTTCCCCGAACAAATCGGCGCGGCTCGCGAAAAATGCGCAATCTAATTACCAGTTCATGAAAATAGGAATCGAGCGTTTGCCGATTTAATCGTGACCAATCGGCGAGCGCAAACAAGTGGAATTCTGAATTTTGAACGGGCGAGAACTGATCGGGGGCGATCGCGGAATTACGGGAAAAATTAAATACAGAAACGCGGTGGAACGAGGATCGCCGTACGGGATCGAGATTCATCGTCGATAACCGATGGGATACGCCACGCTGAAAAAAGAAGCGGCGGGGGGAGGGGAGGGGGCTGATCAAACGAATATTTACGCGATCCAGTCGTTTACGATCCGGCGGCGCCGACATTTCGGGCTTTTGTTCGACGCCTGGCATGACGGCCGACGGAATCGTCGGCATTTTTTTTAAGTGCGTCCGACGTCGCCTCATCAACGCGTTTTAATCCCGGCCGCTTGAGCCGATAAAATTGGCTGGCTTTTGGGATCCGCGGAATTCCCATTCCTTCCGTCGTGTCCCGCGTACCAGTCGATGCGTTTCGAACGAGTTCTCGGTGCGAATCGCTGCTTTTTCCACGGGGATCGCGTGAAAATGGGGACTGCTAAACGATCCTCGTGTCGGCCCGTCGCGATACAACGCGCCTGCTCTACGACAAAATGGGAAAAATACAAGCGGCGCTGCGCGTTTCCGGCTCGACGACCGTTTTGATGGAAACTCGTTTTTCGATGGGGCCACTTCGGACACGCCGATCGGTGTCTCCTGTTTGAACAATTGCCGCTCGGCCTGTGAACGGAAATATTTCCAGTACTCCCGTCCACATTCCAGGTGCACCCCCTGCCATCCGAATTCGCACGGGTCATCCCTGACCCGCTTTTCTGTAGCGCAAATGAACCATTCGTACATCAGCCCGTAACAGTGCCGCAAGCAGTGGACAAAAATTTTAAAAATTATTGAATTTTTATCTTATTATCCAATGTCATTTTTATATTACAACGTGGAAAATAAGAAATTAACATCTGTGTGTATCTCTTGACATTTTTGCGGTTATTTAATTAATGGTACTCATAATTTTGTATTTCCAATTTATAAACTGTTTTCTTTAAAACTAAATTTTTAAAAAAGCGGTACAAATCATTCTGTAGTATTGAATTATCTGTAGAAAGAATATGTTGTAATTTATTGCTGCATAATTTGATTGAGACATTTCATTCTAATTGTAATCATTTTAAAAGCTCAAAATAATGGATTGGCATTTTTAAATCACTTTTAACCTCTCTACTGTTCTAAATTACACCTACTTATTTTTGTCAGAAATACGCAAAATCCATAGTCTCGCACAATTTAGGAATAAAATTGTTACCGAGGACGCAAGTGTTTGTTACCCAACACTCGATCGAACGAGGCAACTGCGAACGGAAATATTTCGCACGGGTCGCTCCTGACCCGTTTTACCGTTTTCCGCAAATGAACCGTTCTATTAAGCCCGGGAAAAAATGCGCGAATCGTGTCTCGAAAGTTTATTCGATACGTGGATGGGATATTTTGCGAGCGTGTCGAGGGAATCAGACGCGAAAAATTGTTCGCCGGTGGTATGATAGATTCCTGTTATGCGTTTCTACGTGAATATCGGCGACAAATAGCTTTGAGCTCTTTACTTCGCGTCTGACGATTTTAATTGTACGTTAAAATGGATGGTGTATCGCATGCCCCGCGTTGCAATTATTATTGTACAGGGTGTATAAAAAGCAATGGTCATCCGTCCTAAGGGTGAATATACATCTCTGGATCGGTGGACATTTATTAGGAGTATGGGTATTAAAGAAAACCACACTATTATAAAATACGAAATAAGATTTATACAGAGCAATAGCCGGTTCAATGGATCCTACCTTTTAAAGCAAAATGTTGTTCAAGTTTTTTTTACATCAACACCTTCTATAGATCGAGGAATGAAAAGTTTGAAAGGAACCATATTTCGCAAACAAATAGGTATCGAGATATAAGCCGTTAAAGTTGTTGCAAAATTTAATTGTGTGGAAATATACGTATAGACAAAAGCCTACTACTACAGTCCACCTGACCGTGTCGATGAGACGGAACATAATCCTGTGTGTTCCTAGAAAGATTAAAGGGACATTCGTCGTTAAGACAGTAATAAGTCATTATCTCCCTGCCCATAAGGATCATATTATTTGAAGTTGCAAAATATGAAAGAAAACACTATATCTAACGTTATACGTACGAATACTAATCCTAGATCATAAAATACTAATGTAAGGTATACTTACAAATTTTTCAGAATCTTCTGTTATTACGACAGATCCACAGCACACTATTATGTACTCACGCGAATACGTCCTAATAATTGTGGTCTTCTTCCGGGCTCAATGCGGGCACATTTCCCGACGCACTTTCTCACAGATGTCTACTTTATTTCTAAACACTTCAAATGCGTTTCAACACTTATCTTTTATATCGTCTATTCAAGAATGTGAACTTGAAGGAATCGAATGTCTGAACTCAAAAGAATCGATATTGCCAGATGATTCTCGAAAAATCAATATATCCTTGGAAACGATTTCTTTTGTTTCAATCGATCAGCTCCCACGGAAGTGTTATGTCGCGACGACGGTATTGTTTGTATAAGGTCACAGACGAGTTATCTCGCGACGTAATGCCGCTTGTGCGTTGCCACGGACGTGTTCCGCGACGCGATTCCGATCGCGAGATTCTACAGATGACATATATCGCGTGCTTCATTATTGGATTCATCACTTATATTATACGCTATCACTTATAATACAATTTCTTAATCGTGGTATCGTCGCCTACTCTCGCGAACAGCTAAATGGACACTGACTGACACAACATAGAAGCAAACTAAGGGACCCCCGACGAAACAAAAACAGAAGCTGCGTGTTTACTCGTCCGTGGCATCGCATGAGTGAAATTGCGTCGCGAGATGATACGTCTGTGACCTTATAAAAACATTACCGGCGTCGCGGCATAAGGGTCGGAATATACTAGGCAGGTCAGACGATGAGGGTCTATAAACGCTAGATGAAATAACGTGGTAAACAAATTTTGTCGGCAGAATTCAGCGCCTCAGAATCTGACCTGACCTTAACACGTCCGTGGGAGCGAAGCGGTTAACCCCTTGTCCTACAACAACGAGTGAGACTCGAGGTAAGAAATTTGGGCAAAAAACAATAAGCACGAGCCTGGCCCGACATAGCTCGTTCGGAGCAAACGTAAACAACACGAACCTGGCTCGTGGTACCTCGTTCCGACCAAACGTAAACAACATGAGTCGAACCCATGTTTCTCGATATTTTCTTACTTTCGTTGCGCCGAAATATACATATCACACGACGCATACAATTTGCGCAAATTCGACGAGTGACCGACCGACCTTGTTTATTGTGGACCGTGGAAACGGGAGTTAGCTGGTAGGACAAGGGGTTAAAATCGCAGTATTATTTTGATCGTGGTTGGAGTAACATCTTCTCGTTTGCTGTCACGACTTTATAAAGTATGTTGTGTAGAGTTTAGCGATTGTGGTCCAATTATTCGGACGTATTCGCGTGAGCCAATAATAATGTGCCGAGGATCCGACGGATGAACAGATGATTCTAAAAGATTTTTAAGTGTACTGTACATTAGTATTTTATAATGCAGGTTTAGTATTCGTATGTATAACATTGGATCAAGGTTTTCTTTTATACTTTGCAACTTGAAATTTATGATCCGAATGGGCAGGGTGACAATGACTTGGTACGGGCCTAGCGCCGAATGTCCCTTTAAATTTCGTTTGTCTCGAGACACGCACACGATTATGTTCCGCCTCATCGACACGATCAGGCTTCCGTAGTAGGCTTTTGTCTATTCGTATAAGTTCACACAATCAAATTTTGCAAAAACTTTACCGGCTTATATCTCGAGAACTATTTGTTTGCGACACATAGAACCTTTCAAACTTTTTCTTTTCTCGACGTATGGAAGGTGTTGATGTAAAAGAACTTTCATAATTCTTTGTTACAAACAATTTTGAGGCAAGTTTCTTTGACAAATGTCCACCGATGCAGAGATGTAGATTCACCCCTAGGATGGGTGGCCATTACTTTTTATACACCCTGTACGTTTTTGTTCGAATGCAGCAACTCAAACGTCTGAACAGTAATTTCTCGAGACGGTAGGTATAAACAAATGGTTAGTCGATTCCAAGGGGGCCGGTGCGGCGGTCGATTTCCGGCAGCGTCTCGGTTAAGACTGAGATCGGAGTATGCGGAGTTCGATCTATTTTTGACGGTAGACTGACTGTTCCGGGCAAATTGACAGTTTCTGCCGCGGTGGCCGCCAGTTCTGAATAGTTCTCCGCGCAAAACCGCAGAACGAATACCGGGCACGGGTTACGATCGCTGCATCAGTTCCCCAGAAATGTACTTCCGGCACGTCCTTCCGGTTAATCGGACAGTTTCGGAATTCGTTCCAAATAGTTGTCGAAGAGTTTCGCGGGTCACGACGCCGGCTGACCCACGACGGATTTTCGAAAATCGAGCCCGGGGGATCAAGACGACCACCGAAAATCGAACCCGAGGACAAACGGGCTACTCCTAAGTTTTCCCATGAGAAACCGGCGAACCGGATACACCGCGAAACTCGCAACAGCATGAGAAAATATTAAAATACCAGCCGTTGATTCGGCAACATGATCGAGATCGTACACGCGATTTTCCCCCAGCAGCGCCCGAAACTTTTCCAACTAGTTTCCTTGATATTCTAGGAAAATTTATATTCATTCGTCGCCCTTATATTTTCTGTTTCGCCTAGAACGATTTGGGAGGATCTTTTACAATTATTATTATTATTATTAGGACATTTGTTTGTGACTCTTTGGTAGCACAATTGCTAACATTTTGCTCCGGGAGATCTCTTGCACGATTAAAACTCTATTTGAAAATATTTCTTCCACAATTAACATATTACACATATTATTTGAAATCATCGTTGAACAATATTTTGTAAGATGAGTTCGTATCGAATATACATTGAACTTGTATAACAATATAGATAATATGCTATGCAAGCACACAGTGCCTAGTAAAGTTACAATATTTATATTTTAATTTCCGGGCTGTTTAGCTAGCCTGAACAATGAAGTCGGAGAGTAAACGATAATAAATAGCATTCTCGAAAGCTGGAGGTGTTAGAGGGCCTATTAATAGTCTTTCAACGGAGCCGAGTGTTATTACCAAGCCTCAAACCATTCGAATACCTGTTCCCGGTGGAAACACAAAGGAAAGACGAGAGGAATCAAAGGCGTCTGGGAGTAAGCAGAAGGAAAAGCAAAAATGCGGTGAGACAATGGCAGCGCTGACAGGGGATGCCTCGAAAAAAGGCGTTCCTCGTGTTCTGACGCGTCACTCCGTGAATCCGGCGGGTTTTCCCACGATGGAAGTAAGATTAACCTACGCCATCGGGCAAAATTCTGGCACGGTGAAAGCTTTCCCGTGGTTTCTGCGGTGAGAGATGGCCGATTCTACTTAGTGCGTGAGACGCGAGAAATTTCGATTCGCTCGGAGAGGCGATTCTGTCTGTGCCAGACAACATCAATCTGGATCTTTATCCCACACTGTTGTCCTCGAATGGACGCCATTTGTGTATTCTGTGAATCACCCTATGTACCAATCAATCCGTTAGAATCGTTTTGCTAACAATATCCCGTATCTAAGGATTCTTATATCTAAGATGATAGGCTGCACTTGTTCGTTGTAACATGTTCATTAAAAATTGGCTACATTGGCTGGCTTCATAAATAAATATCGTCTGCGAAGAGAATCATCCCTAGTCTGACATCGTCCTAAAATTGTTAAAAAGTCGCGACTGATAATTTTAATTCTTTCTTCTCCTCTTCTCACTTTCACTAAAAATGTAACAAATAAAATCTAAAACGAATTTCATATTTTCGAAAATTGTGTACCTCGGAATAAATTGATTTATGCCTTTAAATGAAATCTGGTCGATAACAGTGAACACTGACAAAAAATTGCAATTGGTTTCCATCTAATACCGGATTATAGTGGTGCAATTTTCGGGGGGGTAACGATTCGCGGTATTTCGCAGGGGAAAATCTCCTCCGCGGAAAATCGATTGGAGGCTTTTCCCGGGCGACGACAATAACCGAGCTTCGTTTCACACGATAATTTTCCTATCTGGCGGAGGGCCGCTTGACAGAAGTGTGTTAGCGGCGAGGAATGGAATTGTCTGAGTCAGTTCCAGCCGGAGAAAGAATCTGTAACCGGTGGCAGTTTTCTTTTTTCTTTTCTCTTTTTTGTTTTCGCGGGTTACACGGGGGAAAGCTTGTCACGGCGAGAGTGAAAGAGAGTAACGACGGCGAAAACAAAGCGCGGGGATGAATGGTTCTTTTCGCGCGGCGCTCAGCAAAAAACGTTTGTCCTCCTCCTGCGTCCCCGATGCCCTTAAAAGTCGCGGGACAAAAATGCCCGGATCCTTTCGCCATTTCCTGTTGGACACACTCTTTGATCATTTAATTAGCAAATAACTCGATTCGCATCGTCGTTGTAGCCCCTGTGTCCACGAGCTTAATGCTTTTCCTGAATAAAGTATATTCATAAAGTAAAATATTATCCATAAAGTAGCATATATTTGACAACAATGGGACGAGGAACGTTCATTTCTTCTGCTGAAGATTTTAGCTGATTGCAGGAGACAATTTGCGAGCGCAAAATTACGGTGGTTTGTGGATTTAGACTTGCTTCGAAACTCGTGATTTATTATGCACGTGAGATAGATAATTTAATTTCCAGAAAAAGGGCGTGTCTCAAATAAGTTTTCAAAAAATGTTAGTCCGTGAAGCCTGCTGTTTCGAATGCAGTTGATTGATTTTCATTTAATTTAAAATTGTAGTCTGAGCAAGCTCATCACTATGTGATCAACCACAGAGCTAGGACTAACACCCTTCTGATTATCAGTGTAAGTCTCGGGTGGTCTTTGATTTAAACGTGAAAGGTAAACATTTTTTAAAAATCTGTTCATACTCTACGAAGTGTTTTCTTTCATGTGCATTTAGTTGATTTGAGACCCGACAAAGGCACTTAGTAACACACTGCTCCAAGCTTCATAGAGCTACCCTTGTGGTAATCAAATCAGGTTTTTTGGGAATCAAGCTTCCGAAGATAACATTTTTAAAAAATTCCTTCCTCTTTCATTTGCATTTAATTAATTTGCGTTAACTTGAAAATTATGGCCAGGATAAGTGAATAAACCCTTATCAGTCACCCCTCAAGAAACCACCAACATCGTCCTCAAATTATTGAACTTTCCGATCTTGCAGTATTAAAATCTTTATGTACACAGTATCAAGATAATTATGCATGAAATCCACAGAGTTTAAATTATTCGAATATCACTGTAAAATCGATGTAAAATTAAGAACACTTGCACCTTCTCCTGCACCTACTGCATCGAACAATAGTTAGCATATTTTTAAACGAGGATTAAAGATCACCTCAAAATAAGTCGGCCACCGATCCGCAATAAAATTTTTGTGATCAAACGTCGGTGGCCAGTGCGTTAATTAATCCTTTGAGTCCGGATAACGCGACAATATCGGGTACAGGTAACAGCGGGAATTTCATTTTAGATCCGCGTTTGAGGCCGCGGGACATTGTCAAAAATCTTTCCCCAAAGTAAAACCCCGGCTCTCGACAATACACACACACACACGCGCGCGCGCGCGCGCACACCAGGGTCCCTCGTATCATTGTTAGTTCCCCGTTGAAACACAACTGAAACAGTTTCGCGGCTGTTAATTATAGTCGAGCTTGACCGCCTTCGCGCCTGTCCCTTTAATTAATTAAATTGTGTTTAATTAAAAGAAAGACCGTGCCGGCGAGTTGCTACGCAGTCGCGTACAACGTGTAAAACTTGAGCGACGTGTCAATTCGGCGTTTTCCGAGAGACCATTCGCGACGAACTATTACGCGGACGTTCGATTTTATGAGCCTCGTCAACGCCGGCACCGCAAATCGTAAATTTCTGCAGGCCGTTCCACAAATAATTGCCCCGCAATTGCACGGTGCAACACGCGAAACACTCCGTATATACAAACGAAAAAAATCGTTTAGTCGAATCTCTTCGTTGCGCCAAAAAGTCACCTGTTATATTAATAAACCGATGCAAAAGCGACCTGCTGAAAGAGCCGCTAATGACATTGTTCAGTAAACAATCACACCCGGAGAGGATCGAATAAATGCAATTCAACAGTTACTGTTACTGCTACAAGTATCGTTACACCGCTTATAAACCCGCCGCGCTAATAAATCTTAATGAACAGTAAAATGTTATTTCAATTAGCAAATAGCGAGCGGTTTGGTTTATTTCATGTGGAAATTATTATTTTGGAGCGTGCGTTCGGAACGATCAAATACTTTATTGTACATCACAGGTTAGCGACGTGATATCGATAAAGCATTATTTAATCTGTGCTAGTATCCGATATTTTAAATGTTTCTGTACGTTTTATACAAAAACGTATTAATAAGAACGTTTTGACCTTGAACTTCATAAGTACACAAAAAATTGGTTAAATCGATTTTTAAAGGCAATTTTTCCGAGACACAGAAATTAAGTATATTCGAACTTAATTAATTATATTTAATCATCTAACTTTATTATTTGTGCAAAGATGTCAGTGATAAAAATGTCTGCGAGTTATGTGCGCTCGAAAAGGATGAAAATAAAAATGTTTGTAGTACAAATGTATCTTGTTAAATTCAATTACACACGTCACGATGATAGAATTTAGGTTTATTCGGCTGGAAATGTAAACAAACCACAAAGTTTACTAGTTACGCAGTTAGGAGAATTATATGAATATTCCTACACACTAATATTTGTTGGCGTGATTATTATCTTCATTGGAATAACAAATGTCATTCATTTTAATATATCCCGGACTGTGCATGAATCATCATGTTTTCAAAGCATCATTTTTCAGGAGCTGTTTAAATTCAACTAGAAAATTCGTTTGAGGTTCGTAGAACGCGAAGAACGCTTTACAGTATTTTCGTTTGAAATGTTTAACATTTTCGGGAAAGCGTGCGGATTTTTGAAACGGAGTGTACTCTTTCCAGGATCGATATCAAACGATTCCCTAAATATCGGCCGATTGCCCGGGCATTATTCAGATCGGAGTTATTACCATTCCCCGCGGGATCGGGTAAAATAAACATTCCTGTATGTGCTCGCGCGTTGCATCGCGTTGCATCTCTCGCGAAACGGTCACGCGCGCCGATCCGCTCGAGCGAGATGAACGCGCGCGCGATTTATTCTGTCCGCGGCTTTCTGAATGTTTGTTTAGCAGATTCCCGGCCGAGAAATTCGTGCGAATCCTGTTTTCGGCTCGCGGGAGCATGAAAGAAACGATCTCTCTCGTACACACAACCAAAACCGGAAACGGAATTAAACGGCTCGATATACCTAAGCGCGGACAGCTTTTCCGCGCACGGGTTTTAAGCGGGTTTCCAATCGGTCGAACGCGTGCCTACCGTGCGACTTGTTTTTTTTTTGTATCCACGATTTTTCTCTGTCACCGTGCGACGATTGTGAAACAATAACTTTTTTGATCGACCCCCATTTCAACGAAAATTACGCGCAGGGATATCGAGTTGCATCGAGGAGCAAGGTGGGAACAATCGACAGGCTGCGGATGCTCGTGGAAATCTCTTTTTTGAAACTTCTTTACTGGAATTCGAGTTACAGAGACACTTTTAATAATTGCGAGTACGCAGCTCTTGTGTTAAAGAGTGTATCCGAAAGTATTCTAGTGAATTTTTTCAGAATTTTACCAGTACTCTAAGTGTGCGAAAATGGCTCAAAGAGATAGCATACCGAGCGAATGGTAAACAGAAAGAAACAGTCCCAGATCAGCATTAATTGGAAAAACGATTAATAACGGTAATAAAATGTGAATTACTATGTTTACCACATTTATAGCCCACCTCTGTACACGTTAAATGTGTCGAAACATGATAAAATAAATGTTTAAATGATTCAAATGGTTATTAAGGACATTTCCATTTTGAAAGGCTTCAATCTAGATTAAATAAATATTATTATGATTCCTCTTGTCAATTAAAAGTAAATATTATTCGGTGTTCATGAATATTGAAATATATAAATATACAAATCCCTGTTATAAAACGATTGAGAATGATGCTACCCCTACTAGCTTAGTCATGAAATAAATCATAAAATACGGTCTAACTGAAGCTCGAACACGATGTTTAATTTTTCATTGTACAAAGTACCTTGTAACGAGTTTCGGGCAATGTCTTAGCCTCTTTCGCATTGTACAATATTCACAAGTACCTCAAAATCATTTCCGCGCCCTTGCATTTACATTTATAAACGATCATCGAACAACAAATCGCAAAAACTGTTAACTAGCAAACTTGCATTTTCATAGATTTCCAACGGCAGAAGCTACACTGCCGAGAATTCATAGATTTTATGCAACAAAGTATCATATAAATTCCTTGTGAAATGATCATCGAAAATGGCGAACTTGTAACAAAGGGCACAATACGTTGTATCAAAGAAAATTCGCAGATCGATCGAAATTTTCCGGGGCGTCGGGGCGCGATTAGGGGCAGAGCGATGGGTAGTCGGAACTTTTGATCAGGATTGCAACGTTAGTATGTCGGGTTCAGGTCGAGGGAAATTGAGAGGCCGGGTAGATGGGGAAGTTGGTAAGGAAGATAGATGAGTGGTAGAAAAACAATGCAGGGCCGCGAGTGAATAGACAGAAATCGGAGACCGAGGGCGAAAGAAAGCCCGTAGAAACGAGAAAGAGGAAGACGGAAAATAGGGTTAGCAAGCCACTGTGGGAGACGATCTAAAACGGAGTGGGAGAGAATGGGGGGAAAAAGGTCGATAGAGTTTTCCGCGTGTACAGGTTGGAAAAAGCGATCGTACGTCGCCTATCGTCCCGCTTAATGACCGGAACAAGCTCACCCTCTACCAAAATTAAACCGTGTTTTCTGGTTACTTAGGAAAGGGGCTTTCGATTCTGCGAGAACCCTTTTTCCACGGCGATAGTTGGTGGAAGGGATGCAGAGGTCATTGGACCGTGCGCAGTGATACTACTTTCCCCTTTCCTCGGTGTCAAGAGCGAGGTTGCGGGGTTTATTTACCATGAATTATGTCACTCGATGTCACCGGGAAGTGTATAGAGACTGACGGAGGACGGAAACCGGAGACACGATGCTCCATGACCTGAATGACCCCCCCCCCCCCGAACTGTCCACAAACGCCAGGAAAGTAACGGGCATGAGCAAATCTGAGACTAGTTGGCATGACCTGCTCGCGTGACCATTGAGAATGCACTGGAAGGTCGTTGAAGTAAGATGGAAACCTTAAGAGATAACAGAATACAAAAGAGACACGTTCGCTTAATCGCTTCAAAAATTGTTTGCATTAAAAGGACAATAGTAGTGTCGTTAATTTTTACTAATATTCAAATCAATTTTTATTATAATAAGTAGACCGCGGATCTTTATGCAAAATAAAAATATTCTGAATCCACTACAAAAGACGAGACCAAATAATTTGAGAAACTTGCAAAAAGTACATTGATGATTCTCAACTCTTGCTACAATTTTAAACATTTTATTTTATAGTCCCCCTTTTTTCACACGGTGTTCAATTTGAAGTTATTTAAAAATATGAATGTATAGATTTTTTCTTATTTGAAGTTCATTAATATAAATTGAGGTACAGAAGAATATTTTTTACATTTATTGTATGAATAGTTAATGTGTCGATAGTTTTGTTGAAAAAAATTTAACGTATGAACAGTTTCGATATTTCTCGTTTCATGAACGTGAACCGTGTCCCTGTGAATAAGATACATACGAGATGGCGTTGCAGAATGCACTCTGCTTATTTTTATGTTTGACTGATATTTATTATTCCACGCTACATGCCCGGGTTTGATGTACCCTCTTTTATGTTTCTCTTGCAATTGATTTGAAATAAAGTTTTTATTTCCCTTTGACACAAGTACGATATCGACTTTCGAACAAATTGCTATTCCATGCAGAAGTTTTGCAAGTTCAAACGTTATACCACTTTCCAGCTGGAAAATATGAAATGTAAAGACGCCTTTATAAAATGAAGACGATTGTGTTGCTGCATGCACAAAAGAAACATGTTGAATTCATATGAATCATTTTACAATGGGAGGTGTAAACAAATGTATGGATAATAATTTTCACAACTGGCGCTGTAAATTACGTACAAAAAGAACAACGAACTTTCTCGTATAATAAAGAATAATCCCCTCTTGGAAACTATGGAATTTTTTTATTCAATAAGGAACAAAAAGAGAAGTTCGTCGAAGCTCATTAAACTTATTCATTGCTCGACGATGGATTTCTATGCAAATTAAAATTCTACGCCGTTTTCCCCAGATAGTGGGAAACAGTTTTTAATTGGAAATATATTTTTGATTCAGAAAAATCTATTAGACCTTCGTCATTTGCTGCATTATTATTAATTAGCTTCATTGAGCTGTAAATGCGCCAGTGTAGAGATAGTTCATAGAAAATTCACGTTTTATTGGAAAATTGAGGTTGTGAAGATCCCTCTATGAGGAATTATTCAACCATTTTATATCTTTGTGTATATATAATCATCTATATAATCATCACCATATAATCATCTACATTTTTATGAGAAAATACCAAAAATCGAAGTTTCAAAGTGAGGAATTCACGGGTTCGAAAGTCATGCATGCAAACATGCAGAAAATTTTTATTGTGCACAAAAATCTGCAGATTTCCACGTCTTACCACCTACACAGAGAATTTTTACTTTGCACAAAAATCCACAAACTTCCAAATCTAGATAATTTCATCACAGACACTTTACAGACAATGTTGATTTTGCAGAGAGATCCCCGGGACCACCGGAAAGCAAAAATTGAAGTATAATTCCACAGCATTGAACGGGGCACCAGTTTCCCCGGACAGAAAGACGAGAGAGAGAGAGAGAAATAAAACGGAAAACGGAAGTCGATGGACGTCCACGGTGTCACAACGCGGTGAGGGGGTGGAAAAACTCGCACTAACGAATCGTAAAACTCGATATCCAAGACAGGCTCTCGCTCTCTCCCTCTCTCTCTCTCTCTCTCTCTCTCTCTTTCTCTCTCTCTTTCTCTCTCTCTCTGTGAACGGGGAATTAACCCGTGTTTCTGACCGGCCGGAAAAGAAACCGAGAGGGTAGCTTTCACCCTTACGAGAAGGGGAGGGACAGCGGACAGGGATAAGGATCGCGGAAAGTTCGTTTTATTTACGTCCAGACGACGGCGAGAACCCCGACGAGGAAAAACAGCCCGACGCGACGGCCACCTGGAACAACTCACCTGCCGTAAAAACGCTCGGCCAGGAGAAACGTCCGGAACCGAACACGAACACGGACGCGTCGCTTTTATTTCCCATTAGATCCCCCTTTCTCGTTTTTCCCCTCGTAATTTCGTAGATTTGCGAATTATGCCAAACTCCGACGAATTTGTAACAAACTTCCGAAACTGTATAACTCATGGAGTACCAAATTTTTATTTTTAAATTTTTCCTCCAAATGATTAGCATTTATATATTTGAGACTATTTATGTCAAAAGTTAAGTTAAATTTGAGAAATTAATTACTGTTGTGATCAATTGGAAAAATATTTCCATTTGGGGATTGCAGTTCTTGGAATGTGTTTAGTATTTTTGTATGCCATCCCTTAGTTCAATCGACGTGCATGGTTCCAAATAGGGATCCGCCAATTTTTCTCATAAATGCATAGAATCCGTTCCATCGATGTACTCCATCCGCAAAAGCGAAAGTGGAGGGGGAGAAAACCGATCTAGGAGGAAGTGCAAACCGTGCGCAAAAAACTGGGACAAATTTGCCGCTCATAAATCCCATTGCCGTGTAACAAATTGCTGGTTTCATCGACGTTCGTCGACCGGCGTGCTCGACATAGCGTTGGAGTAAAATTAATGCGTGCCTCTTACCGGAGAAAAAGTCGGTTTCATACTCTTAAGAGGTTTTTTGCTGGAGCCGCGAAACAAAGCGGGCTGGACGAAAGTCAGCCAGAAAAAAGGGCCGGAGTTTCTGGCCGGATGGAAGAAATCCTCGCCCCTATCCCCGTCCCGATCGCCTGAGCGAGAGAGTAGGTGTTCGAAGTATCCTAGAGACACCCCTGCACATCCCGCAGGATGGGAAACCGCGAGAACTAAATCCTGGACGGGCGCAGAGGAAAATTAATGCACAGGACCTGGCGCCCGCAACATAGAAAAAAACCGAGTCCCATAATCTTGAAAGGTTTCTTACGACGGGGAATCTTTCTTATGGGGGTGGAGGATGCTGTGCAGAAAGGGGATGAAAGCAGTCAATGGATCTGCCGAAAAACTTCTGTTCTTTGCGAATCGACCCCCATTGATACTAAACCATCAATTACTCCCGGCAACTGGCGCCTCGTGCTAGCTTCCCCCCATAAACTTGGCATGCCTACCCACACCCCATACCTCACACCATGTACTACATATCCTTCAAACAACCAGTCGCTACTCGAGTGTGTTCTACTCTGTTCGCTCTCTTCACGGACTTCTTGCGCGCGCGTCTTTTCTCCTAGCTTTCTTGCATGACTTTCTTTCGTTCTTTTTTTGCCATCTGCGACGATCCTAGGGGGTAGTTGTGTGTATAGAGGAAATTCTAAGGGTTGAGACAGCTGTAGAACGCGAGGGAGAGGTAGATAAAAATTTTGGCAGTGGAAGTTTCGGCTCCCTTCTTTCGGTCTTGTTTAACTTTGTTCTTTGTCGTCTGGCTGGATCTTTGGGGTATGCGGGGGTTCAAGAAGATGTTGTGGGTATTGGGAAGGTTATGAGAGTTGCATAACTGTTGATTTTGTTGTTTGCTTTGATTTTTTTGCTACCTAGAAGTATCTTTGGATTCTGAAATGGTCGAAGGGGTTGAAATTCAAGATCGTCTTGTATTCTACTGTTCAAATAAACTAATTTTACTATGCCTTCAATCATGATTAAAAATCAAAATATATGTTGTTCTTTCGTTAGTTAAGCAACTAAAGCTATAATTTATGATCAATGCAAATTTTATTATTAATAAAAATTTAAAAAAAAATGTCTACCACCGGAATTCGAGATCCAAGAGTAAAATGGAGCTGAGGCAGTTTCGCGAATAATTGGACGATAAGATCGTTATGCAAGGTCCGTGCTCCTCGCCCCTAACCAGTTGGGCAGACTTCAATCATAAAAGCAGTCGGGCCGACGGACTTCCGACAAATCTCTGTTAGCCATCGACAGGGGAGCGAACGACAGGCGTAAAAGCTCCGCCTTGATCCGGACATAATCGGCTCGTAAAAAGGGGCGAAGGAACAACCGGTTTGTCGTCCGATATCAATGATTATTTTACGAGTCCGGTGAGCAGCCTAGGCTTCTACTTATTGCCGGCTATTTTTATTTGATACCCGAGATCATGGCTGTCCCACGTGTGCGAGCCACCCTTGCTGAATCTTTAGAGAAACCACCCTTCTTAAAAGCCTGCGAAATATCCGTCCAAAAAGCGAATATTCCCATCATTTGTTAGATCAATCGGGACCTGTGTATTTGTAAAGTAGGACAAAACATTCGCGTGAAAAATAATTGCAAATATTTAGAATTCCTTTTCAACGGAAGGAATATTTTAGTCGACGATATTACTTTTTCGTTAAAAATTATATGCGAAAATTGTAATTCGTTTAAAGATTTGTTTAAAAAGTTGTTCACAGAAAGATGACATACAATTATATTAAACCAGGAACATATTATATAATTATGTAATCAAATAGATATTGTAGTACTGGATCAATTTTTGTATCCTCGAAAGGGAAATTATTGTGATCACTTGTATTAAATTAAAAAATTTGTATATATTTTAAATAATCACTGTTTCGCATCGAATGCTCCGCTTTTTCCAGATTCGATAAATTTTCCCACGATTCAGGTCGGGCAAATCCTCGTCGAGGAGACTCGAAGAGACGAGGCGAGAAATAAATTTATCCGGGAAGCGACTCGCGTCGTAAACGACGCAATGTTCCGTCGTTCCCGAATATTCAACGTCAAACATCGGGATTTTTTGTTATTTAATGGCGCACGCGGCGGCACTGTTTTATGAATTACCGAAAGCGCGAAGTTTTTCACTGGTTTTGTTTTTGTGCTTTCGGCTGCGTTCTTTTATTGCTTCGGCCACGGGCCTCGTGTATGCTCATTTTGAAGCGCGCGAGTATCTTGTATTCTGAAAGACCAAAAAAAAAAAAGGAAAAAAAACGACTGTTTTGTGTTCGGTGACGTTTGAAACATTGCGACTGGAAACTGCGGTTTAATGACGCAAAACAACACGTTGTTTCTAAAAAATTCTTGTTCACCGTTGTGGTTCGATCTAACCGTTTTCTATGTAGAACAGTTTTCGTCGTTTTATGGAAGAGTGAAGCGGCGATCTCGAATTTTTACGATTTCTTCTCGGTTTGCAGAAAAACACGGAGAAGAATGAGAAATCTGAGCCGAGCCGTAATTGAAGCATCGTTTACGTTACCGGGGATGAAAGCAGAGCACCGCTGGACTGCGGACTTACCTGGAACAAGAGAAAAAATAGAGTTATTATAGTAACAGTGAGTCGAAATTGGAATTACAGTTGCGAGTTGTTAAACTTCATGCTGGTAATGTAAACAACATTTTTTATGCGAATGCTGCTGCTTCCCACAATCATGAAAATTCAGAAGAAAATCGAGGGAAACGATGGAAACAAATGAGAAAATTTTCCTTGACTAATATTTAGACTGCGGATCTACATGCAAAATAAAAACGTTTCGCAAGTTACAGGAGCGAAATTGTTACATTAAAACTCTCTAATTCTTTTAACACGTTGATTGCCACGTCACCCATATGTGGGTGACGGAATTATTTGTGCAGGTTTTAAAATCAATTTTTACGTTCATATATTCATTGTACTAAACTTGATTCGGATCTGTAACATGCAAGAAAGTTAGAAGATTACTCAGTATCCTACATTTAATTGTTTGCAATTTTTATTTAATTAAACAATTTACTTTGATTTTATGGAATTTTTGGGGTTTCTAGTTTGGCGATCAAAGTGTTAATCTTCCTACTGTTTTACAGCTACAAGAGATTATTTTTGAAAAATGAATATAAATATTTTAAAAGCTTAAAAAAATATGTAAGTATAGAAATATTTTAAAGATTTCAATTTATATTCCAAAATACCCTGGAATACTATACCGCTTATTGTTAGACTATAACGCGCTGCACTGAAAGCTTCCCGAACATTCCGTACCTTTTAACTAAAATGCTTTTAGGTGTTCAGAACGCAAAATGTGAATGTGTCGAAAGAAGTCAAGAAAATTAAATTAATTTGATAGGAAAATCAGCATATAATTTTACTGGGGACATGAGAGACCAGGGTGTTTGTTAATCCAGTGTCTTGGGCAGTAGAGTTTAGGAGATTACGACGTCGCAAGTGTTCTGTGATTAAAATAGCGACACTCTACGGGATATTATAATAGTTGGAGTATCGGGTGAATGTAAGGGTAAACGATTATGGGAAAGTAATAGGATCCCGGCGGCATCTTCTCGCAGTTTATTAGCAGGCTGTATCTGCTTCGTCAACGCTTCGTCAGCTTATTTTCAGCAGCACCCCTCCCCTCAATTTTCTAAAACAAACCGCGTCCCAAGCAACCGATTCATTACTCCATCGCTTATCCATTATCCCCGATGCTTCAAACTTTCCGCGAACTTTCATTCATCCGGCCAACATCGACCTCCGCGAACCTAACGCGCCCCCTTACAACGAAGAAACATCCCCCTGTTCAACCGCATTCATAAATCATCCCGCTGCTTCCATTAACATCACAAAAAGTATAAAAGTATACGTTTAAGTATAAGTTCAACAGCTACCGGCACGTTTATCCATTCTTAACTCGCGGGACCTGTTACATGATCGGTGGCGAACTTGTTATCTGATATTCTTTAAATTATTAGCTACGAAATGTGAGTGCTGTGACATCGATGGAACACTTATTCTATTGTAATAGATTATACAACACATTTTGAAACTAGCATGTTGCTTTTATTTCTTGAACCTATTTTTAATTTCACCTGGCGAGCGGCATGAAAACGCTACCTCTCGATGTTTCACAACGAGAAGATTTTATAAATGCATACAAGGATTGGAACAGTCGTTGAGTGCCAAGTGCGCTTGACAATAAATTCTGGAAATGCGGTTTCAAGGGGAGAAACAATTGGTACAGAAAATTTCTGCTAACATACTTGTTCTTCTACGTTGCAAGTTGTTGGGACATTGACATAGACTAATATCGAAACGAATATAGTCTTTTCGTGGAATATAATAAACAGTTTGTGGGCTTTCATGGGCAATAAAACTTGTCTGTATTAATTGCTAACCACGGAAGCTAAATTCATCCCTCTTCTGAATCATTGTATAAAGTTGAAAACATTAACGTTAAAATTATTTCTGAATTTTTTTAACGATTTTACTCTTTCGCATTTGATCTACACATTTTTGTCATAAATGCATGACTTCCGCTGAATTTGTTGAGCAACTCAATAATATAACGAGAAAATGTTTGTATCAGTTTTGCACTGAAGGATAATGAAGTAGAACGTTATCTTGAGAAGATTTGATGAGAAGAATCTGTTGGAGAATTCAATAATTCAATTTTCCAGAGATACAGTGTCGAGAGAGTTTAATATTGCCGATTGATATCAACCAATGTAGAAATTTAATCTTCTCCATTTTCCGTAGCAAGAATTGTCAGAGATAATTTGTTCAATGGTCGATCAGAAACCACCGTCAGCCATTCTCATCGGCCAGCAAACGGTACGCTCAGATTCTTCAAATTAAAGAGGCGGATGTCAAAAATTTACGCAGTGAAAAGCTCGCGTTACACATAATTAAGGTCGAAGAGAGCTCAACCAGTTTAATTGCAACCAATTTAATTGCAGAATTAAACAAAGTAAGGAGACGGAAGAATCAAAGGGTTAAAAATGTGGTGAAGTAAAAGCATCGGTGATGCGGCCAAGGCGAGAGAGTAAAGCGGATGATTGTTGTAAAAGTAGAGTTGGGAGCCTGTAGCTGATAAAAAAGAAGATAGACAGAGAAAAAGAGCAGAAGGTGAGAGAGAGGTGGAGAAGGGAGAAATCAATGGTGTAGGTGGAGAGAAAGTAAAGCCGGTGAAGTCATTAAGAAGAGGAAGTACATGGTAGCCATCATAAAGCGGGTCAAAGGGTTGTAGAAACTGAAAGGAGCCTCCAAAAGTGGCACAAAGAATCCGGGAAAATGATTAAATGGAATGTTATGATCGCGGGAGGTGCAATGAGGTGATTAATAGCTACACTTTTCTGCATTTTAGTAAGCATCTTTGTGAAAAAAATTTTGATACAGCTTTTGTAGTAAATGAATTGTTTTCTTTCTGTAATAAAATATTGAACGGAACTTTCTTAACTAGACCAAAAAATTAATTACTAAATAAACTGGAAACAGATACTAATAAATTCATAAATTAAGTGATTACCCAACCATCGTGATACACGATCGTTAAACCAACAGTAAAATTATTTGTAAATATTGAAGCCAGCGTAAAATAAATAGTTCGGAACAAGAGCCAACAATCCTACCCTTTAAATTCATTACACTGTGTATGTAATGTGAAACCAACAGCAAAATTATTTTTAAGACCTGAAGCCATCGTAAAATCCACAAAATTAATTGCACAATAGATCAGTCCATTCCAAATCAATCACTATTTGACTTCACCATCGACGACTTTGTTCTAATTGAAATTCGATAAGCGGACAAGGTGTTTCAAAATTGTAACATCAATTTTCAAGTCTCCATCATTTTACGCGGCTCACTATGGTGCGAAAACCAAGGAATATGATCATATATTTTTCAAAATTTGAAAAACCTTGGCCCCCCTTCGAAAAAACGCAAAAAAGGATTCGTTTACGTTTTTTGACATTGTAAAGTTAATTATTCAGGTTCAAAAAATTACTTTAAAATAGACCAATCCTTTTTGAATGAAACAAAAAAAAAAATTTAGCTCGATCAGGTAAATAGTTCCTAAGATGAAAAAATTCGTAAGTGAAGCCCATTTTCCCCAAAATGGGCAAAAATTGAAAACTTCGAAGACGAATGATGACTTAAGTCCCCCTAATTTCATATGGACCACAACATATTTCAATTAAAACAAGAGCTTTAGCATGGAATGCCAATGTGATGTGTTGTCATTAATTTCCAATAAATCTTCCTAATTTATTTCTGCAGCGAATATCTCCTCTCAGAAATGATTCTCAAAAAACAAATAAGAAGTTCTGTTAAAAAGAGGAAGAATGGAGGAGAATGTGCTCCTGGAGGGGAGTTCCAGAGTCGAGACAGATTTCGATCGTTTTTCTAATCACCAATCCTGGCCGCAATCCTGACCGAACCACGTGTTTCACGAAACACATTCCTCGACCGTCGGAATCCTCTTTCCCGTGAAAACCGGGTCCGGGGTTCCTCGGGTGCGGGCGGTTTTTCTTCCCTGGAATCGAACTATTCTCATCCCGCGGAGGATTTGTTCGGCACTCGGGAACCACCCCACGGCACTTCCACACCCCCCTCCCCGTCCGCATCCTTAGCTTAGGCCAGTGACCAATGTCAACCGGACGAAAACGGCAGCAAAGGAAACTTCCGGGGGCGAGGAGCCGAGGAATTCGACGGATACTCGAGTGGAGCCGGCACGTGTGATAACTTTTCCAGTTATCACCAGATGTTGGTCGCAATTTATTTTCCTCTTTGCGCGGCACCCACACCCGCCCCCGACCCTCTATATCCGACGACCATAGTTTCTCTGTCGCAGAACTCTCCGCAGCTCCACGTCCATTTTTCGTTTCGAGCCGGTCCTTTACAGCTGCGCGACCGTTCCTCGTCATTAGGTATTTTAACAATTTTAGTGTCGCCCCTTTTCTACCGGAATTTCAACAAATTATTCTCTGCTGCGTTTTGAACCAGTCGTTCCGTAGAATTAATGCCTCGGGGGATTTGAATTCATTTTGATGCTAGTCTGAGGAGCTTGTGTCTCGCACAGTAATTCATTTCCCAAAATGGATCAGTAGATTTTGTTTGAAACAATTGATTTGAAAGATTTCATGGTTTTATTGGTTAAAAATAATTTCGATGCTGGATGGATAATCGTGTGTAGTGTAGAAAAAGTAATTTTGAGGACTGGCTCATCAGATTTTGGGTTGAACCACTTTTTTTACAGATTCATTGCTCTCAGTGCTTCAAAATAATTCTGTTGACAACCATACGAGCATAGGTACAATTGGACTGTTGGATTTCGTTCCAGACTATTTATTGCATACATTCGTTGATATCACTCTTTAAAAGCAATTCTGGCACTGGTCCTACAATTATGAATCACACTAGATTCTGTTCTGAATAGTTTATTTCATAAATTTTATTTATTTCATTATCGGATATTTCTGATGCCAAACATTTTAATTTACGACTATTAAAATCGCCCAGATACATTGACGTAAAATTATCCAATTAATTTGTATCCTCGAATAACCCTTTAGAAAATCCTATAGATCGAACATTAAAGTACAACGATAAAAAAACAGCATTTTCTCAGGAAACAAGTGAGCAACACCAGGCTAAAAAATATTTGAATCTCATTGTCGGCTGCGTTTCCAATTTCCCGCCATTTTCTCAGATTTCCAACCTGATTTCTAGGTCCCCAGGTTCTCCAGAATGCCCACCCTCTCGAATCTCTCAGATCCCTTCTCCCTTTGACTTACCCTACGCCTGCCGTGTTTGTACGTTTAAGATCATCCGCGTCTTACTTTCAGTTTCACCAGTTTTCCATGCCGATGCCCTTTGACTCCCACCCTTCCTCGCATTTCTCTACCCCTTTGTACGAACGTTTTTCCCTCCCCGCCCCCATACTCTTCAACCCCCGGAGTTACACCCTCAAACTCGCATACACCAACCACCAGCCTTCCGCCTTATATTTTTCGTGTTTCCCGGTTCACTCCCGCCCATCCCTCTTGAGTTTTTCGATCTCTCAGCCGAGTTTCTGGATGCCAGAGGAGTCTCTCTCGAGCTCTCTGAACCCGGTTTTTCGCTTTCGCCAGAAGAAACTCTCCTCGACTCCGTGTCTACGAGCCACCCTCCCCTCTCCCCTCCACACTACGCATTATAGATATGTATTAAGAACGATGTAAGCCGCGAGCTGCTGTTGTGCTGCTTGCTTCTACTTCTTCTTCTTCTTCTTCTTTTCTTCTTCTTTATGTGCGAGGTTTACGTCCCCTACGGAAAACAGGGTAAACCCGGGAGGTTGAACGTTTACCAGGAAGCGCGAAACGGATTTTTCTTGCCTCGAGAACCCCTCTGAAATAATTCGCGAGTACGAATGCTACGCGGATACCTCCGTTTCCTGCTTTGTGCCCGGGACCGCGATAAATTGTCCCTGTGTCGTTCTGCTTGCTATTTTCAGCGGACATTGTCCCGTCGCAGACTTTGTTATCTTCTCTCCTTTATTTGTTAAGTAGATTGAATCTTTGACGAGACTCGTTTCAAGCATAAGTCGGTTGCTTGTTGATTTGTTCGTTTGATCATTCGCTTGGGTCTCCGAGCGGACTCGGTTTTGCATTTTGAAACGAACATGCGAAGAAGAATAATTTGAAAAAATTTCTACAGCTTTTTTAAACTGTAAACTGTTTGGTGCATCAACGGAGATTAATACACAAGCTTCGCCGCTGCAAACAAGTTAAAACGCGGTCTTTATCGCGACGGGGATCGGAACCTAGGTAATGTCGGGCTTCAAAGGTCCCAGTTTATTGAATGTTTAATCCCGCGGCACGATGGTTCCAGGTTCCCGGCCGCGTTTCATGGGGCCGCGGTTATTTCAGCGATTTAGCATTCGTTCGCCGGTTACATTGCGCGCAACCGAATTTCGCTAAACTTCCGGAACAACGCGTTCCCTGCCATCGTCAAAGATGGAACATGAAAGGGAACAGGCTGGCCGGCCCGAAGCGTAAGTAATTTTAACCGGCGCTCTATGCCGCAAGAACGACGAAACACTTCCTTCCGTTGTATTCACTGGCGGGCATATTTCTGGCTTCAGGGTTGCCCTATACATTGTCTTACATGGTGTTTCATCGGAAAACGTCGACGCGCTTCAGATTTCATGATATAAATTATTAACACATCAGAAATTATTTGCGCGGTCTCTCGGAAGTTATTTGCGCAGATTTAGAAACTAATTTTTGTGCTAGTGTATTCAATGTATCAAATTTGTTTGGCCTCTTGCAAAATGCTACAGGACTGGCAGAGTAATATAGGTGTCATATATCTATATTATTTTTTCAATTGTTATATTGAACAAACTACTTAGATTTTATGGAGTTAACGTGAAGTTTGTAAATTTTGTGGATTCGTGAATTGTGAACATATCTCAATCTCCAGTCAACTACAATCTATTTTTTATAAAATAAAGCAGCTGTTTGAGCACAATACACATTTATTTACACGCCTGAAACCATTATTCGTAAGTTTAAACGAGGAACCTGAAGTCTCAAAATCATGTCGACTTCCTGCGAGTAATTAAAGTTTAACAAATATACTTGAAGCTGAAGTATTTAATTTCCTGTTAAGCCACCCATAATCTCCAATAATGGTGAAAATAATGATGCTTACATTTGTGTCGAATGAAATTTCTTGATCGCCTAAAAATCTGAGAATCGCAGAATTAAGATCAATTAAAAGACGATCGAGGAACTCCAGACTATAGCAATTTTGTTGATGAAGATATCCGAGAAGGGGGATAGTTAAATTATTTCAAATAACGTATTCATTTTTCCTCGTTACCTCGAGCAAGCGAATCTCTCTATTCTATCGTGTAATTATTGTTGTTATAATTGCTCCAATTACAAGAACGGAGAAGCGGTCTCTCTCGAAAATTCAGTGAATTTGCCCGGCTAATGTCGGCCGCTAAACCGCCGAAAAAGTAGGCTATCATTTTCCTTAAAAATATCCTTAGCGCCGGTGATGGGATTTTAATAGCGTATCGTCGCCTTAACGACGCTCCCCGGTAACTTCGTTAGCTTCGTTATTATCCTGATATCTTCTACGTCGGCCAACTTTTCTTATTTTCCGTTCAACGTCCGACGTTATTGCGTTTTGTTCCCGCCATTAACACGGTTATTGTTACTTTCCGTTTTCCTATTCCCATCCGGTTTTTCTCGACGACCGTAAATCCCCCCTCTCCCACCATCTTTGTCTTCATAGATAACACCACTTTCGCAGCCAATAACTTTACAGTTTTTAACCCCTAATCGCCGATGATCGCATAATTTATATCCCGAGCTCATAACGCGATCTCAATGGAAGTTGTTCAACCCTTTGGAACAACGTGATTTTCAGGAATTTTTTATGGAAAATCTTAGAGGGATATTTTTTGTAATAATTAACTGGTTTGAAAGTGCACGTATTGTGCTACTTGTGATCATTTTTTTATTGGAAAATGTTTTAAAATGACCGAACAACAGGTTTTTCCCTAGAAACCGTTTTTGAATCATCACAGAGAAAAAATTCGTGAAGATTACGTTAATGCATGATTATAGATAAGATAAATCCTTTGTATATGTGCTAGGTACAATTATGTATCAACAAAATTCTTCGTGCATGTGCTAGAAAAAAAAATTATATTATATTAATACTATCTTCATGAACTGATCCGAGACAGCTCCTGAGAAAGACACTGCCACGCAGACATTTTTAAAGATTTCGCAACCAGAAAATTGCTACAAGTACTGCAAAATATATACTTATAAACCATTCAGCCGTTTTTAAAAAACCTCCATTAAATTTCATAGAAAAAAATCCAGAAGTCACACCGTTTACAAACCACCATCCAAACACGATGTCTTAAAGCACAGCCATCGGATCTGTGCTTTTAAAATCAGGTTTCCGAAGGATTTGCGAAATATATCTCGCGGATTCCGTCGCCCAATCGGCAGTCGGGGTTTCCGTCGTTGATATTTCTCGATTTTTTGAGGCGCCCCGGCCGTCGGTCGTAAATTATACCGCGGCAAATTGCACAATAATGCAACAGCTTGGTTTCGAAAATGCTGCGCTATAAATCCGTGGCTCCGCGATCGATACGCGAAATTTCGAAGGGGTTGCTGGCAGCGGGGAGGGCTGGATGCAAGGGAGTTCGGTCCCGGGAATGCATTTTGTAAATCATCCCCGGTGCGGTACGTTCGCCGTTTAATTCGTCCCGCGGAATCCGGAACCGCCGCTGCCCGATAAAGCTTCCGGCGAAGGAACCCGTGAAATTTGATTTTCGGGATGCCCCGGGATTATGGCAGCGAAACATTCTTGGCCGGATCCTGTAGGACTGTTGCGTTGCCATACGTAGCGATCGAGAGATGCATCGAGTTCCCGAGCTGCACAGAATCCTATGCAATATGCAGTCATTAAATTAAAGACCTTCTTGGGGAATTCATGCGGATTTTTGAAAATTGTAAAATGCAAGAGTTACTAAAATACATTTTATAGGATGCTGGAAATCATGAATGATTGTCTAAATTTTGAAGGGATACCCCTATACTTCCCTAAATTTTATAGCAATTTTAACATCAAAATACGATTTCATAAATTGTCTAACAATTCTGAATTGTGTAGCGACACTAATATTGAAACATGATTTTAAAAAAGTAACGCCTGCTCTACCTTTACCAGAGTGGAACGTTGTATATAAATAATTATTACTCAATTATTGCACAATCTATTAAACGAAAATTAATAACGGTGGTACACATGTCACCCCATGAGGATTTAATGAAGCCAATGAACTAAAAATTAATATTACAGAAATGATTTATGGCGTCAGATTAAAATAATAGCCAGCTGCTAAACCTCGAATATGATAGCATTAAATTAGCAGTGTGTAATTGTATAATGCATTTAA
Organism: Halictus ligatus; assembly: GCA_028454255.1. Lineage (NCBI taxonomy): Eukaryota > Metazoa > Arthropoda > Insecta > Hymenoptera > Halictidae > Halictus > Halictus ligatus. Next base: position 5,571,504 of record CM052140.1, on the reverse strand, counting down.
ATTTTCAAGCGGATAATGGAACCGTATTAATATTAATTTGTACAATTAGTGGATGCACTCCTTTTTCATTTTATAATACTATTGATTTGGGGATGTCCGTCAACTTTTGACTTTCAATAAATAAATACAATAATTTTCTAAATATTAAAATGAATTTTCCTCCTTTCGGTAATACTTTCAGCGAATATAACATAAAATGAGTCAGCGTTAAAATCTACTAAAATTGGAATTGAACGATTTTTCAGGGATTAGGATGTCTAAGGGCCAAGTGAAGGGAATCATTGTAGAACGGAGGACGAAGATTCGCAGGGACGAAAAGATTCGTCGGGAAGGAATAAATCGGCTCGAAAAGTACGACGGGAATAGAGAGGTGCATAAAAGTCGTCCCGCAGCCCTGTTGAATTATATGACACGCGAACACACTTCGCGTAAACGGTCCGCGACGCATGTGCCGGCGTGACGTACGATCCGAAAGCAATTTAATAAATTTCACGCGCTTGTCCGATGACAAGGTGTCACTGACAAACGCGGACGATCGTTTAAAACCCTCGCGATCTACCAAGATCGCGGACGATCGAGTGCTCAATTTTGTCGTTAATCGTTTCAACGCTATTCTATATCGATGGATGCTCGACCTTCTTTATCGGAACCCGTTTTCCTCGGAAAATCATGATTTACTTCTTTCCTTTGTTCACTATACTTTCCACGGATTAACTACTTTTCAATTCGAGTCTGAATAATTTGCTCTGTCAACGAGAGGAGGACGAAAATGATTCTAAACTCTATTTCTTTGGCTGTGAATTAGAGGATTTCTATCTAGATGAATGTGTGGATAATCAAATTTTTTATTTTTACTTTGACAATTTTAACACTACGTGTCCATTTTTAGAATTCTCCATTTTATTGAAATGCTGACGGAGTTGGATTTTAATGAATCTACCCCTTTCTGAATTTTTTATGTGTTCCAAAAACCACTAGAGTGTGAAATTCATATACTTACAATATTTTTTATGTGCTTAGATTCGACATAATAAGGGCCGCATTTTATTAAAACTTTTCCAATGCTAATTTTTATTGTACCTCCATTTTACTGAACTTTGTCTGTGAATGAGAATACTGTCTATTATTAGACAGCAAGTTTTACGTATAATCAAAACGTCTATTTTATTATGTTTGATTTAAAATATATTTTGAAATCGATTTTATTTAAGATCTCAAAATCCACTCACTTTGTACCGATTTCTCGATTTGATTTCGGGATTATTTTAAAACTTAAGTATTCCCAGCACAAAGTTCTTCAAATTTCTTCTGCTTTAATTTAAGCTCTGGAATATTTGAAAATTCCCAGAGGAACACATTTTAAAATGGTGACGGAGTAATCACAGAGGAAGCGGTCGAGATTTTTTTATTGCTTCATGTGGTTTCAAATTTTTTCCAAAAATCTAAATAGACCTGTCATAAAATGTGTCCCACCCCTTCAATATATGCCTTGAAAAATTGCTACGGGAACTATAACAAAATCAAATTAATTTCGTCCGAACCATCTATCAAGTTTTGATCAATTTGTCGACATGCTTCGTTCCCCACAAAAATACAATCTACATTTCGGTGGAAATTTTTCGGCCATGGATTCGTGGCTCTTTCGCGACAGAATCGTTCAACGAGGGTTGAGGTGTATCAGGGGAAAAATTCTGTTGTCGCGCCACGTAAAGGGTGAAATCTCCAAAGTGAAATGAGAAAGCGGCTAAGAATGGTAAAGGGTGGCAGCCGTGGAAAATGGACCGGTCAGAGTCGCGACGCGTTGAAAATCGGCTGCGAAGTGCCCCTAGATTTTCCGTGTGACGGCGCGCAGCGGTCCACACAATGGACACGAGCGCGACGCGCAACCCAATTTACCGGTCGAACCCGAGCCCGAATCCGGAGCCCGAACCCGAACCCGAGAGCCCCGTTGTCCGCCTTTTGTTCGCCGTTGCGAGCTCGTCCATCACTTAACGCGGCAAGTAAATAAACCGACATTAACGAAGTTATGAAAAGCGAGTGCTAACGAACCTGAATGCGCCGGAAAAACGGGTCGCTGCGGACCCGACGGCTCTCCTGATCATAATGAGGCTAACGAGCCGCGAGAACCATCGAAAAATCAGCTCTCTTGTTCCATGCGTTTGTTCAATTTTTATGTTTATTTGACATTCGAGATTGAGTTGAATTTTTTAGATGTAATTGCTCATCTTGTCGAATAATTGCTCATTATCTTGGGCAAGTAGTGACAACAGATACATGTTAAAACAAGAGAAAAATGTTCCAATTACTATACTTATCGATATAAATTGAACATGCAGCAGCTCAGGAAACTATTCGAACGCTTCCGATTTTTCAAAAATTGTTAATGTATGAATTGTTATAACTTCGTGAAAAAAATCATATGGCACAAACTTTAGTTCATTTTCAAATCTGAAAACTTCACTTTCGTAACCCGGCGTTCATTTCTGGCAGAACATTTCAGCATGATATAGTGGGTGGAAAACTGTAGAAGTGTTTTGTTTGAAAAGTACTGCCAATTGAAACGTCTCTCAAATCATCAAAAAAAAATTTTTCACCGCTGAATCCACCACGGATTCGAAGATTGAAATTTCCTCTTTACAACGACTTCAAAAAACCTGACGTGCGATTTTTTAGCAGTTTCATGAAGCTCTGAATGAAAGATAGATCGCCAATCATGGGGGCTTCGTATGATCAAACCTGTTCATAGTTTCTGTTCCACAAAACAGTTAAAAAAACGTATATCAAATTTTTTAAATTCTTTGTAAAGGAAAAACTTCAATCTTGAAATCTCTGGTGGATTCAGTCATGAAAAAAATTTTTATCGCTTGAGAGACATTTGAAGTTTTAGTATTTTTGAAAGAAAGTGTGTGATCGGTTTCCTACCCCCACAAGATGGTGCAAAAATATTTTCGAAAAAAATGTATAATGTATTATGTGTAATGCATTCTACAATCCTATTTTACAAAGTTATGACAAAGAAGTATTGACAATTTCCCTCAAAATTGGAAAAATCAGAAAATACTTTTTCAAGCCACTCTTGTTTTTAGTACAGCAGACTTTAATGAAGTATTTACGAATTATATTATGTATCTTATAAAGTTCTTCTACACATATGATTTCACAATTGAAATTCTACGATTTCGATACGTCTGATGCAAGTTTCCACTTCCTTTGGGGGGGGGGGGGGGAAGCATTGCACAAAGTTACAAAATATTACAAACTTAAACTTTTAAAAAGCAATTTGAAGAAATAGAAGTTAAATGAGATTTTCTTTCCAAGAGCAATGGCCTCGGTAAATTTAAATTGAAGAGAAATTGCTTCTAACTTTCGCAAACCGTTTAGAAATTATATTATGAATCTTTTGACATTTTCTTTTAACCTTTCGAAGCACGAATTTCACTTAAAAATTAAGATCCATAAAATACGGAGGGACCAATTTAACATAAAAATTAAAATTCAGAGAACACCGTGAATCTTCTCTTTGTAGATCGTAAGAACATACATTTTTGCAGTCCGTGCACGAATAACTTTGCGCATAAGATTAAACGAGCTTGTTATTTTTGTAATTGCTAGAGGTGGTACAGGTGATATTTATTAAAGAGCTGTTTTCTGAGCGATTGAATTGTGAATTCTCCATCAGCTTGGCACTCGGTTGCCGCGAATATTGATTCGCCTCTGAGCAGAGGCTCGGTCCGGAATTGCACTTGCGGGGACTGTGTCGGTCGTTGATGTTCCGCAACGTGCTCGTTTCGAGTATAATTTTGCTTATTTACCGGTGGAGTGGCCGCACGCAATTAAAAATCCACGAAAGCGTTTCTCGTTACGATCTCCCGGGCCCGAAGTCTCGAGTGTTTCCGAGACAAACACACTTATCGCGAATTACTCGATTGTATTTCACGCTGCGGCAAATTCACCGTGAAATATTGTTACCGCTAGTTCGAGGGTTCCGCAAACACCGCGGGCAAAAATTTCGATCGTCGCTAAGTAGAATCTCCCATTGAAAACTCGCGATCATTGTTCGCGACAGAAACCTGGCCGCACGATTTCTACGGAGGAATTGATATCTTTCGTTTCTCCTCGAATCGCATAAATGGTATAAATAACGTCCGATCTTCAGTAGAAGATCTTTTTGTTCCTTTTTTAATTGTAAGCAAGTTTATTCCCTCAAGCATAGTTCCATAGATAAATGTCACACTTTTTAATTGGGAGGGGGGGGGGGGGGGAGAAAATATTAATTCAAGGCATAACAATCTTAAACTTCACTTATCGTAATATTTATGTTACTTATGGTACAATATTTGTAGTATTAATTTTACTTGAAAACTCGCCCAGTTAAAAGATCAATATTTATCGTTTAACTTAAATGATTTCGGCAATGTTTAATCATTCAATATCATAAATAAAATACAATTAATTACTGTGAATATCTTACACAGACTGCACTACACCTGGTTTTAATCACAAAAATAGGGAAGAAGAAAAATTAAAAAATTCCCATTTCCTATTTCAATACAAACGCTTGACCGAGTAGGACCTACAACCAGTCCACATAATTAAGTCGTTCATCCAGTCTTTTAAGGAAGCTCGAAACTGTCTCGAAAGCAGCTGTTCCAGCAATAGCAAAATTTTTCAATGTAACTTGGATCGGATGAACATGTCAATTATGTTTCTCCGTGTCCTCACAGCCATTCTTCGTCGTCCAGTTTTTATCTCGGTCGTTACTCCAGCCGATTCGCTTTCTCACCGCCGTCCCAGGTCCAGTCATTCGCTTACCGTCTCTGCTCCATCGCCTCCGGTTCATTCGCTCACTTACTCATTCTCTCATTCATGCCACTATTCAGCCACTCTCCTCGACTCCAGGCCGCCTCGAGCTGGCCCTGGCCCGGCATCTCTCTGATGCAACATGCAAAGCAGATTAGTTTGGGATGCAAGATACCTGCACCCGTACAGGTGCAGAAACAGAGGCCTGCAATTAGCTTCACGGCCGGCGTTCCCCACCAGCCTCACCCTTGCGGTCCGCCTGCGTAATTAGAAAAGTTTATTCGTCATAACTTAATTGATATTCCTGTTACACGCTCCTTGGCGTGCCGCGACAGCCAAGATTGCGTTGAACCACCCGCGAATTTCTTTTCGCAATTTCTGGCGGCGTGATTTATCGAATTTTGCGACCCATTTGTTATTTAGTTGACGTTGCTGGAATTATGACGGCACTTCAGTGGGAATTTGTTAAGTGAGTACATTCGTTGGTTTACCGTTATAAGTTTTACAACAGGTCCAATATCGCTTAGTGTGTGAATGCGATTTTTAGTCAATGGGAGTATTGGACAATTTTTTTTAACATTGTTATTGGAAGGATACTGTTGAAAATGTTTTTGTACGTAACTGAATATCAAAGCTATTTTATAAATTTTTTTTAGACAAAACTGAAGAGTCTGAAGGTTTAAAAAAAATTTTCACAGTTTCCAAAAAAATATTGGCATACAAAGAGTTCGTATGTGTAATATTATGAAATCTGCAGCTCATTTGTTAGCATACAAAACGAAAGTTGAATTATTACAATGAAATCAGTTCAATTTTCAAATGTGTGCAGTAATCGTGTAAATTTTAATGTGTGTGGTACTTACAGGTACGTTAGTGTTGCCACTTAGGTTAATTATTCCATCAATGCGCGCAAACAATTGCTTCGATGCGAATTTGCATGGGCGCATAATACGGCTATAGAAAAATTTTATAGGGTGCAAATTGGAACAATCTGAAGGCCGAATTTCCTGGAATTTCGACTCGAGATTCATAATCGCGAGACCCCCTGCTTCATTTCACACACTGGATCCCGCGCACTACGTTAATTACGTGAGTCGGAAACTCGCGCAATCTCGCATTACGGATAATTTCGTGATACAGTTAATTAAAATAGGTGGTCGAAAGACCAATCGATGCCGGCGATTCCGATATCGGAAGACGACAGTGGTCGACGATTTATCTGTGATTTCCAATCGAATGTGAATGAGAAAAATTAAGAATTTCGTTGAATTTAACAATTTCACGTAGGGCTGGAAAATTAATTTTTTCGGGATGTTCGTCCCTTCATCGAGAGACATAAATCCTATAGATTAAGCTTTTTTTTTAAGAATTTCTTAATTTCTTCAGAATTGCGTTGTATCTAAAATTCTTTGACAGTAAAAATGATTCACTCCTTTGCTTGTGTTTGATTCTGTGGTATTGCGATATTTTTTATCTGGTTGACTAGATTTAGTTTTTAATATTTAATTAATTAACTGTTTCATTGTAAAGCGTAATAATTCTCTTTCCCAATTAGTCCAGAACTGGCTTGCATTTAATTTTCAACGATTCCTGGTTAACAGTAGACAATGAGAAGAATTGGAAACGATTAGGGAATGCATAAGCATTCGATTTAGCATGGTTAATTACGTTACAGTTGTGGTAATTATCGAGCACGTATTTTAGATCTAAACCGTTCCAAGCAGATATACCATACATTCTATCTATTTGATTTGTATTGCATAGTGGTGATTTAGTGATGATTACAACATGTTATTTGAATTGTTAGTACTGTTAATAACGGGGCTTGGGTACAAAACAGCATTGATTATCAGATTCTGTCGCGCGGGTCCATTATCGTTAATAATTGCATTAACATTGGGAGTTGTAGTTTAATAGAGGTGTAACAGTGATAATGGAAAATTTGTTAAAAGTAATTGTTTTACTCTCTCTCTCATTATGCACTTCATCCCATTTAATTCGAAAATTTATGCAATGTTGAAACAGTTCATTAAAACACAATTCATTAGAATTTATTGAAACAAGCTAATGGAATCTTTGTTACTGTACTGTCAATACGTAAATTGCAATTATTTTCACAATACCTATATACAAAAATTCAATTAAATCATACTGTACATTTGTGCCGATACAGTACAGAAAACATTTTATATAGACAAATTCTAAATGCAAACCCGAGTATTGCCATGATAGCAACGGAAAAGAAAAAATGTTATAGTTGAGAATATAAAAGGTGGCCGAATAATTTTCAAAGATGAAAGTTGAAGATTGAAGTTCGAAAATTTCTGTACTGGTAGGTTGTAACGATAATTTTTATTTACAAATTTATGAAGAATTTTGTAAAGATCAAAGCTAAAGGTCGAAGTTTAATTATTCAGGACCAATACGTTGCAAACCAATAATTTTATTTCTGAAAATTTATAAGGAATTTTGCAAAGACCAAGGCTACAGGTCGTAATTTAGATATTCCGGATCAATAGGTTGCAAACCAATAATTTTGTTCCCGCAAAATAAGTAACTTTGCAAACGTCAAGGCTAATGATCGAAGTACAACAGTGGATTGGAACATTGCGAGAGGATCATTTTTATTTGCAAATTGGGCAAGTTCATGGTTTAATCGACGATCTTGCCCGAAGATGCGCGCATCGATATAATTAACGGTAGCTAATTTAGGGGTAGAGAAATTCGGTCTAGTCGCGTGCGGGATCACAACAGAGTCAGGTTTCGCAACGATTCGCCAAAACCCGCTCACAGTGCACGGTCGAACGTTCCGCGGTTGGATTATGCATATCAACCATATCAAAAGCGTTCCACATGATATTCCATGGGATACCGATTTTACTTTCAAAGTGGCTCGTTACGATCAACAATTTCAAAGATGAAGCAATCTCGAGCGTTTCGTCTTCTTCCCGCCACCCTCGCCGATTCCATTTTCTAGATTAATAACTATATCCTGTGTCGGTTCTCGCAATCTATATTTTATAGATCAGCCAATTGCCCTTCTTTCACGTTCATTTCAACTGGCGACCATCGATCATCCTTCATTGTTATACATTATTATTTAAATATGTTTCTTGACATATTCATTCTTGTTCCAATCACGTTGTAAGTCCTTTAACATTACTATAACTGTGTAATAGTTTAGCAGCAGGGTTAAAGCTTATTTTAATTCTTTCGTGGATAGTAACAATGATAACGGATTGATTTAATAGAAATTTTTCTATGAGGAATTCGTTCCTCAATGGTTACAGTTAAATAATTCTGTAGAGCATGATCAGTCCCAAATAAAAATATTATTACAGCGATAATGTTCTTGTTCTTCATTTAATCGAATGTTAAGGTACAGCATTTAATACTAATACAATCAAATTTCTCACCATACAATTTCCACGGTTATCATATTAAACATTCGAGAAAATCAAGCATTAAATGTTACACACAGAATGTTTCCTAGGAAAAGAAGAAATTTCCTATCTCGAATAAAAAAAAATGGTTGATAAGCCATATTGACGAAAAAGTTGTCTACTAACAACGAGGAAAGGAACTTTCAAATCAGCACAATTGAGAAAAGGATTACCCAGGGATCGTTTCCACAGAAACCCATTGAAACAGCCTCCTGTGTATTTAGTCTTCGTTTAGTCTAGGCCTCGAGTGGGTCTAATAACTCCAAGACTAGCTGAAGTGGCGTCGGCGTAGGCTTATTATTCAACTATCACGGTTCCCGGAGTGGCAGAGCGGTGCACAAAGTGGCCGAACCACTCGAGCCCAGGTGGTTCCGATGTGAATGTCGCTGTTGCTTGTTTACAGCTCAATTAGAAGGCGGCTAATATACGGCACGGCGGCGGACGAAAGTATTCGTGTAAACGCAAGAGGAAGCGGCCCGAGCTCCGAATATTTTCAGCTGTTCGAGTGGCATCAAAACATCCCAGCCCGAACAGTCTAGTCGGTCCCGAATGCAGATTAAGATCGGCTCCCAGACGATCTCGCAAACAGACGACTCGTGATATCTGTGTTTTCGCTCGAGTGGCTCGCAGAACCTCGGCTTTCGGGAATGAATCGTTTTCAATTATTCATCGGAGAACTGCCGGAACGCGGTGCCTGTTGATCGCTTATTCGTTTTTGGTCATTAGTGCGGTAATATTCTGAAAAGATCCTGATGGGGCTGATTAGTGGACTGCGGATTTCATGCATTTGTTAGAACCAGGAACCAAAAATAACAGATATTCTAAAATTTTCTATGATAAAAATCATTAATAAAAAGTTCAATCAAGTTCAAAATGATGCACGCATTAGAGGAATTAAAGATCGCTATTATTTCTTATTTATCTAGACAGTTAATGTTAGAAATCTGTTTATTCTCAGCTTCGCACAATCAGTGTAGAAAATATTTATTTCGCATAAAGACCTGCAGTGTAGTGCTTAACATAATTTGCTGTGAAAATATTTGCTTGGTTGAATGTTTATTTAATTATTTTGGGTTGCAGATAGTTGTATGTTGATCGTCAGAAACCATAGACATTGAAATGAATTAGCACTAGTTTTATTACTCCAAGTTTGTAGACTTTTTAAAACTTTTTTAATATGTCAAACGTCTCAGGCAGTAATCGAGGAAAGCATTTGTAAACTTGGAGGATGTCACCCGCGTATTATCCTCAGGAAAAACTGCAGAAATCTGAAACTTCTCGAAGAGAAATTCCATTCAAAGAGCATTATTTAACAACCCCCCTGAACTCATACTTAGCTATATTACTCCTAGTTACTCAAAAATTAAACTGTAATTACGTGAGTTTTTAGTCTCTTTGTGAATCTTTTAGTGGAAACTGTGCTCAATTCCATGGAAATACCGTGCCACACGTTACGCAGAAAATTTCTATCAATTTTCCTTGTATTAACTTTATTAGAATTTGTAATTCTTTCATCTCTCATCTCAATGGATGGTTTGTTTTCAAGGAAGAATTCATTTAATTGGTTAACTGTTGTTAAGAATTTATTAGTTAAAATAAATGTTGGACCCTGCTAGGTTTTACCGTGTCCCGAGTAATTTTTGTTAAGACACTTTTGTTATCAGCGACGGGGAGCCAGATCGCAGCCAGGTTGCTTTAAGACGCTGGAACTTTTCCTAAATTACAAGAGCGAAGAAAATCTTCGTCTTAATTTCAAAGTTTTTGCTGTATCTAACATCGATATACCATTAAAAAGTTAGATAAGATTTTCCGCGAGATTAAAATCACCGGTCAGACTGAGAATGGAGGTGGCGGGTAGAAGTAGAATCCGTGGACGGAATTCCATAATACTTTTCAAAAGCTGTACGCTGTTCCTGTTCCCGTAGCCTTAAACAATACTGCAATTTTTATCAATTTAATAACACAGACCTGACAACGCAAATTCTCAAATTGGTAAACTAAATTTTAGAAACGAAAGAATTCACATCGTTGACATTTTAAACACACGAGATTTTGAATTATTAATGTTTTAAACACGTCAAATTTTAAATCATTAATGTTTTAAACACACCAAATCTAAATGTCTTAAACACACAGGACGTTAAATCATTGAAATTTTAAATACAGAAGATTTTACATGATCGATGTTTTAAACACACACGTTTTAAATCGAAGATATAAAGGACTATAAAAGGAATTTTTTAATTAAGTTTCGCCCATACGAAATGTCTGTACGGTTATGGAATGGAATGGCACGCGTCAAGTGTCTGTACGATATGTATAAAATGCGAGAGCAGGGAGAATATATTTTATGCGTGCAAGAACTGGAAAGAAAAAAATATAGAAAATTTGCACAGTGCTCTTGTGATTCGTGTTGCTCAAAGTCGAGCAGTATGTGGCTTGAACAGCAAGCATCCTCGAAGCACTGTGCACTTAAATGCAGCAGGAGGAGTGCTCGTACTCTGTTAGAAGGAGGTATGTGCAAAACTCTTGTGGCATGTAAGAAGAATTTGAAAAAAATATACATGGAAACGTTCAGCACCACTTCAATCCCATATTCGTTACGTTGCCATTCTCGTTGCGAATTTCCTTGAAAGGAATACGCGAGGTGAGCAGGCTTTGTGCTCGGTAATTAACTGTTTAAGTCCATTTGTCCCACAAGAATAAATTATTCCCTGCACACGGTTCATAATAAATGATATTTATAGATAAATAATGGATAATATTTGACGATGAAAACGACGATAAAGTTCAATAATAATTTCTGAATACATTCTAGCTCATAAATATTAAAAAATGTATTACACACTTTCTAAATAATTCTCAACACTAATAGCTGCTATGTAATAAATAGTAATACCAACAAGAAAAATAATAACAGTTCTACATCTACTAGCTCATAAATATTAAAAAATTCATTACACACTTTCTAAGCAATTTCCCAAGATGAAAGCTGCTATTTCCTCTTATTAATGGCAACAATAACAAAATTTACAACAGCACGAGCCTCGCACGAACTGTGTCTTTGAATTATTCAATCTCAATTGCAAATGTGCATCGGGGCAGCATAATGGCACTTAAAGGATGAAGATCGGAATTGCATCGGACGAAGGCGATCCATTTCTGTCGGTCATAAACAAATTATTAAGACTCGCGGGGCAATTGGAAGCGTATCATCCGAGTTAATTCGTTATCAGATAAAAGAGGTGCACGCGTTGCACTGGTTTAATTGAGTTCATTTCACATGCGATCGGCCTGTGACCAAAGAAACGCCCGCCTTCGCGGGGGTGGACGTGGTTGATTGCAGCGACGGATAATTTTAATGGATCGCAGGGGGAGTGAAATTGCGACGGACGCGGCCTGTGATCGATATAATTATCATTGACTGACTATCGGGGCTTCTGTCATTTACAGTGAATTTACATTTCGCATTGATAGAGACAATCCCGATGGGTCGGTCGCGATGGCCGACGTTCTGCGACCAACACTGTCCGATTTGATGTTGCCATTGCTCTCGAGTGCATTTAGCGGTGCAAGTGAAAGTGATCCGTTTGATTGGTTCCGGTTTTCGGCCTATCCATTTTTGCATATATCTGTTCTGTTCAAGCCTCTTCTCAACAACGTTGCCATTAATTGTTCGGTAAACATATCCTACATTTCAAAAATGCATCGTACGCAGCGGGTGACGTTTTTAAGCATTGAACTCGAATTTTCAGATTAATTCGTTGGGTCGAAAAATGCATTGAAATCTTGGCAACAATATTACTTTCTGCATCTTACACATAATTGATGAAGTAACAAATTACAAACTTGTTAATTTTGTACACCTAGTAAATTAAACGAGAATCTTTAAAATAAAATGCTTATAATTTTCTAATATATTTATTGTATTTTATAAATAGTTGACGAAGTTACAAATTTCACTGCCAAACAAAGCTAAAATGATTCGTTGTGAGTTAAATACTATTTTTTTTTGTAAAACTAATACATTAAAACGATAAGCTTTTAAATAAAATTCTTGCTACTGATTCACCTAGGGGGAATCATTAAACTAGTTCACGTAACATGATTACATAGTGTGTGTTCTTTAATAGCAATTCGTTTTATTACGTTTCTGCTGGTTTGTGATGGTAATATCGATTTTTGAACATTGTCTATAAAATCATAGTCGTTTTTAATCCGAGTGTTTGGTTATTGTTCAGTATCTTTTTCCAATACTCTTTTATTATTCAATTCAATACTCGGGAGAGACAATGATCTATTTAGTTTATTTAATTTCCCAGCACTGAAAACAAAATCAGTATTACATTGTTCAACAATTGTTTCATTGAAAGCATCACTGTTTTTTTTTGCAAGTTTATTAATGAACGATTCGTTGTGTTTTTTTTTTAATTTTTTCGCGAACGATAGGAGAATAAGCTTGAGTGAACCTGTCTGGTGAAAATGGTTGAAATATTTTTATGCACGTGGCGTGGATGTTTATTTTCTGGAACAAGTTTTGGAATGTTAAGAGAGGATAATAGAAAGGTCGTCGACCCTAGGAATGACCGGTCCGTTTAATTACCTCGGTTATTACATCACTAACGAAGAAAATTTGCTTCCACTGTAAAATGCTCTGGTCATTGTTTCCTTTACAAAATTTTTTAATTATTTCTTTACGTAATTTTTGAGTTTGTCGCAATTTTATTTCACGACTGTCGGCACGTTGTCCGCCATCGTCCTTTAAATTAGTTTAATGAACGATAATTATTTAATGAGAAAATGCGAACATCTTCCAAATCGGTGCTGGTTTAATACGCGCAAATAATTACCGAACGAAATTGCTGTCAAATAACTCTTGCGAAATTATATTCGCAAAATAAATATTATATTATCATTATCTACATATAGTGGTGGCTTTTGAAAAAGCGAGAAGCCAGCTTCGTCAACGTAATTAATGAATCGATTAAGAATATTGTACGCCCGATCACGTTCTCTTCTTATAAAAATATAGCGTCGGAGATTATTACAATTCCTTCAAGACTATCGATCAATTTTGCAACTCTACCGTAACATCACTCTCAAGGATATTAATGTACTTCCTTATCGAAACGACACGAGACAAATGACCCTCATTTTTGAAAGTCAATTTTGCCAGAAGACTGCACTGATAAACTCCGGCTACAGTATAGATGCGTATAAAGTATTAGGGGCGGGGCAATCAGTCGGAAATCTGCTCATTTTTGGCACATGAAAAATTCCCTTTCTTCCCTTGCCCTTATTCCTTCATCCATTTTTTATTAGCGCCTGTCAACCAGTCAACAGTACATTACTTACGCTAAAAATAAAAATATTAATAGAACGAGGTTACTATTATTTGCATATCATTTACTATCTTTATTGTATCAATAATCATTCTCTCAATTTTATATATTTACACTGCACGAATCTGTGAAACAATCTTATCTTTAATACTAGATTTACATACGGAGCACTAAAAGTGACTATTTTAAAAAGTGACTATTTTACTTTATAAAAATAACAAGAATGTGCTGCCCAAATTTTTAGCCATTTATTTTTTAATAACATATACCCAAAGAAATAAATTAATTGAATAACTCTAAACCTAGTACACCTAGTTCCTAGTGTTAAGAAATCTCAAAGTTCTTTTCTGGACTTTTATTTTCATTCTTCGCCTTATTAATTTTTCAAATTTATACGCTCATAATACAGTACTTAATATGATATATTTTTCTTATGAAAGTTTAAACAAATTTTTTCCATTCCTCCTATTTTCGTTCTCTAAAGAAATGTTTCTTCCAAAATTATTTCCAGTCCAATCCTCTTTCTCCTCCAACTTCAATTTTCTCAATTTCTACCTACCATTGAAACTGCTAAGCACATTATGAACACAGTTCACTAATAAAACAGCTAATATAAATTTCTATTATTATTCTTGCTCGAGGAACTTTCCAAACAGAAATAATCATTCGTAAAACTCCACAGTGGCCCCATTTCCGCAAACACGACCCAACCATAACTCGAAACAGCATCCATCACGGGCCTCGTATTATTCTCCACGGGTGCCCATACATTTCCACAACCTTTAACCCGTGGAACCCATCGCGACCGAGTCCCCAGACCCGTAAAAACGAATAGCCCTTCAAATTACCATCTAATAAATCCTCAAACTCCTCTCTATCAATCTACCGGCGACTAACGATGTCCCTCGGTCCCATTGTCCCGCGACAATACCTCAAATCCGCACGAAACGCCGCTTGTCCGGCGTGTTCCGTCGAGCGAGAAAGATTCGGGGGATGGACGGGGTGGGGCGGTTGTTGCTCAGAAAAATCGACATAAAAACACCCCGCTGACGAAATCAACCCCTCACTGTTCCCAAATCATCCGGAACCGCGGTGCGATTTGCTTTTCCAATCAGTCGCCGAACCGGGTCACGATCAAGACATTCCGCGACGCCGCAAGCGGAATACAAAGCCGGGTCGATTTGAAATATATCTCTCTGTCTCTCTCTCTCTCTCTTTTTATCGAAAAAAAACGAGTTACTGGGGGTGAACTGCAAACAAATTCACTGTTTGTTGTGCAGGTAGCACGTGTGCTGATGACCGAGGGCGTCACGACGCCTGTCTGAGCAACAGCGCTCTTTTTTATTTTTATTGTTGTTATTTTGTTGCTTCGAAGGAACGTTTCTCTTTGGAGTCAGACCTGATGTCCATAGATGGTACATGGATTGGTTACCATTGGGAATTTTTCGAACGATGGCTGTGGGATGTATTGATTTGAAAATTTATTGGTTTGTCAATGCATGTTTCCAGAATGTACAGTTTTTTTCGAGAAGAAATATTGATGTAGTCCAAAGTTATGGTTATTTTATCATACCCGGAAAAATTGTTCTCCTCATATGATAAAATAGGGATTGATTTTTGGAGTTTTTTTAGCGAAGACTGTTGAATATATCAAGTCGTAATTTTGTGGGTTTGTCAATGCATATTCCGTGAGTGTACAGTATTTTTTTCAAGTGGAGATATCGACCTATTTCAAAGTTATGTTTGTTTTACAAGACTCGGAAAAATTTCCCTCCATAGATGACAAAACAGTGGTTGAATAGGGCTCGACTGAGTTAGTTGTACGAAGCGAAAGATCTTAAAAAATTATTAAATTACAGTATGTACGTGTTATCAGTGTCTCAAATAGTAATAAAAATAAATGTATCGAAAAAAGAAAGATTAATTACAATCCAAAAAGGAGCCATTTTTCATCAAATTTTGCGGGGGTAAATATTTTGATAAATGCGGTTGATGGAACAGTTCCGTGGATAGAAGAGCAGTGTAAAGGTTTGCTCATTATGCGGGTAGTATGAAGAATCGGTAACGCAGTCTTTCTGAATGATTACCCCTTCAGGATCGGACGCAGCCTCGATTTTATCTGGTTGACACATGACAACGTGGAAGCCTCGATTACAAATGCGCGGAACGTGGGTACAATATCGGTGGAAAAATTGGACCCGCCCTGGAATTCGATAGACGCGTCAAAAAGAAGGGCGTATAAATAGCGGGTTCACGAGAAACACGTAGAACGCCGTGAAAAATCGACCCTCCGACAAGGTATCGCGATTACTCGAGAGAGAAAGAGACAGAGGGGTAGGGTCGCTCCCGGAAAAATCGTAAAAAATGACCGATCGTTTCCTGAAGAATTCGAACTACATGTAGACACTCTCGTTATGTCGTTGCTGTTACCAATGGCAGCGGGAATCGATCTTCGAACCAGAAGGGCGAATCTGTGGTCTGTCATGTCTGTCCTATTTAAATAAATTGCCTTACTGCCTACATAAATAAAATACACTATACAAACACATAAATACATTCTGCGAAATCTATATGTATAATTCTAAAAAATTTATATTTGTCTTATTTGTAAATTTTTCTGTCTGTAATAAATGCACGATAACGATAACAATAATAATGAAAATAAGTGTTTCAATAAGTGTGTTGAAGTGTTTCACTGTTTTCTGAAATTAATTTAAATACTCAAAATTTCAATAAATGTACATGGCATCAACAATATTACTCTGATCACTAAACTCTGTATCTTATGCATTTACAACAAAGTTAATTAAGCGAAATGGTAAAATGTATTAGGAAGTATACAGCTAAGGATAATTAAACTGCCACACAGATGAGACACATTAGAGTGCCCGCAAAGTTCACTGGATAAAAATCCACGTTCCTCGTTTACTCGTTCCTCAATAAATAAATAAAAATCGCCCTCACTTCTCGCAACTTCTTACCACTAAATCCATCCATCGCAATGAATTAGAACAATAGAAACCAAGCAGAAATAAACTTTCGAAAAATGTGCCGACCACCTGGTTTCCATCAGTAAGATTCATTCTCAACATTTCAGCATGATTATCGCAACAGAAAATCATTTTCGTGCTCGACAGACGCAGCTGCCGGCGTCGATACATAACGATAGTTCGACAAGAAAAGAATTAAAGAGATCGTTTGAAGAGGGTCGGAAATCCGCGGATCGATGATCGAGCGCGCACACCAGGGTGCACGATTCGCTGTCGATGGTCGACGGGGTTGGATTATTCTGTTGATTCAACGAAACGTTTCGCAACCGGGGCTCTCGAATACGTGTTTGACCGCCGTCATTTTCGCGGGATCGCGCGTCAGCGCTATTTGATCGACGTGATCCACCTTTTTCCCCCGGCGGGGCGGGAGAGAGAGAGAGAGAGAGAGAAAGAGAGAGAGGGAGAGAGAGAGAGAGAGAGAGAGAGAGAGAGAGAGAGAGAGAGAGAGAGAGCACGTTGAAACGATCGATTAAGTCCTGTGGCCACATTCAACGTCACACGTATCTAAACGTCATCGGTGAAAATGTGAATATTATTATATTCCGACGAGCCGAGCCGATCCGAACCCGCGGCTGTTACTGTTTCCATTAAAAATCGTATTATACATCGCATCGACGTTGACACTCGGCTGTACACGATCCCATTGTTCCGACGCCTTCCGTCGTGAATTTTTGCGCTTTCCGTTACAGCTGTCCGCAGATTAATACACGCTTTTCGCGCCGGATTAATGGCCGCTGAACGCCTACCCTCGTTTTATTTGATATCGATCGTCTTTTCGCACCGATTGTCCTCTGCAACTATTTACTTCAATTTGTACGTTCCGACATGTACCGAAAAGTGGAGGTACATTATCATTAAAATGAAAGATTTCGGTTCTTTAATTCTAGTTTAAAAATGCTTGAAAATGGACCGAAAAGTGGAGGTACATTATTATTCAAAACGAAAGATTTCAGTTTTTTAATTGTAATTTAAAAGTGTAGAAACTTGTAAGTTCGTCTGGAAGCTGTTTAGTAGATTTTTTAAATCCGGATGTAGAAGATTGGAAGTTTTTTAGAAATCAAAGTAGGCACTGTTACTATTATTATTTACTTATTGCTTTATGTTCGGTTTTTTCAAGAATTTGATGGAGAAAAATATCTTGAAGCTGAAGCAATTTATTGAAAATGTAATGAGGGAACTTTTTAAGAAACGGATGTAATAAAATGAATTCCATTGAATAAAATACTGTTAATATTGTTCGTATTAGCAAGACGATTGAATAAAACGTCTTAAAAAACATAATAACTACAAACACAAATCATGTTGCTAGAAAAATATTGAGAATATTTACGCATTTATTTTTTAGATTTTCTTTTGAAGCTCAAGTTTTTCCATGGAAACGTAATGTGTACGTTGGCTGTGTTTGCAGGGTGTTTGAAATTGTCCATTGGGACTCATTGCACTTAATTGAAGGGTTAAACGGGATTAGCGGATTAAATGTGATTAACTTCATAGATCCTGGACTCTGAAACAAGGTGCAGAGAGCTCGCAAAATGTTTTTCAGAAACCGCAAGAAACTTTTTCACACGTGTCGGTCTGGACCTGCTCGCAGAAAATTTAAAAGAGAAAATGTCCCCGGTGTTAGAACCCGGAATCATAAGAACTGTCCCATTTCGAATTCGGTTTCCATTAATTTTGATTTCAAAATCAGTGCTCTTAAAATGTGATAACGCGCGCGTTCATCAACGATATGGCCGCTTCTCTCGAGATTAATTTTATCTCTGCTTATATCTTGCTCTGTACCTTTAATTACTTGATTTATATTAAAACGAAAGGATTACGATTTTTCATATGAATGTGGATTTAGTTAACGTTATAACTTGATATTTTTACGGAAAACATTTTTAATTCGTAGTGAATGATCGATATTGAGGTGAATGTTTAATTCCGTATAATTGACATGGTCACTGTGTGTACCTGCATATTACACGTTACACCCCCAAGTTAAATCCAGTATCATGAAGTAGCTGATGCAATCCTTAAAATAGTAATAATTATTCATGCAAAATAAAAATTGTTCGGATTGATTGGAAGAAGCAGAAAATATATTGAAATTTTTTCTTTAATACTCTTGATAAATTGAAAATTATATATCGGTGTTAGAAATTATTAATGTCTTTGCTGTTTTAAATTGCACGAACTCGTGTTTTGTCGGAGCTGCATGAAATTCGCATTCTAGTTGAAAATAATAGTCTCAATTTAAATATACAGCGGTGAATTAGCTTCTTCACTTGACGAGCCATTATAAAAATCATTTCTCCATGGATCAAAACATCACCGTGACAAAACACGTTCCTCTCCAATCTAAACCGGAAGTCGGTCAAGATACAGGATTCTTAGATGGCAGCGATTTTCGCAAACAAAATCGCGACCTTCCTTCGTAGCGTCACCTGTACCCACTTCGCGGATTAAGTGTGTCCCGTTTATAAATAATGCAATTTGCAGTCGTAGTTACACCTTCCCACTGCGAAGTTTACATCCGGCGGAATTTCAATTGGCCGTCATGAATATTCCGTAAATAAGAGAGGGTGGGGAAAGAGAAGTAGGGGGAGGGGGAGCTCTGGAAAATTTGAACTATTTAAATTCCGTGCAGCTGTACACCTCCATGCCCACCCCCTGTCCTCTGCACCCCATCATTCTTGAGGTAGGAAGGATTCCGTGACAAGGTGCTGTTATCGTAATTAAAATCTACTCGGCCCGACGAAATTGACTGTGAATAATTAGACTCGAATTAGGAAAATAGAAATTTGCATGATCTCCTCCTCACGGCACGGCGAAGGGGCTTGAGGGAAATATTAAGAAGCACGGTGTAGACATTGATAACGAAAGCAGATTATACACCGTGGAAAACCGCACACGCGGAACGGAACGGTACGGATCAACCTACCATGCAACGCGTCGAGGATTGTTACGCGTGCTCTCATTAGCGCGAATGTGAAACTGCAGGCGCTTAAAGAGAATCCGCGAACGGTTTCGGTTAATTAATTGACGCTCGCTCGATCGCGGAGCGCATTAGGTTTAACCCCCGTAACGCCGGCGGGCTTGTGAATCACTATGGGCCTGCGAGAGAGAGAGGACCCTGAATACTCTCATCTTTGATTTTGAGGTCGTTCTAAACGGGGCTTATGAGCCGCGGCGTATTGGTTATTCATTTTTTAGTTTCGAACAATCGGTACTGTATGCGTTTCTCGTGAGTAGCGTTTGACATAAATTTATAAAATCCGTAGTCTAGTAATACTTTTCCTCGAATCTATCGTTTAAAAGAAAATTATTGAGCCGCGTTCAGAAACAGTACAGTTATTAAAAATTAGATAAACCAGCTAATAAAATATTACAATATAGAAAAAGACCTTATTACTCGTTAAATCCCTTGCCCTACGATATAGAGTCAGACTCGTTATGAAGATTCAAAAAATTCAAAATAGAAACAAAATTCTATTTTGGCGTTGTTAATGTACAGCTATTGAAGAACATATAGGCATACAATAAATATAAACTATCTTTTATTTTCTATGAAATTCTGAACGATGAAGAATTTCTAATCCTTATAATCACAAAATAAATTGTAATGCAAGGGATTAAAAGAAGAAACGTCTGGAGCACTCCTAGTAGATTTCATGGATTTATAACAAAAACGAGTAGATGCCATTTAAAATAGTAGAAATCTGATTTTGACAGTGTTCGAAAAATTGCCATACCAATATTCAAACCACTATTTGCATTACTAAATCATTTTTATTCAATACATTGCTCAAAATTCAAATATCGAATTCGTGAATAAAACTAGGGCCGATTTCATATCTATAAAAAAACCATTTAGAATGTAAATATTCCAAATCGAAAGATCTATCTGGTTTTCGATGTTAAACTTGCTACGAGAGTGCAAAGGGTTAGTTTCGCTGGAATATCCTTTAATTACTCCGTTCCGAAAACCCGTCGTCTCTGTCAAAAATGCGACGGATAAAACACCGGTGCATAGTCCAAATCAAAATGTGGGTAGGTTAAGACGGGCGGGCAACCGTACGAGAATAAATCGAATCTACATTCCCGGACAAAATGGTAGCACATGCGTGCTATCGTTAATTTCTCGAAGATCATTTAAGATTTATGTCGAACACATAATATCATAATGGTTATGACGCACAGAGACGACGAAACCTCTTTGTAAATAAGGTTGACCTCGCTAGCTTTCTGAGCAAGTAGAAGAAATATAAAAATGGTGAGGTCCAAATGATAGCACACTTACAATATTTATACATATATTTCCACAAAAAAGAAAGTTACATAATAATCAACAGCAAATTAATAATGGGTGTATGCGCCTTTATTTTCTAGTACTTCGAGCATCCGATTTGGTAAGGATTTATGTAGATTTTTAATTATATCTTACGACAAATTACCCCATTTTACCTTAATAGCTTCTTTTAATTGTTGAATGTTATCGTGTTGTTTTCCATTCTTGTATACAGCTCGTGCGAGTTCTCTCCAATTTTCAATAATATTCAGGTCCGAAAGCGTGCAGGCCATGGCATAACTGATACATTTTCTCTTTGAAAAAATTGTTCTACGCTTGGTTCTTTAGCTCGGTGAATGTCAGCATTGTCATGTTGAAAAATAAATTTACCTTTGGTAATTCGTTGTGCATGTACGTTAATTTGTTGCGAGATTAGATTGATATATTTCTATTAATTTCTCCTTCAAGAAACTGTACATCTATTTCACCTTTGTATCCAATTCCGGCCCAAATCATCACACCACCCCCACCCATTTGTCTTCGTTTTTTCACAATTCTTTCTTTTCTTAAATCGTGGTAATAGAATGAAAATCCATTTGGCCCATCCATATTGAACTTCTTTTCGTCCGTAAATAAAATACGTCTTCATTTCTTCTTTCAGTGAATACGTTCTTTTGCAAATGTTAATCGCTGCTCCTTATGATGTTTTGTTAACGGACGTTTTTGCTTAATTTTCAATCTTTGAATAAACTCACACGACTGAAGAACATGTCGAACACTTCGGACATTTGCAGTGATGCCTGCTTTTCAGCAATTTCACGTGATGTCAATGTTGAGTTCGAAGCAATACGAATAATAGCCCTTTTATCCCGTTCTGGTAATGTCGACGGTCCCCCACAACTTTTTTCCTTCCATAATTTGCAGGATCTCTTAATAAATCATATACTACCTTGCGACTTCTTTTAACAGTCTTTGAAATTTCATTAATTCATTCATTTCATTCATTTTCATTCAACAAATCCTTGCAATTTCAGTTTGACTTAAATTTTCTCTGCGGCCCATGTTGACGTTTAACTTTGAAACTTGACACTTGCTGTTATCTGCTCGGCAACTCACAAACTATTGAAAGATATCAGGACAAAGCACAAGTGTGCTATCATTTCGACCTAAGCATTTGTATATTTCTTCTGCTTGGTCAAAAAGCTAGCGAGGTCGACCTTATTTACTAACATGTTTCGTCTCTCCAGATCGTAACAATTATGGTATTATGCACTAACTTCAGAAATACTGAGTAATCTTCAAGAAATAAAGATAGCACGCATGTACTATCATTTTGTCCGGGACTGTATTTCCCGGCGAAACGTGACGCCGATCGCGGCTCACGGCCGACGAAAGAAAATCGGGAATAGTTCAATCGCTTTTCCCATCGCTAATGAAACACACGTTTATCGGCGATGGGGCCGATGAAAAAGCGGCCGCAAGATGATGCACGCTCGTTATCCAGCGCAGGTGCATCGGGCATTTTAAATATTCGGGGCAAATAAAGCACACCGTGCAGAATACTCGCGACTGGTTAATGGCGGCTGAACCGAGATAAAAGCTCCGGGCCGCCTCCTCGTTGACGCGATCGTCGAATTTATTCCGGGGCAGCGGAAGAGAACAAAGACATATTTCACGGGCCATCTGATTCGGGGCGAAGCTCGAGAAAAAAAAAGAAAAATATATAGAAGAGCAGAGATAGATAAGAAAGTGAAAAAATCGAAATAGAAGCGGCGACTTATGCAGCTCGCTGCACTCCGATTGCCTCATTTTACCCGGAGCCGAAACTAACTGCGCGTGTACACGATATTAATGGTGTCTCGCTCCCGGGACGTCCTGCCAAGCTGGAATACATCTTCTGCAAAGGATCGCGATCCTCCCGATGATCGATCTGCACCAGCTTACAAACGGTGCTCGCAAAACTGTCGCTTCACTCTGATATTTATGCAACCTTTTTCAAGAATTAAAAGCAACGATTTATGGTTTATTAACTCTGGCCAGGGCCTTCATTTCGATTCCGTGCAGTTCAAATTACGTATTGAACTGTATTTGTGTCGGAAATCCCAGTGATATTTACGGTCAATAACAATCTCGTTAAAATTAACACATTTGTTGTTTTACGCCGAATACAGTGATCTATATCGACGCCAATTAAAATATTTGATATTCCATAAACCGTTTGATACTTACTATACGATTGTAGTGATAAAAGATAATAAAAATACTGTTCAATTGAATTATTGCATTATTTTGTTAAGAAAATAAACGCGCCCGTAGCTCGACCATCTTGCAATTAATACAATTTTTATTATGCATAAAAATCACACATACTACTTCTATTTCTCTTTAGAGAAATTAATTTAATTTTAATATTAATAATGTTACCATTTCTTGAATGTTTGATATTTCCCTGATTACACGCTTCACTGAATCGGCATTTCTCATGGGAAACGTGCAATTGCAATCGCTGCACTCGCTGTCTGCGGACAGCAAAATATCAGTGTTGTGGCCGAAGCTTCCAAAATATCCGAACGTATTATATAGCCTCCACTCTTTTTTGTTTTGCGAGGTGATCATAGCGAAATCGCATACAGCACGAAAGCAAAGCTGGAAAAACCGGGTTAGAGGTCGCCGGAGTTGATTGCGAGACACTGTTTTATATTTGCAAATCAATATAACGACGCCGGCGATCCTTTAATGGGCTATTATCTCGCATTAACTCATCCACGCACACCCCTAATGCGTTTTTGTGGTGATGACTGTCGATACACGATTTCCGTGGGATTTTACGATCGGCTCCTCTAAACGATCGTCCTGACCAATTTTACGGCGTGCTTCTTGTGTCGCGTGTTACCGGGATCAATGGACCGTGGTGTGTTACCGCATTGATCTAAGGAATTTATGTTCTACCGGGGCAAACCAGTTACTTAATCATTGGCCACAAAAATCGGCGAGTTTACACCCGTTTGAATTTTTATGGCTGATTTACGGAAACTGGACTGTCAATGGAAATCGTCGGTGCGAATTGAAGTCTTTATGGAAATAATTCTTTCATCGTAAATTTTTGACAACTTTAGAGTTGTTTTATTTGATTTTAGTTGTGTGATTTTAGTATTTAAAATGATACGAGTGCGAGAATTTTTTTAAAACATTAATGATTTTTATGAACAATAATTTTAATTTTTTTTTAACAGAAATACCCAGTTCAAAATAATTCTACTATTATTCTTGAAATAATTCTAATTTTGATATTATTATAAAACATTTAATAAAGTCAAGATTGTCTTTAATGCAGTTAAAATCGTGGGAGCATGTCTGACCACATACAGACCAATTCTACTGCGCGACAGATCTAAATGAATGGAACTCATTTTTATCAACAGACACTTAATTTATTTTTCATCTCCTTGCTTCAACCCTTTGCAGTACATCGTACTTATTGAGCACAAAACAACAAGAAACAGAAGACTGTTAAACACAGATTACTTCAACGATGATTAATGGTCTCGAAGCTTCCTCGACTAAATTAAAAATCAAAGAAACTTTTACTCGTGTTTCGACAGATCGATCATTCGTAATTAGATTCCCCTGGCTCTGACTAATTGTGAGTGACTAAAAGGTTGTCTAGAAGCGTCTATATTCGACAATCATTAATTATTAGACTAATTATCGGGTCTTCCTGCGAGACGAGATTTTCCAAGTGTAATTCACAGTGAACTTCGAGCTTGTTTTCTCTATCAATACTAATTCTATTATGCTTCTCACATTTGTATCCGACATAAACGTACAAAAGTCCATAGTCTACTAATTATAAAGAAAATGAACGTTTATTACTCGCTTATCCTTCAAGAAAACATGAACAGTAGTTGGACATTTATACATAGTTTAACTAATAATGTGAAGGAACTAAACAACTTCGATTGCAGTGAATAAACTATTTCAATTAGTAAGTGCTCCATTCCCAGACAAAACTAAATTACTTTTCCTTCTTTCGCCACTCATTCTAATTCTCCAAGACTCATTAAATTTGAACAATATACACGGGAAGATAAATACCGCCAATTAAAACAACACACGTCCAATTACTAAAGTTTCAACCGTGAATCTCCATTAATATTTCGCCGAGTATTTCTCGTCTAATTAGATTCCACGCCGACAGGGTCGGGGCGATCTAAAAAGGTAGAGAGATTCGATTGCAGAGACGGAAATCGATTCCGGATCGTATGTATATTAGAAAAATGAATCAGTTTGCGGAAGCTTAATGTCGTTAATACGATGTATTTGCGTTGGGGATTTCAGGGTCGATGTCGCTTCGCCCGACGGAAATGTCGCGTGAATGATTTCGCGAGTTTTCCGTGCCGTGGCACGGCGGAGCTCCGGTTCATAATTGAAACGCGCTCGTCCGAGCGAAAGAGACGCTCTCCAGACTAACAAAAACTGGCGATGGGGAAAAGGCTGTGACGAGGGGGAGATGTGCCGGGCGAGGATTGGCGTTGACGAGACACTAAAAGGAGTCCTCGAGAGGAATGACCGGCTGGGGAATGGCAAATCGAGAGGAATCGAGAGAAATCGTACAAACAGACCCAAAACCAAAGACTTACCCTCTGACCCAGCCGAGAGGTGATTTATATATTTCCTTCGTTCATTCTTAATTACCTGGAAATGGGCGTAAAAGCGTTCTTTAATTTTCTGGGTACTCGGAACAGGAAATTTGCACCAGCTGTAATAGTGCATCATGTATTTTCTGAAAATCTGAAATATTCTACTGCTATTAAAAATTAAAATCTTATCCTGTAGGTGTACCAATCAGTGATTTGTATGTTTTCATAATTAATTCATAGTTACTAGACTGCAGATCTTTGCGCATGCATTTTAAAACAGAAGAAAACATGTATAAACATTAATGACATCTGTACTCTATGCTCACCGTAAGGAATTTTCTAGTTAATTTGCTGGATTTTGTTCCTCAAAATTGTATAAACGACGCCTGCATCTCTTTCAGAATTCGACGCTATAGAAATTAGATAGGGAGAGGAGTGTTTAAATTCCCGGGGTGCTAAAAGTTTCGCGAACAATATCAGCATCCTCTCGAAAGTTTCTGGCGGCACCAGGGTTCCATTTTTCAGGGTTCAATAAAGAACGAAAAAAAGGGGAATGGGGTTTCGGTTTCAGGCGGGGTCGCAAAGCTGCCTATAGGCGAGGGGGAGGGGTCGTTTCCGAAAGTTCGATTTCCTAAGCGATCGAGGAGCCCCGTTAATTTTCGCTCGCGCATAAACAGCCCCCGACCGCGCTGTTCGCCGGCGATAGCGGGAAATTTAAAAGTGGCGCTGCGAGATGCGCGCGCGTTTAATCCCATCTGCTCGCGAAAAATATCGGCGCGTTGCATGCGGATGCAACGGATGCAGCAGTCGCGTTACCCCTGCGATATTATGTAACGCGGACGCCGATCGCAAGAGTTATCGCGTTACCTATCGACCATGCAACCGAGAGAGAGGGAGGAGAAGGAGGGAGAGAGTGAGAGGATAGAGGCACTCCGTAACTCCCGATAATAGAAAGGGCGTCGTGCAGCACACGCTCTCTCGATATTACTCCTGACAGAAAAATCAATTGAGCAGTGTTCCCTCTCATCTGACCCTCTTCGCGTCTCGCCGGCTTCTCCCTTTTCACTCATCCCTATTTCTTTTTATTACCACCCTCCTCTCGCGTTTCCGTTTTCGATTGCGTTTTATACGCTCTCTTTACCGTCTCCTCGAAATTCCTTCCCGTACGTCTCTTTTTTACCCTTTTCCACCCTTGTTTCAGCCGCTTCCACGGTGGAACGCCACCTTCTGACCTCCCACGCAAGCTGTTTATTCGATTTCGCTGTTCTACGACCAGACTGTCTCTTCCTGATTTCGTTTCGAGCTAGCCACCAGCTTTCCAATGGAAACAAAAAGTCTTTTGTCTGAATTTTGCGTGCGTCGTGCAGTTGAATAGCACTACCCTTGTTTAATTTTATTTCACTTTTGAGCTGCACATTTTTTAAAAAAGCACAGATATTATTCCTAGAATTTTGAGGACGTGGTATAGCTAAATATTGCCACTCCTATTTAATTTTAGTGTCCCCGAATTTTAGATAAAGTAAGAATTAGGAAAGAATTTTGGTGGCTTTGTGTATCTAAATACTGCCACCCTCATTCAATTTTATCTAGTTTTGGTGCCATAGAATTTTTGAAAAAAGTAAAAATATTATTTGTACAATTTTTGGCGACGTTGTGTATCTAAATGTTGCAACCTCTATATCGTTTCATTTTATTTTGCATGTACAGAATTTTAAAAAGGCACATATGTTATTTGTAGTACTTCGGGTGCATTGTGAATTTAAATATTGCAACCTTCAAATAATTTTTATCTACATTGAGTTTTTAGACAGTAGAATTTTTAAAAATATATGGATACTATATTTGTGGAATTTTCGAGCGTTGTGAACGTTGCCATTTGATTCATTGTGGGAGCAGAATATTTTACAGTTGACAATCATTCTGAATGTAGATTATTCTTTTAGCAAACAATTTGGGAATTACTTCACAAAATGATGTCGGAAACCTGTCGGAAATAATTATTCGTTATCGAAAAATCGATTATTCCTCACGCCGCCACTAGATTTAGGAACGCGTCTAATTGGTTTTTGCGTGCACACGTACAATTTATTTTCTCCCATTATATTGAATTCATTCGTTGCGACTTTGTTGCCACAAATGATTGTCTACCTCTCGAAAAATATAAATGAGAGAGAGAGAAAGAGAGAGACTACAACGATCGCTACCTTTTCGCTACCTTTCAGAAATTTGCCTCCTTTCTTCTCGTTCTTACGTTTCTTTAATGGCTCTTGCCTTATTATAATATAATGTGGCCGTTATTATTACTCTGCTTTTATATTTTCGCCTTTGCTCGTTATGTTTCTCCTTTTTGTTCATTATATTCTCCATTCCCTTTGGGCGGGCACACAATAGCGCAGTTTAAAGAATGTTCGTTGGCCGTCCCGTAATTTGCGAGGAACGTTGAATTTGTAATTTTTTCTTTTTTTTTTTAGTAACGTATTCCATTCAAATCTTATTGCACATCATCGGCACAAATAAAGCATATAAAAATATTTCCAATATCGATACCAATTATTTACAACGGAAATTCTGGTACTACTTATTATGCCGTTCCGATTGCAATATTGTTGAAAAAATAGCGACCGAGTATAATTCCGCGTATTTATTCACTCTTTTTCACTTTTGTTCGCTGTTCGATCAGTGTGCAATGTTGGAACTTAAAACGACATTGCAAAGTTTCATTCAATCTTCAACCACATACTAATCTGTGATGTCAAATGAAATATTCTAATGCCAACAAAATGCCTCACACTTCTTGGTCTGATAAATTATGTATCAGTTTCACTTGTGATATCGTCAGAAAATATTCACAGTGCCAATTCAATTATTCATTCTTATTTACTGTTCGTTCGACTTGTCACAGGACAATATAATACTAAACTTATGCTATTTGTTGTACTTGCAAGTCCGTTGCACATCGCAATGAACAACTTACAAACCACTAGCATTAAAACAAAAATTCTTAAAATTGTAATACTCCTTCTGTCCCATAATAATAGTAGCAAAATAAAATAAATACAGAATATTAATTATCAAGAGACTAGATTAAATTAAACAATAAATTAAAAATATTACTCCTAATTTTTATTTTGAGTGTTCAGATAGTTTCTGGATTGTCCAATAATTTCGTTACTGCATTTTAAAATTGTAGGTAAGATCCCTTGGCTGCGAAGCTTCGCTTCCTCTATATGCGTGAACTTAAAATTGCTTAAGTTACAAAGTCGATACAACATAACTTGCAGCAGCAATCGCCAATAATTCCCGTTTAAATATTCACTTTCTGCTATTATTATGGGACAGAGAGAATATAAAATTACCAAGATTTGTCACTAGCTTATTTCACTCGTTTGTTCAAACACGGCTCTTGCAAACGAGAACAAACAAGATTGCATCACTATTAAAACTCGGACAAATTAGATATTGGTACAGCGTCAGTCTCATACAATTCACAACTGCCTTCCAATAATAAGCAACAATCGCCAGGTGCATTAGCCATTGGTAATCGGTTCCAGCAGAAAATTTTTTATCAAATTTGTGATGGTGGCGCGAGGAAGCGTTTCAGCAACTTGTTGGTGGTTCCATGGATCGCAGCCGTGGGAAATAAATCTGAAGCCGAGGCAAACCAGAGCAAACCGGAACAGCAGATGCACGGTCGCTTGCCGCAATATTAGAAAACGTCGATGGAGCGGGGCGCACTGTAATCTGGACTAATAAAAGACTTTCGAGACCGCGCCGGTTGATTGTTCAAACTCCGGCCAACCAACCGAAATCAACCTGCCTCTGCCGGGCTGTCGCTTTGTCCGATCCGCTTTACCAAAAACTGACTGGCCGCCAAATAGAAACGGCGTCCTGGCCCGGCAAAGTCCCGGGAATATCGGCGAATTAAGCCAGATCAAACAAAAACGAGCCGCAAACACCATCGCACCCTTTGTCCGGACATAACGCGAAAACCCTGACCATTGATTACTACGGTCAAACAGCAATTTTCTCGAACACAAAAGAAGAAATATCGGCGAATTCGAGCGCACGGGGGCAGAAGTCGATTATCGAAATTTCCGAAGAGGCTGCCAGAAAATCAAAAAAAAAATAGGGAAAGGAGAGGGGGGACGAACGGGTTGGCCGCAAAATTTCACGCTGACATCGTAACACACACGCGACGTTGTGCTTTGCCATACATAAAATATGAGTGTGTTCTCTCTCTGTGTCTCTCTCTTTCGCTTTTGGTCACACGCAGATAAAATATAAATAGGCGGTCGGGACGTTTCGTCGAGCGCGCTTGATGCATGTTTAAGTGTTATTCTGCTGCCATCTACGCACGCCGCGGAATTTACGCGGTGTCACGAACGGTACCTGTTACAATTTCAACTTTTTGACTGTCCTCTTTTTGGATCGCGATTTTTGCGAGTCTCTCGGTTCGGGGTGCAACCGATTCTGCGATGTGCTCATCCAGATTAACGTAATTTAATTTATTTTATTCGACAAAATAAATTCTTTGCGCCATTTTTTAAATAGAAATTAAACACTGTATCAATGTTGATGATCTTTACTCCTCCCACGGTAAGTTCTACACTAATCGAGTGATTATGCAAATACAAACGTAATCAAATGCGAGTCAAATGTTAAACAAGTATAAACACCTTGAGAAATTAAGTTGAACAATTTTTAAACAGATTATCAATGGAAGAATGTTGTCCAAAATTTGTTTACATATAGCTGAGTATTGAAACTGTCCTATTAAAAAATTTAAATCAAAACTAACAACCATAACAGCGTAAAAAAGATGATATCAAACAGCATATGAATCTCATTTTTCTCGAAAAAAGTCAAACATCTTTCCCAGTGTCGCTATTCTTTAAAAAACAATATGATACCTTAAAAGAATGAAGAAAAGAAGAGAAAACTGTCAATATTAAATATAGGGTGTGTTTTCAATAATGCAATTTTATTAAAAATTTTATTTATTAATTTCAATTGTATTAAAAATGTGAATTTTTTCAGTGCAACAACTGTAATTATTCTCAGTGCACACTTTTCACAATAAAATTGCTTCTTTGAGATTCGTGCAAATTCCAGCTGAAGCTCGACCGTTTGTTCACAAAGCTGCTTTTCAACCCTAACTCAAAACAACCTGTGATGATCCATTAGCACCAGCAGGGAAATTGGTTTTTATGTTTTCGTTTCATACGCGTACAACGCAATCTGTGAATCAATCGGAGTTCGACGACAGAATGAAAGAAGCTAAAGGGGCGAGAGATAAAGAGAAAGGATCAATCGAACCGAAGAACAGAGCCAACAAAAACGATCATTTGATCGTCGGACAATGAAATAAATTTAATAATTCGTCACGTTGTCGCGTCACCGTTCAAAGAGAATTGATAGGAATTAACGACTGCATGAAATTCATAATTACGGTCTGATTAGCAGGAGCAAATATTCTACGATCCGGTGGACAATCTGAATTTAATAAAACGACGATGACATCAACAAATAATTTTGAACTTCAAACTCGTTTATTGAACTAACGAAGATTTGTTTAAAAATACCGGGAGTAATGCGTATTTAATTTGCTAAATGGCATTTGGGAGGATCGATGAGATACAATGGACCGATCCATTTGTGGCTATATAAAAGACTGTTTGATACGTATTCAATTTATATTGAATCGGTAATACGATTGTCCTCAATCATTTGTAAACACGAATACAAAAATTCCAGATTACAATTGCTGCATTCATTTATTGCAATTTAAAAGATCTGATACGTACTTATTTATATTTCTTATTGAAAGTTACACTATAATTTAAATATTCTAGAGTTCAAGGTCATTTCGGTCAGGTCATACATTTACAGATGAATAACTGTATAATAATATTGATAATAGCATATAGTAATAAAAAAAATTAAATACATATAAGTAATAAATATTTAATTATCACTAAATTCAAACCTTCAAAGAAACCAATAAAAAATCGCATTAATAAAAATTCTCTTTGGCAATTTGATTTTGTATGTGACCTGTACTATTATATTTGGTCTTATTTTGTATTGATCTTATATTACTATAAAAAATATTACACTAATTGTACAAATTAATTCCGTGACTCTAGCAAGTTCGATTACCTGCTGCATTTAAGTACGTTCTTTGATTTGGAACAGTCTGTAGACAATACCGAAAGGGTTAACAGCGCAAAAGCCTTAGGCGTGGAAGGAAATCCACGCGCAGAGTGAACGGTGTGATCAGAGTCCCCTGATCGTCGCGGAATGACACCTGAGAGCCATTTTTCAACGGCGCTCTCGTATACGGGGTCGCGCTCGTTAAAAAATTAACCGTCCTGACAACGCTGAAAGGCCAGCCGCGTGTCCGGTCATTCCCTGAATCTATATTTCATCTGGTGTGTTCTGGAAAACATGTCTGCCATCGGTGCCCGAAACCGATTCTATTATATACATATATCATCGGAGATTTCAACGTGCCACGAATCGGCGATGTCGCGAGCAGAGCCGAGCCGAGCCGAGCCGAGCGCTTTGGAAGAGTGTAAGCGAGGGTAGGAAAATGTAATCAAACCGATGGAACGGAACCGGCCAGGATCCCAACATAGAAAACCAAAAAGCCTCGAGGAAAGTGTACATAACGGTTTTTGGTTTTCTGTCGCGCTCCCAGTCTGTTTTCCATCGCCTCCGCCGGGATACAGTGTTTCTGGCTCCGGCGCATCCACCTACGTTCAATCGCCGTTAACATTTGATGCGATGCGACAGATCGTGATCCGACTAACGCTGATTTTTTCTCCTGCCGATAACGTGCCCTGAACAACAGGTATCGGCTGCGTTCTGGCCCGGAATATTAGTTGCTGTGTTACGAGTCATTTTTCTATTGCGGAATCTTTATTGGAAATTGTTGATGTTTGAGGTGGTATAACTTTTCGAAAAATGGTCGCATTACGATGTACATAGGCTTGTTTTAAAGCTTGACGATTGTATGTACATACTTTCATAACGTCTGGTATTATTCTATGAGGTTTGTGCATTAAGTGGTTGAGGAAATATTGTAGAGAAGAAAGAGGGAGGATTTTGGGAATTGAAACGTCTCTGCGAGGACGGGAAAAATATGTTCACGGATGAAATCAACGTAGATTTGAACAGTGAAGATTTTTCTTTAAAATGACTCCTTGGAAGTCGCTGTACGATTTGTTGTAACCGTTCTATTGCGATTTTAATACTAACAATCAACCCTAAAATTAGCTTTGAAACATACTGAATAAAAAAATATGCAACTCGTGTAATTTGGATTATTATTATTTTTAAAAAATCACAGACGTACTTCAATCACCATTAAATACATGTGTGAAAACCTAACGCAGGGGATTGAGAGTTTTTCCCTAAAAAAATTTCTATGAACACTCTCTTGAAAAATGTATCCCAAAGATGTTGGGTGCATTCAGGTTCCGCAACCTGAAGTCCACGCAACGTTCGACCACTGTGCTGCGCGAGAAGTTCGATATAGCGATTCGACCCGGAGGATCATCCTGGTTCTTCGCGGGTCACATGATGGAAACAATTCCGCCTCGATCGCCAGCATCTGCCAGGTATTTTCGTACTCGCTCGAAATTAAATGAACCCGCTTAAGGTGAGACCGTACCTGCACCAGTGAACGGCTTTATTGATATTGCCAATTCCATTTTCTTCATAAAACCGTGCACCGCCGCCGAACGACACCTTGCAGCGTAACTCCGATTTCTAGTCGATCCGTAGTCGATTTCGAGATCGTCCGACGATCTTGCGATTTCCGGAGTGAAAACTCGTCCGGGTGACCGGTACCTTTCCTATTCTTCTACGTGGTGCTCCTTTACGACCCCACGGGAGCCGATGATAAAATAACTTCTTAACGATTTTTTAGTGATGGGACCGTGTTGCTTTTGCTGGCCGCTGCGTGATAAAGCAGCGTAAAGTCTGATGGAATGGTACCGTGTAATGTCGCTTTTACGGCCGCCTAATGTAATAAAATAAATGGCCGCTACGGATATAGGGTGTCACCCCAACTGTTCGCGAGAATCGATAAGCGATTTTGAAGAAGATCCGGAAAGTAGAACGACCACGGGATTTTCCCTGCGCCGAGAGATCCTCTTTCTATCGTTCCCGCTTCTACAGTTTGTCCGCGGATTATTTATTTGTCCCAGTGTGTGCTTGGGTTTATGACGGATAAAATTAACTCTCGTGTGGTGCTCGGAAATGGCTCTCCGAA
Source organism: Halictus ligatus (assembly GCA_028454255.1). Classification (NCBI taxonomy): domain Eukaryota; kingdom Metazoa; phylum Arthropoda; class Insecta; order Hymenoptera; family Halictidae; genus Halictus; species Halictus ligatus. Next base: position 5,537,678 of record CM052140.1, on the reverse strand, counting down.
CGATCCTGGAAATATGTTTCGTTTAACGAATTGGAGTTCAGTGATTCATTTATACTTCTTACCGTGACATTGCTTTTAATGCTCTTCAAAATAACTTCCATATAGTTTGTTGATAAATGAAAAACTAAGGGCAGCCCTAAGGGTTACTATTAAGGGTTAATTACAATCAGACAAATTGATAAAAAGAGAAAATTAAAGAACACATTCGACTTATTTTCAATTTTACACCAATTATTTTCAATTTTCTATTCTCACAAAAAGCTACTTATACTCTCGAAAGCTCTGCTTTAAAAATTGCATGGAATTTAACCAAATTCGGTAGAATTTAATGCAATTTTGATCCATTTCGGGTCCGTAAAAGCTATTATCATTGGTAACAGGATTCCGTTACATTCGACTATTTTAAAATTGTTCCGAGAAAATGGAAAATTGCATGATCAGGGTGAAACATTAGCTTCTGTATAGAAATAGAAAGGGGTTAATTTTCGCCCTCAACAGTTTCAAGGATTAACAACGGGGTTTTCTACTATTACGTACATTGTTTAAAACTTCGCAGCAGAGAAGATTGATTAAGTTTGAAGTTCTAATTACTCCACACGCGACTTTATACCGCAAGTAGAAGCGGTAAATAATGATTAGACGCGATAGAGGAGGTTCATTGTGCAACGCAGTGAATGTATGAACACATTGATTGAATTTTCGTGAAATTGGAACTGCAACTGAGAAGTTGAAGTTATTTTTTAAGCAACCACTAAAAGAAATATCTTGTTGAGCAAGATTTCTGAATTTATTGGAAGTTTTTGCGTTTTCGAATTTTTTAACAATTTCTTAACAGGCAATCGTTTTGCAATGCTACAAAAATGGATTTTATTTTGCGAACAAATTAGCACACAGACTACCCAAATTCGACTGTACGTGTAGCACGGATTAAGCGCGCTGGACGTTCGCAAAAAGCAAGCGGTTTAATGCCCGCGCGATAAACCGGAAATCAAATTTCGGCTGCGAAACACAAGGCTCCGCATAAAGTATACAAATTAGCAGATTTTATTCGTTCCTTTGGTAGCCGAGTCGTTGCCGCGGATCGTGTTTTACGTTCTCGCGGAGCTCCGCTAGAATAACATGATTTATCGGGTAAAGGAACGGTCGAGTTTTATATCCCGTCCGTTTTCGCGGGAACTTGTTCGCAACTTAACTCGTTTAAGCGCGACGATTACGCAGTAAAATTAGCCATTCTGTTATGGACGTTGCACGGCTCCGTTTTAACGCAATCAGTTCCCGAAAGATAATTTTCCAAGGATCAGAGTCGGTAATACTGCAACACGACGTCTTCGGTCATTTTTATTTCCACAAACCGAACGGTACCGATCGGAAAATCGTTGTTTTCGTCAAGTTTCCCTGGAAATTAATTTCTGGCTCCCAAAACAACGCCACGACGCTCCGGTTTTATGCTCGCGTGTAGCGTAATACGCGATTCCCTAATAGCCTGTATTGGAGAAAGGTTTAATAAAGTTTAAGGAGGCCCTCATCGGCAGAACTTGTATAATAAAGATATTTCTGTCGGATTCCAATTTCCGCAAACTGATCCATAAAAATTTATGCCCACTGCGCGCTGATTTCAATACAATCGGGCCGGCCACCAAGATTTGAGCCACGGTCACCCGTTTCTTGCCAATGAAAGTTGTTATCTGCACTGTTCTTTCGAAATTTCAATAGTTTATATCGTGTAATTTTCTGTATGAGGATTTGTTAAGCTTAACGAACTTATACTAAAATGATCGAACTACGTTGATAACCTGTGTGTTAGTTTATCATGTGACTTCCTGTATGAAAAATTGAAAATTGAATTTTCTTTTCAGATGATAATCAAATGTCAGAGAATTTATCGATTTGAGAATCACTCGCAAGATGTTTTCTGAATTTTTATTTAATGTTTCAGGTGATTTTATTTAATTGGCATTTTTAATAAGGGTTTCTTATGTGAAATACTCTGCAGAAATCGAAGTTCCAATGATTTTTAAGAAAGGAGCAGTAATATTCAGGGAAAGAAGTCTCATAAATTTCTTTCTTCTGGTGCCATTCTACTTGGACTGCAAGAAGGAGCGCCATATTGACTTTATGGACAGGAGGGTTTCATCAATTTCTAATCTGCTTGACGTTTCGCTTGAAATCAAGGAACGAGATGCTTGAAAAATTTCATTGTAATAAAACTTCGAATGTATAAAATTTGGGAAAAATATTAGACCTTGAACCATATACCTTCGTAGCTGCAAAATACCATTTCTTAGCCTCCCAATAGGATAATTTTTAATTCAGTAAAAATAATATAATGAAGACAGTTCAGTAGAGTTGTTTTTATTTTATCTTTATGCAAAATAAAAACTTTCAAAATTATGCAAAATAAAAATTTAATTTCTTGGTAAATATTTTTAATAGGTTGAAAATAATATAATCGTATATTTAAATACTTCAAATGTTTCTACTGTCTTAAATTAGACCTACCCATTTATACCATAAATGCATAAAATCCGCAGTCTAATTATAAGATTCCCGTGAGAAAAATAAAGTTCAAATTAAATTCCTATTAAGCTTCCCTTCACAGCAAATACAACAAATACTTTACGTTATTGATGCCCAAGAACTTCGAAATATTATTTTACATAGTCATAATAAAAATTTGATAACATTTTCTATCTTACCAGTACTCTTAATTTCGGGTCACCAGACAAATTCTTAACCTCCATTCTAATTATTAAAAAATTGTCCAAGCCGTCTTTAAGAATAAAAATTCGCATATAAATGTACTGTCTGCAGGCTACCAGTAACTATTCGGCCGAAACAGGTTGCCCTATTGATTTCTAAAAATTCGGATAATATTTGTGCGATCCGAAACAAGGAACCTGAACAAAGGAGCTGAAATAAAAAGACAGTGGCAATCTCCTTCGATTTCTCGTCGGAGCGCAAGATTTTTTGCAGGGGAAGACGGTGAGGACATGGCTTCCTGTTCGACCAGAAATTCTAATTTTCCGTGTAAAAGGCGCGACGGCTAAACTAGTCGGAAAATACCGTGGGCGATTGCAGTTTCCATCCCCGGCGGACCGGAATGAGCGGACAGTCGGAAAGCCGGCGCATTCTGCAGCCCGTTTCTTACTTTGCTCGACGGGAAGTGTTCCCGTTCGATATCCTAGCGAGAACGAGCTGCCTCAATTTCGTCATCCGGGGACCCCATTATTTTTTATATTACCGTGGACGAGGTTTGCAAGAGAGGAAAAACACGGGAGAAGCATCTTGCGCGGCTTCGCTAGCTTCCAAAGGTGCGTTTATGTTCGAGCTGCGATAAACGATCAGGGCAACGGTGACAGCGTGATAACAGGACCAGTAAAATATTCTTATTTCGTGTGGCTGCTGTCGAAACGGTTAAAATGTACGTAATTTCTTTAACAATTGCTTGTGAGCTTATCCATTAAAATCTCAGTTTTAAACGCGTTTAAAAATTTTTAATTTTACTTTAAACTTTTGTCTCAGCCTGGCTCTCGAGATCTCTGCTTTAAAAATTGAATCCATAAAAATATCATTAAAAACCAGATTTTATAACATTATGCTATTTTAAAATTTGTCAGCAAAAATGGAAAATTGCATGACTTGGTAGAATTGTTAACTTTGAATTATTTCTTGACGTCGCCGCGCAGATGATTAAAATGTTCGCAATTTGTTTAAAAATTGCTTAAGACTCATTTGAGTCTTTGCATTTTAAATCTCTCATTTATATGCATTTGGAATTTTTAAATTTTACTTTAAACTTTCATGTAGGCTAAACGCGCCCAGGACGTCGATCGTCGGGAACATAATCTCCCACGGTGAAATAAGGTGCAAACCGAACGGATGCACGCAATACGAACACCGAGAAGATTGATGCGGACGCGTCACCTGGGACGCGATCGCGAATCTTCTTTACGAAAATCGGCACCCTGTGACATCCGCTGCCGCTCTCGGAGACGCGATTTCTGTGCACGTAGAGTGCAACGTGCAGAGATTTAGCGGAAAATTCGCCGCGTAATGGCTGCCATGCGATTAAAATGTTTAACTGCGAAAAAGAATCAGCGAAAATTCTAATAATAGAACTATGGGAAAATTGCAAAGCTGTGGAGGTGGAGAGTGTATTTTTGCTTGCAACTTACTCAAAAAATATTTATTAAAGTTATATTAATTTATACTTAAATTTTAATTTAACATACCACCGTGTACAAAATTGTTCACGTTGAAAGGTAGATCGAAATCAAATTGAACAACTTTTATGGTCCTGTGAATGAATTCTTCCTACCATAATTTATTTAATAGACATTCATTACTACTGAAATTAGTACCGCTTGTAATTTTAATATTATACTCCATGCTTCCGAATTCAAATTGAATTTTACTGCTAAATTTAACATTTATTAACGTCTGATTGTGCACGGTTGTAAAAGGTCGCTTCATTCGATTATGATTCCGTTATTTTTTCATTTTTTATAAAAATTTCTGTGAATTATATGGAATAAAAATTGTATTTATCGTGGATTGGAGGGTCGAATAAAAATGAGAGTACAAAGGAGTTGTAAATCTTTTTTCGGACTTTGTAATTGCTCTCTGGAGTCGCGCCTCGTGTTAAAAAATATTCGCTGGACTGCGAAAGATTAATACTTTTCGGTCAACGAGATGCGGGGCTATCAAGGACATGAATAAAAACATGTGTTTACGAGTTAGAGAAACAACGGGAAAACGCGTAGGGGAGCACCCCGCGACGATATATGCGTCGAAGTCCCTAGAACGTCGATATGATCGATAGCCATTGGATTTCGCCGCCGATTTAAAAACGTCATCATGAATTTGAACGAAATACGCATTCCGATCGGTCCGGCCGTCGCTCCGATGCATTTTTCCTTCGATTGACAACGGCAACGGTGATAATAGCGTACAAAGCCGACAGAGTGAACACGGTCGAAGCGATGTCGAAGTTTCCGCGGATACCGTATCAGAGAATTGTGTCTCTCGGTTGAATTCGAGTCCGCGAATATCGAGTGGAGAGAATCGAGAAACGCAAAAAGACGAGCCAGCGCCGCCTCCAACAAAGAAAACAACTGGAAAAGACCGACTGTAAAAAAAAAACTTTCTAGCCGCCACCGCCGGCGTCGCACGTGTATCGCGTTCCAGCCCCGAGAATAAAAGTCGGTGTTTCGTTTTAATTATTTCTCTGCGCTTAAAAGAGTTCCGTTCAATTCCGACGGAAATTTAAAGGCACTTACTTCGCTCTTTGCTTTTTATTCTTAATCAATTTTGAGCTATTCTTGTACCATTGCTGATTCAATTGGCTCTTAAAACAATTCTATTCAATTCCTCCTCAAAAAAGGTACTTACCGTCCCTCTTTGCCTTTCATTCTTAACCAATTTTGAGCCGATCTTGTACCGTTGCTGATTCAATTCGCTCTTAACCACTTCGAGGCCACAGACGAGTTATCTCGCAACGAAATACCATACGTACGATATCGTATCACTTAATTCATTCGTAAAATCATTTAAATAATCAGCTAAGGAATTTGGTTTTGCATCACCATAATATAAAGCTATTGGAAAAGGAGACACAATATAATTGTTTAATACCAGTTTGCATAAAATGGGCCAAAATTGGTTGTTCGAATTTGTTGAAACTGGAACACCATCGATGTTAAAAATTAAATGAATTGTTAAAGTCTCTTTGATTTCAAGAAATATACCAATTTCAGCTTGCAACAGGTGTAATAGATGCGCTTTTATACCAAAATATATATATATTGTGCTAAATCCCCCTTTTTGCTTAAATCGGACACAATATTTGATGATCGTTTAGTTTTCGACAGAGTGCGGGAATGGCATAGAATTTTGTATTCTGGAAAAATGCCCTTCAAATCCTTTAATAAAGTACTTAGTTGAGTATGATTAATTTTGTTTCCTACAGACCATTTTTTTTTAAAAGTAATTAACTTCAAAATTTTAATAACACTGCATTTTTTTGTATCATCTGTACTGTAATTTATGTCATTCCTGTCATTTGTGATTTGAGGATTAAATTGTTGATCCAGATCGGATATAGCGAAATCATTAGTTGTCTGTGAACTATTAGTTGGGATGATTATTCTATTTGATTCTTCATATACTGTGTCGAGACTCTGATTCTGATTGAAAGCTGTTGTTTCTTTATAAATTTATATTTTTTGTAACGTCGTTTTTCGGCCATTATGAAATTTGTGTAACTGCAAACTAAATATGGTGTATGGAAAACTTTAATTGTGAGTCTTCAGAAAATGAAAAAATATATATACATATATTTAAAAAATATAAAACAAAAATATAAAAATATATATTTATTTATTACACACGACACATAAATGTACTTACCTATTCTGCGAACGATGAAATGCAGATGTCGAGAACACGTATGACCGTATCGTTTATTATTACCCAAACTGTAATATATTTGTTTGCGTAAACTATACACACACAAACAATTGTCAATTCTTCAATCGCACACAGTTTTTACAAACTTTATTAATACTTATATTTGAGGACTTTACGTTTTTCTGTCAAACACTACTGTATACTATATAGCTCGCGCTCCGCAGTCAACCGTTCAATCAGAATGCTAGTTTGCTAACGAATGAATGCATTTCGGCTGCAACAGGGCCAGGGCCTCTACCAAATACTTTGACCGAAGTTAAATTATTTTCTGGCGCCGCGAGTCTAATCTCCAGACTCTGTTTAGACAAAGCCGAGAAAGATCCAGAATAGATTCCAGAAATGCTATAGGGAGTCTGTTGCTACGAACTTTTTTAATCTTACAGTTCAATCACATTGTTTAAGACGCAAGAGCTACACGATTATTTTTCGTGCAACAACTCTGACGCATTAATGTTCTTATAATATAAATGTATATGTCGATTAAGTGACACACACTAATTAAAAGTAAACATTTTGCTTCGCATCATATCTTAGAACAAATATTTTTCCATGATGAACATAAAATATTTCCTACATATTTAAAAAAAAACATTCTACTTCTAATATTACATAACGGTTCACTTAATATTTATAAAAAAATATTTTTTTCGTAACATGAAATAAATATTTCCTGCATATGTAAAAACAATATTTATTTCTTAATATAAAGTAAATATTGTATTTATATTTGAATATTAAAAAAAGATTGAATCTCTTTTCAATATTATATGAATGTGTATACAATATTTTGTGCTACTAGGGGATGACCACAGACGAGTTATCTCGCGACCAAGTTTTCGTTCGCATATCCACCGATGAGCTATTGGGATGATTATTGGGACGAGAGTTTTAATTTGAAAATATTTTTAGCAAGAATGATGTTTATGTCTTTTACATGAAATATTTGGAAACATGGGTCGTCGCTCTGTGCCTTTCAAACCTAATCAATTTTGAGCTGATCTTGTACCATTGCTAATTTAATCAGGTTTCAAAATTTCTTCGAAAATTTAAAGGTACTTCCTTAACTCTGTGATTTTAATTCTTAATCCATTTCGAGCTTACCCTGCTTATCCTGGTGTTACAATTAGCCCTCGAAAGAATTCCGTTGAATGCCTTGGAAAATTTAAATGTGCATACTTGGGTCTTCACTATATTTATCTTGAATAAATATTTTTAATGTTTTGGAAAACCGCTGTTCAAAAATCAGACTTGCTCCGTCGAAACGCCCTATAACACCCCTAACACGGATTACACTATACTTTACAAAGCACTCGCCTGTACAGCGGGACGCAATCCATTTCCCCGGTGCTCGACACGAAAGAGATAAAACGTCGCGTGGAAGTGAAAATCGAGCGGCGCAAAAATTAATAAAGCAATGACGGTGTCACGAGGCTACGTATCGGGGGGTTGTGCGCGAAGGTGGAAGAGAGGATCATCGTTGGTCCCTCAGCGGGACGATAGCGGCGTCGTCGAGAGGCCAGGAATCCGGTATCTCGGTTAGATAAATCGCGGGATCGATCGATCCACTTCGAACGCATGAATCTTCCAGTGGCATCTCGGGGAAACGATTTCCGGGAAGCGGGCAGGAAACGGACCGCCGATACCGATGGGAGAAAAGCGAGCAAGAGAGAAAGGGAGAAAGAGATAGACTAGAGGAGAGGTTGCAGAACCAGTGTGTGTGTGTGTGTGGGTGTGTGTGTGTGAGAGAGAGAGAGAGAGAGCGAGTAGAGGGGAGATAGAAAGAATAAGGATAGCACGGAGGATGATCCCGAGGAGTTTTGTCGCCGCTGATACGATCACGTCGCGTCTCTGTCCTGGGAATTGCGCGCGATGCATCAAGTTAAATTGCAAATATCGAGCCGGCCCGGTGTACGAGTGAAAAATAAATCAATCGGCCCGAGCGGATCCGCTTCGAACTCGCGCGAGCGCGTCCGTCATCGCGTAAATGGCTTCTCATAAACGGGCGAGCAACCCTTGAGCCGCCTACGCGTCCACGCGTCCACGCGACCGGCATTCATCGATCCGACCACGGGACGCGATGCTCCCTCGCGATATTCGCGGTATTTGCGATATTTTCTCTCCGATGAAATTCGTTCGATCGGGAAACGACCGGCGGGAACGGTAACGAGACCGGTTTTCGCTCGACGGAACCATTTATTCGAGCGGATGCCGGCTCCGAAGCGACCGAGTCTCTTCCGAACCACGGGAAACTTTGTTTGAAACGTTTCTCTCGTCCCGAATCGTCTAATTGGACGTATCATTCACTTGGAAAGTGATGTTTCATATTTGGAGAATTCATCGTGCACTCGCAGACGAATCAAGTATGCTTACTTTTGTGCTTAACTTAACATTCTACCGAACACGAGCTGCTCATTTACCAAATCGAATAACTCCTCAATATAAAAAGCAGAGAGAAACGATTAGATAGTGTATACTCATTTGTAAAAGTGCTTTCAGCGTTTGCACAGAACAGGAACAAAATGCCAATTCCTTTAATAACTAGGCTCAGTACCATCAACTGATAGAGTCTTGTTCATTTTATTTTTAGTATGCTGATATCACGATTAGACTGCTAATTTGATTAGACTTGCCAAAAAAGCTGTTTGCAATTATTACAATGCTTAGAAGCCGAGCAGATTTTTTTTCTGCCTTTAATCGTGTTTATAAGCTTGGACTAAGACACAAAAGCTTCAAATTCTTTTCATCTATCGCCTGCTTTAAATTGCATCTACTCATTTTTACCATAAATGCATAAAATCCGCATTCTAGTTATTACATGCAAATGTGCATATAAATCATTCTACGGGTAGAAGCATGTTGAATATATATACCATACAATTTTTTAAACCTGCCTTCGTTGGCCAGAATATATATTTTGGAAATTCATCAAGTTTGCACGCAGTGTTGCACGCAGTGGAATTAGTTAACCATGGTCAGACGCGTCAGACGATTCTATTATACTCTCGACGGATTTTTAGATTGAATTTTTTGTAATATATTCTATTCCACATTCTGTAAAACGTCTATTCATTTGTTTCGCCGTCTACCTTAACTGTTAAAATATTTTATTTGTTGCAATACACCTCCTTCAGGAAATATTGAAACAATTTAACAGAAGAATGTCATGTAGTCTCTGAACGCCATGCTACCACTTTAAATAGCAAAGTGTATGAAAATGATTTGACTATTTTAAAGTTGATTGCGAGATTGTTAATGTCATATACATATATGCGACGGTGGTGAAAAAATTAATGCGTGATTAAAATTTAGATTCCAGTCAAATTACATTATTTTAATGTTTCCGATTAAAATCGATAGGTTCAGTAAGAAGATCCACGTCAATCTCGGAAAAATGGATACAGAACTATAAAATAAACATATAAATATATAAAATAAATACATAAATACATCAAATTGCTACTTAAAAATCCAAACAGATCTAACGAAGGCTACAATAAAATCGTGAAAACCCTTCACATTGCAGGGGTTAAAAAAATTCGATGTCTCTACTAATCTCGTTTTATCAAATATTAAAGTCCACCTATCTTACAAACAAGCGGATCCGTTAAAAGCGTCCGATATTTCGCGCGGAAAAATGGCTGCGGGCATCGCCTTCGTTACAGCGGTGCCGAAAAAACAGAACGACAAACGCGTAGCGTGACGGGGGGAGGGTAGCAGGGGATGCTGGCTAAAACCGGATAAACCGACTTGTAATTTTTCCGCGTCTCGAAACTGTTCCTGTGTCGCGCGAGCAATGTGCACAACGAGCGAAAAAAATTCTCTCAACTGCTACGCCGAAATAAAAAAACTAAAAAAAAATATATTGCAGAGAGAGAGAGAGAGAGAGAGAGAGAGAGAACGAGAAAGAGGGAGAGAGAATAAAAACAAAATGAGTAGAAGGGAGGAAAAAACTAAGAGGGGGAGATGCGTTGTGCTTTTCCGTTCGCCGCGGAAACGTACTATTTTCCGAATTAAATTACGAACAACGGGTAGCAGCAGCGTGTGTGTGTTTTGTCCGGAGCGAAACAGGCAGCCGGTGCTGCGCGCATTGATCATATCGACGAATCGACAGAGTAGAAGAGCGGTGACTGCCAGGGCTTTCGTTATATTCGTCGACGTACTGGCAACGCGGCCAGTCCTGCGAGAGCCTGCCTGAAAATAATCCTACCGTGGAAATTTCATTCCGAAAACGCGCCGCTTCGGTGACGGCCCGACGATGAAGACTCGCGGGAAAAAGTAATTCCGTCGTTATTGGCTTAATTCCTCGCACCTGCGCACCTTCGTCTGGAAAAATAACTCGATCATGGCTACGGTATAATGGGAAAATATTGCCGGCTGTCCCCGATTTAGGTGAATATTTTTTAATAACTCGGAGAGATGCGGGCGACTTCGTGGCTAATTTGTGGATTTTTCATTCAGTTTCCTATCGTGGTTCGATCAAATTTTTAATGTACATTATTGTTGATTCGTGTACGCACACTTGGCAGTGTTGATGAAAAATTTTTGTGTTGGACTTTTTCATGGGAGGATTGCGGAATGCTCAATTTGTACGATGTACGATAACACTCTTTATATTAATTTTTTTAACTATCTTGTGGGCATGTAATAACTTATAGGTTTGTTAATGTTTCTGTAGATGTAAACACAAAATATTTGAAAGCAGGTTTTGCTTTTACCTTTAATGAATGCATTAGAAAAAAATCATGTGTTATATTATGGATTTAAAAATAGCTGTTCAAGCGAAGCACACCAATGAATTTCTATTTTTAATATTGTTTGTTAATTTTGATGCAAGCTACCGGTTTTCCATCATTTTCATTTCACTGTGTAATAGTGTAATAGTGTAATTGTAATAAATAATGTAATTTGTGTAATAAATTTTTAAATGCTTGGTGAAATTTAAAAAATGTATTCCTAGTTTTATTATTTTTTTTATGAATTGTATAATGATGCCTATACTTATTTGAACATCTGCTACAATTTTAGAAAAAAGTTTCTAATTTCTATGGAATATAATCAATTTATAAACAAAAATATAATTCGGAATACTTTTTCCACCTTGCATTTTTCAGACTCTAAGTTGGATACACAGAATGGATTAGCGCAAAAATTCGTTCTTAAATCTGCACGGGTAATTCCGTCTTCTATATCTGAAGGACACGGAACTCGATGTATCAATATGTAATCTTGAAAGTAATGGTCGCAAAGATACTCGGCAAAGGATTCAAACTAGTCAAACAGTATAAGACTAATCGACGAGATCTGCTTCGAGAAATCAATTCTATCGGGGGAGGGGGGAGTGAAAAACGTAAGAAAAAGTTTCGCAGTCGTTTAACGGGAAACAATCGAAAGGCACACCGGCGTTGGTCCGCTCGATTTCCCAAATCTCTGGTCGAGCCGGGTTCTGTTTTGGAACCGGGCATCGGTCTCCGAGAAAACTTCGCGCAGTTACCAGAGACCAATGGGAGACCAAGCCAAGAACCGTAACCTATTTATCCCTGGGACTGTTCTCTAATTTTTAATTTATCTTTTACAGTAGGAAACAGCATCGCCGCCGGAACGAGCCTCTTTCCAGCAAGTGTTGAGAACTTATCAGATCCTCTTCGGACCATTGACTCACCCGGGCTAGTCGCATAAATCACCAACTTTCGGCCTTGGCTATAGGTTCGCTACAGTCTCGACGAATAGACCTCGCGAATGCGTCGGTGAACACAACAGTTACCAAATTTCAATCTCCACCACCAGAACGTTTCCAAAGCATAGAAACTGCTACAACGATTTCCTGATCGAGCGAATCTAGCGTTCATTGGGTATTCTGAATTTTGTGTTCTTCTTCTTTGACCAAATATGGTTCATCAATGTTCGATCTTTTAATTCTACGAAATGATAATACTTCATTCATATTATTTCTGCAGTTGAAAATTGTAAATTTATAATTCCACAATTTAAAGAAGCACATTGGTGGATCAGTTACGTTAGACCAATCATTTCAGAAACATTATTTGGTTGCTCTACTTTTCACGATACAATTGGTCTTCTATTTTTGTCGTATACTGGTATGAAGATCAAGTATTAAAAAATTTCCTAGTTTCATTTTATCATGGATCATAATGTTCAATTTATACGAATCGCTGTTAGATTTTATAATAGTAAGAACTATCCTCTTTGCGTTAGATTTTCTTCATTGCTTATGGATGTTACGTATTTACAATTACAACCTTTAATACATATTAAAAAAATGTTTATCTTTCTCGTACATGTACATATAGCGGAATGTCCATCTTTATTGAACGGAAACCAATAATATTCATAAATTAGATTACATTTTATTTAAAATTCTCGTGAACTTAACTATGACGAAAGTGTGTCGATTTTTACAAACTCAGTAAGCCGAAAAATTTACTTATCAATGTAACAGTTATTTCTGAAGCATTCGGAGCATTCTCGGCATGTAAATCGATGAGCACGCAAGTCGAGGCTCGGGTATCCAACGAAAGACGAGATGTCGATCGATCGAATCGGTTTCACCGCGTAAACCGATCTCGATAACTTCCCCCGACGCATAACCGACAGTTTCCCTTGTAAATATTGTCGAATCAATGCTATTGATAGTTTGAATAGCAATTGGAAACTGAGGAATTCGAGCCCTTTCAGGTCGGCACGCGGCGTGAGGATACAGAGGTAAGTGGGGAAGTTTGACCAGCAAATAAGCATGACAATGCGCAGGGACTTAATGCCAGCGATTGTGCAGCTACCTAAAGCCATAGGAAACGCGAATGGATTCTGCAGTCCACCGTGAAACGGCCAGTTTTGAGGTTTTTGGATTCGCAGAATCGAACGACCAGCGAACCGGAGAACGTTCCACGCGAAAACTGGGAATTAGGCGCTTGTTTTCCTGTTTGGCGCAGTTAACGAGACACGCTTAGTTTCGCTGTACAGGTTGCCGAACCAAGCACCGCCACAAAGGAGCATAGGTGTCATTACCGAAAGTGCAAACATAGTTATGTCAGGTCTGCCGGAAAGTTCCATCCGATTTCAAGTGTAGACGAACGGCAGAAGTTCATGCGCATTCACGCTTCGATGCTCGTATTTCTGGATAGGTACCGAGCTGCAGACATCCTGCTTGTTTGATTAATGATTTCAGATGAAACATTAATGGTTTTAATTGAGGAGAGTCTGTCCGGGTGATTGATGGCGATGGAGTTTGTTCGCGAGCATTTTTTCGAGCTGTTTCGCTGCGGGAAATGCGCAAAGTTCTACACCGATCTCGGGGAATTCGAGGGTTTTGCTTGAGAACTTTTCTGCTACTACTTTCGTCGTTTTCTCGAACTCTCTAGGATCATTTTCACTATTTTTTTGTTCGAGGTTCTTCCGTTTCTGGGATTTTTTCAACTATTTTCTACCGCTTCACGATTTCTTCAATTCTTCTCTTTCTCAATGCACGATATTTTCTCGAAATCTCTGCTACCATTCCCAGAATTTTTCCATGCTTTACAGTCTTTGTTTTTGATTTACTATTATTCTCACAATTTTTGTTCCAAATTTTATGGTACACGCTCTATTCTCTAGATTTAACAAATTTTCTAGATCATTCTCTTGCACTCTCTCAATTTTCCCAATCTCCATTTTCAGAACTCTTCCAAGGTTGCTTCGTAACATTTTCTCCACTTTTACAATTTTCCAAACCTTTTTCTTCCACTTTCCAAGTACTCCAATTTTCTCAATTTTTCCAACTTCCTTGTTTTCACAATTTTCTCAATTTCTCTGCTACCGTATTCAGAATTTTTTCAAACCCTCCCCGTCCGTTTTACAAGTACTTTCCCACCATTTCATAATTTTTCCAGCTTGCCTCTTTCTATTTTCACAATTTTCACAAATTCTACCGTTTTCACAGGTTATCCACTCTTACTCTCTACACTCCTGTAGTTTTCTAAGACTTTAGTATTTTCGCAATTTTTCAAATCCTTCCGGTTTTATTTTCGCAACTTCCCTCCCCCAAAAATGTTTTCTTCATTCATGCAATTCGAAGAGGATTCAAAAGCTTGCCTAGAGGAAAGGAAACCCACGGCGTTTATCGAGCAGAGGGGTTGTCGAAGCTATGGAGGTGGGGATGGTGTTGCGATGTTTGCTCGAAGAGAGAAAAGACGTTCTGTGTGCCTGGGGGTTGACTGCGGCTGGATCGCGCATATACGAATCCACCCCTGCACAGAAACAAATACATGAACCAATTCATATTTCTCTGTACACAGACGGTCGTACACTGCTGCGTAAAAATGTGCGGTCTATAGCAATTCTTAACCATGGCCCGAGACACGCAGAATATTAATTACTAGCACTAAACAATATTTACTATATTATTCTAGTAGTATCACGTTCAATAATTAAATTCGTTAAATTCTTCAAATTATTACAAGTTAGACTCATATTGTTAGTGTAATAATATTAAATGCAGTCATCCGATTCTTTAATTCTCTTGATAAGAATTTTCCAATTAGTTCAAAATTGGCGAAGTGGCATTCAATAATTCTTTTCTCAATTTCGTTCAATACAACCGATGCGACGGTACTGTATCCATTCAGTAAATTAATTAATTGAATTCGTCAAATATTTAACAGCATCATGTAGTAGTGTAATATCCAAAAAATGAATTCTATGTACCCTTTAAACAATTAAAAATTGAAAACAATCTACGTGCAGTTTTTGAGGGTTGCTTCTTTAGTGACTTTATCTGCGTTGGCCATACCTAGAAATATAATTAACTTATATAGTGAACTTGCTCGCCAATTTTTTAACAATATTCAATCTACACTTTTGAACAGTAATATACCATTCCAGGATCATAACGGGATGACCATGCACACTGGGATCGCATTCGGGAAGCGAATAGAAGATCGAGAGAGGCAATCGAGAGCAGAAGAAGAGAAACGGGGTGAAAGATTCCCGATAGACGGATCTAGAGGGGCGAACGGAGGAAATATCAGTGCGATAGGTACAAATACGACGCTATATATGACAGTTTGATGTATAGTTGAATTTTTATGCCGGCGAGAGATGTTATTGCCGCGTCACAGGATGAATCTCTGATACGAGACGGCGAGCGGGGCGGCAGGGGGTGGCAGAGCGAGCAAAGTTGGCAGCGGAATCGATATCGCATGATTTATGCCTAGATTGAGTTTTTCCGTCCTTTCTCTATATCCCTGGACCCCTTTTTTCCAATGCGGCCACCCCCGAAACGTCTGTTAGAACTGTTCGTCCACAGTTCCTGTCCATCCCCCGCGCGCGTCACCCTTTTTCCTCTTTGTCGGCGTAGACGTCATCGATTCTACGACGGGAACCTAATTTCAACGGGGATTGCGACTCGGAATCGACGCAGTCGATTGGCCGGCTTGTTTCTCTGTGCACAGTCTGTGCCACGATTCTCGTCGTGTTCCAATCAAATTCTCTCGTGAACATCATTCGACACGTCTCTGTCTGTTTCTTCGTTTTCGGCGATTCCTTTTTACGATACCGACGCGAAATTAGTGTGGGATCGAGCCGCCATTCGATCCAGCCTGCAATTTTTCCCAGGGTGGTTTCCTGTTAATGCATACGACAGAGTCTCCGAGAAGTTGGCAATTTTGGGGAAAAATTCGGAGACACTTGAATGCACCCCATAAAAGATTTTTAATTCACCTCTATTTTAAAGATAGGACACCAGAGAATTGTTTGTTATACTCTGGCTCTGAATCTAGCTTTTTAAGCAAAGCACAGTAAGGAATTTTTATTTTATACTCTCATTGCTTGTTTTTATCAAAACCTACCCCGAAGATCTAATATCCCTGACAGAATCTAAGAAAAAAAATGTTTAATTTCTCTTTCCTAAGAATGATTTGCAGTAAAATCTTTTCTTATAGTCTGACTTTGAGAATAGCTTTTTAAGCAAAGTATTTATTTTAAAATTGTATTCATTTAAAACTACCCCGTTTAATCCTTCAGTGTACTGATTCCGTCTGAGTTCCATGAATTTATGCTCTTTGAGTTTTCTTTAGATATTACCTTATAATTCCGTAATGAATTCTTGTTTTACTGAGATTAATTTTAACGTATGAAAAGCTCAGAGTTAAAAAGAAATTAGATGGTGGCGGATTAATCAATATAACGAAAGTCTCGTTGCTCTTGAAGTTACATCATTGCTACAGTCGCAGGGTGCACTGCACAGCATACTTCCGAAAGCGATCGTTCGGAAAATCCTATTTACTTTTACAGGTATCTGGAATGACTTCTGTAAAGAACATTTTTTCGATACATTTTTAAGATCGAACTTTGAGATCGCGAGGGATGGGGTGGGGGGTAGGGAGAGACTCAAGACTCTCCCAAAGCGCATACATTTCTTTTTATCGAGTATACCGTAGCACCTTACGACCCGCGGCCAAGTTAAACATAAATTTCCTTTTATGGAATTGGCACGGCGTGAGGTTTTCCTGTTCGCGTTTCTTCTCGGCGAAGTTATGCATAACTCCGACGCATTTCTAGATCGAAACGAGACTCGGGAGAGGAGTTATTAAAACAAACCCATTATCCGGAACTCGGTAACGATTCGTAAAATCATAGTCATGAACCGGGACATTCGTCTTCGGAATTGTCAACTTCTTCAAAACGATCCTCAGAAACAACCCCCCGGCCGTTGTATCGGCGAGAAATAACTCCGGAAAAAAATTCATGCTCGAACAAATACAGCCTCGATCATATCGAACATTCGTTCCTGTACTTCGACTAAAATGTTAGATTTAAAGCCACTGCACGATACACGTTCTTCTACAATGCGCCCCTAAAAAAGACATCTCTGAAGCATTTTTTAAAAATTCCATAAAATTTTTTTCGTTATGACGAACATTAAAAATGGTATTCAAAAATCTTGTTACATTCTTCACTAGCAGCACAATCATCCTAATCGACATTTTTGGTCGTACACTAAACTATTCTCTCCCCCCCAAAAAAATCCTAAAGAACCAAATACCTACTTATTGCTTTCATGGCGCAATTAGGGCGTGCCTCTAATTGTCATCGTCACCACGAACATAAAAAATGAAATTAAAAAATCTTGTTACATTCTACACTAGTAGTACAATCACCCTAGAAAATATTTCTAATCACACGCCAGATAGTCTTCTGCAAAAAAATCCCAAAGGACTAAGTACCTATCATATGCCTTGCACTATTCAATTAGGACATACCCCTAATTTTCCTCGTCGCTATGACCACCAACAATTGACCAAAAAAATCTAGTTGCATTCAACACAAGTAGTGCCATCACCTCTAGAAACGTGTTTAGTCACACAAGCATAGCGTTTCGCAAAAGAAAAAAATTCCTCGAACCGTTCACCTGTTATATTTCTGTCCCGATTCAAACGGGAAGCTTAATCTTTTCCCGACGATTGTAAATATCGTTTCCGGGGGTTTCTCGGTGGTGAAACCGGTGCAGGATGGTCGTACTTAGTCGGGTCGTAACTCGTCAGAAAAGCACGAGGGAAGGGTACGGGAGAGGGTACGAGGCGAAGAGCGTATCGGCATGTCCCGGTTTCCGTTTCTCTCGCGTCCCCCGGAACGGTCAACTTCCGTGGAACCAGGGTTCTCTCTCCAGCACGTTCCGTCTCCTTCCGACAATAAGTTCGCACGTAGCCGTCGCCGGGACCCGTCTGGACTTAGGCCAACTGCTTTTATGGGTTTCGTGCCAGCGACAGCGTGCTCGCGACATCGCATCGGCCAGGGGGATAGACCACCACCTACCTAGCTGTCCCTATCGACAACATGATTTGTCCGCTTTCCCATTCGACAAAAGCCGCTTCTCGAGTGTAACCCGCGGGGACGTACCAACGTAATTTACGGGCCGGCCATCAATTTTTCCGGGGCGACGACACACGCTGGATCAACCACCTTTGTCTGCGAGCTGAGGAAACCACCCTTCTCCACCTCCTTTTCCCTTTCTTGCTGTCTCGTTCCCTCTATGACGATTTCTTTCTCTTTCTTTCTGGCTCATTTTCTCTCTCACTCTTTCGTTCTCATTTTCTTTCTGACCCTTTCTCTCCTTCCTCTCTGTTTCATTCTCTCTCCGACTCTTCTGTCTCATTCTCTTTCTTTCTGTCTCCTTTTGTGAACTCCTCCCTTTTGGTCCCCCGGTAAGCTGCAATCCCACCCGCCGTGTATTCGAAGCACGTGTAAGACGATGTACAACAGGTGACGAAGGTAAACACGTGGAATTGATTGCGAAGCGATTCGGAAACACTGCGACACAGGTTTTTCGACGGTACACGTAGCGCTGGGAATTGAGACGCTTCGAGCTCCCTCTCGCCGAGATATCACTCGCAGACAGGTGGTTCCCATTGGCAGCAAGAGTTTTAACGTGATCTGAGAAACACCGGATCGCTTTAAAGCCTTTATTTCGCATGCGAGCTCTGGAACTTGGGAACGAAAGGCGCTCGGGGAACGTTGAAGGTGCGTTGTGCTTCTTAAGATGAGAGTTAACGATGAGGTAGTCGAGGGTGGTGGAAATTGGTGATGAGGTAATTTTAGGTGATGGGAGTTACTGAAGAGATTTAGGCTGGTGGGAATTGATGAGAGAAATTTTTGTGAGGTGGAAGTTGTGGATGAGAGAATCTCGAGGAATGGAAATTGGGTCTGAGAAAATTTTCAGTTATAGACATTGGAGGTAAGAAAATTTTAAGAGCTAAGCATTAAGTCTAAGAAAATTTGAGTTTAGGAAAATTCTGAGTGATAGAATTTGATGCTAAAAAAATTTGAGTGATAGAATTTGATGATTAAGAAATTTAATTGATAAAAATTGAGAGTAAGAAAATGTTGATCGATAAAATTTGAGTCTAAGAAAATTTTGAAAGCTGGGAATATGAGCCTAAGAAAATGTTGAGTGGTAGGTATGGGGGACCCTTAAAGCCCAGAACTCGATGACAAAAATTTCGAATGTCAGAAACTATTATAAAATGACATGTTGAACGATAGAATTTGTAGAATCTGTCATCCACATCAAATCGCACAGCCAGAGAGGCAGAATAGGCGAGGAACGCATACCCGCAACATTATTTTGTCACTCGCAGCCTAAAAAATAATTCGCACCGCACTTTCGGCCGAAACAATAAAAAAATACGGCGATAAAAATTTTAATTAAAACCCGGAAGAGGATCTCAGGCTTGGCGTTCACGAGACACACCTCCGGACCTCTTCGAAACAATTTCAACCACCCCTATTAATTCCCCCTGCCTCCCCAGCCACGAACGCTATCTTTCATAATCGAGGGTGCGGAATGCTTAATAAACCTATAAAAAAAGAAGAAAATTGAAAAAAAAACAACAATACGAAAGCCTATTATCCGAAGCCGTTTTTCAATTAATTTTTAAAACCCTTCCCACCTAATCCAAATGCCTCGTGGCATTGTCCCCTTCTCTCCCTCTGTCTCTATCTTTCTCTCTCTTTTCTGCAATCCGACGAAAAATGCATTCGGTCCGGGGTTCCAGCTTCTCTCACGTTAATTGCTCATCGCGCAAATGCACACCGCTGACGCGTTGAGTTCTGCTAACAGTCAGCGGCTAGAGACCAGTGATAGGAGGGGGAGAGAGGGAGGGAGGGAGAGAGAGAGAGAGAGAGAGAGAGAGAGAGAGAGAGAGATCAGGAGCCCAACCTGTATATACGCGGAGTGCATGGTAAATCGTCGTCTGTAAACCGGAAAACAAATGAATTTTCATGTAGGAACCGAAGAACAAAATTGTCCGGAGGTATTTGCTCGTATGGGGCTTCATTTACGGGTAAATCGAATTTTAAAATTCATCGCTGCGAGCCACGGCTGCGACGACTTTCGAACGTTTGTGTCCATTCCATAACTACTGTAACGATTAAAAAAATTGTTTCTACCAAAAAAAATTCATGCATCTAAATCTTATTTTATAAAACATTACGAATAGGTCAGCTCAAGGGTTGGTATACATTCACTCAAGAAGAAACATGAAAGGAGCAGTATAAAAGTAATAGAATGTTTTCCCTTTAAGAACTGTTCTCACAATGAATGATTGAATATTCTTCGTACTTCATATTTCATTTCTGATGAATAATTTTCATGTATTTTCAGTGATAGTTAATTTTATCTTTTACTTAGCACTCAGTTTTAACTGTCGATTCTCTACGTTTACAAGGTAATAAATATTTTGTAACACTGTCGGTGCCGATCATTGATGGAAATGAACACTACAGGGTTGATTTTACGGAAAAACTCTACCAGAACCTGATCCCACGAGGTACACGAAGCTGTTTTCACGAGTGTCGATCGAGCTCAACGACACGAGTCTCAGATATTGAACTGATTGACATCGGTGAGCGTACATCGAACCGGATCCCGTCATTGGTCCTCGCCTTTCCGCGTAATATCACCGTGAAGAGGGCTGTTTTGGTACACTGACGGTCATCACGGTACATTGATCTGTGGGATCTCTTTCCCTTTCCCTCTCTCTCTATTTTTTCCTCTCCGCCAGTCGACCCGTATCGCGTTGCATGCAGCATTGAGCCGGCATCGAGTCGGACCGTACCGTATTAACGCATCAACCGTGAACAAATTTATCTTGCCCCAACCAGACGTTTTCTTTTCATCGACATCGTCGCGTTACCGAACAGGAGCCCGAGACTGTTCGACAGTGCCACCCCTGATCAATTTATGAGGTCGCCAGGCCACGACCCTCTACCGCCTTGACAGTTAATCGACAGCCGCTTCGTAATAACTTCTTACGATCTCTCCTCCTCTGTTTTTGCCTACAGGACGACCCCCCTCTCCAGCTCATACTCATTTCAATTTCTTATCATCTTTTACGGTTTTCAGAGGGGTGAGTCTGGTTCATTTTTTAATAAAGTTGTGCGATTATCTTTTTATAGGGGCAGTTTCGTTTCCCATTTCATCACACCGATGTATTATTCGACGTTCGTTTAACAACAATTTCTAATTATTTTCAAGTAGCTTCAGGGTTTTTAGAGGGGGAAGTCTATGTCCTGCTGTTCATTTCTTAATGAAGTTGCACGATTGTCTTTTTATGGGGGTAGTTTTGTTCGCCATTTTGTCATGCTGATTTTTTGATTCCGTGTTCGTTTAACAGCAATTTCTAATGATTTTCAAGTAGCTTCAGGGTTTTTAGAGGGGGAAGTTTATGTCCTGCTGTACATTTTTTAATAAAGTTGTACGACTGTCTTTTTATACGGGTAGTTTTGTTCGCCATTTTGTCATGCTGATTTTTTGATTCCGTGTTCGTTTAACAGCAATTTCTAATGATTTTCAAGTAGCTTCAGGGTTTTTAGAGGGGGAAGTTTATGTCCTGCTGTTCATTTTTTAATAAAGTTGTACGACTGTCTTTTTATACGGGTAGTTTTGTTCTCCATTTTAGCATGCCGATTTTTTGATTTCGTGTTTGTTTAACAGTAATTTCTAATGGTTTTCAAGTAGTTTTAGCAAAGGGGTAGTTTTGCTCCTCATTCCACATTCGCTTCGTAACAATATCCAATGGTTTTACCGTATTTTTTCAAAAGTCTTGAAAGGCTTGATAACAAACTACCCGAAAATTTTAAACAGAGTAGCCACTATTAAAGAAAAAAAAAACTCATAAGAGTCTAACGTGAAACAGGATCGTTTAAAGCACTTTTATCTATCAAAGCAACATCACATTCACATCTCGCGAATAATTTTAGTCGTATAAAACGGTGTGTAAAATTAATGACAAGAAAGGACTGTTTTATGATTGGAATGAGAAATAAAAAATTCCCTTTGCTACAAAGTTTTCGAAGATTTTTCGGGGTGTTCCCGGGGCAGAGATACGTCGGTAATTTCCGCGAGAGAATCGTTTCCTCTTTTCTGGCCGGGGGAATTACTCGAAATCGGAGTGAGAGAGCGAGAGAGATGGAGAGAGACAGGCCGCGGGATTAATTGCATTAGATAATTTAACCGGCGCGGAAAAATCGCGGCCGCATAAATGTGGGCGAAAATGTGATTTCGCTAATAGTTCCTTCCGCTGGCAAATTTCATGAAAATTTCAGCCGCGTCGACCGTTCGGAACGTTCAACGCGACGTTTGAACCCTTTTGCCACGGTTGGAGTAACTACACCTAAGAGAAACCACCCCTTTTTCTCTTTCTCTCTCTCTCTCTCTCTCTCTCTCTCTCTCTCTCTCTCTCTCCGTCTCGCTCTCGTTTTACGCGTGCTATCATCACCGTCGAATACCGTGGCGACGTTCATTTACTTGGTAACATGTCGTTCGATGGATCCGGTAATTATCAGGGAGCCGTGGAACGTGTTGTTTCCCAAACTGTTTGCTCAAATAACTAACTAGCCGAATTAATCCGCAAATCAGTTTAGCGCCACCGGTGCTTCAGCGTCAACAGCCTGTCACGTCATCCCCTTAAAACATCCGGTTTAATTAGAAATCGCGTGTCCTTGATTCACAGATGTACAAACTGGTCCCTAACACTTGACTCCAATATTAAAGGAGTATTTATTTTGCTCGTGAAACCAAAATTAATTGAAAGTTTTTTAATCGATTGTTTGATGAGCACTTTGCAGGGAACAACAATTGTTTCGTGGCAATTTGATTCGTGAAGCAACTTAACATCGCCATGAGTAATACAATCTAATAATTTGTTTCGAAATTGTCATTTAAAAAGAAACTATTAAACTTAGATGTTATTAATAAACCTGCTTCAATTAAAATGTTATGCAATTTTTTAATAGTAATCGCAATTTCAATTGTGAACTACTATGTCATCCCCATAAAATTTCTTTTGGTTTCACTATTTAAAAGATTTTCAATCCGGATTTTAATGCAGTATAAATAAATCCACTCCAAAATAATTTCTTTCGACCTCATTGTTTAAATAATGTTTAAGTCACGTTCTAAGTTGCATTTGCACGTTGCACGGATAAAAAGCCATGATAGGAAATGTATTTACAGAAATGTAGCATAAAACGACATAAAATTTTAAAAGTGAATTCGCGACAAGTGTCGTCCCGTGTGAATATTGTGCTCGAGAATTAATGGATTCGTTAGATGGGAGGGAATTGAAGAGATCTGAGAGAAATATCTTCGAGCAAGAATTCCCGAGATTCTTTCCACGTCAGGTCAGAAGTGGGTAATTGATGCGTTCAACATAATGTGCTTAATTAATTCTCTCGTCTGTGATTTTAAGCAGTCCCTGTCTTCGGTAGAACGAAGAAAGCGAACCTTGGGAACGAAAATTCCTACATTATCTCGTCCGGATACGAAACGTTTTCGGGGAGTGGGGAGCCATAGATTGCACGAGGCAAAATATTAATTAACTATGCTCGCTTCTCGCGGAGATAATAAAAGGTGACTTTGTACTCACTGCCGGATGACGGGGTGAAACTGGATGCCTCTTTGACTTACCTGGAACAAAAGTTATTAAGACGTTATTAACGGAGTCATTAAAGTGTAATATACAATAAGTGTGATATTAATTTGAATAGCTCACAGAATAACTGGCAAATTTTAGGATTACGAATTGCGATTGCAAAATGAACAAATAAAAATTGAACTGACGATCGGAACAAAAAAAAATTCTATTCGAAAATTTAAAAGTTGAAAGCCTGAGGCATGAAAAGAAATTTTTATAACATTGAAAGACATCGCACGAGTGTTATCTGGCTTTCAGATTCTCTGACTGAGGGGTTTAGATTAAAAAATTGAAGTCTGCATGGAACGTCACGATCTATTCTACCTTTGAACATTCAATTAACACACAAAATCCATAGATGGTACATGACGAATGCCCGTTGCAACCCCAGAACCAAAAATCAGTCGGAACCCTCCAATCAAAGAGAAAGCATAAATGAAAAACGTAACCAATCAACGTCAAAGGAAAATTCTCAAGAAAGAAAAATTGTTAAAATAGTCTTCGTAAATCACAACCTAACAATATCATCTAATTACGGTTATCCTCTAATCTGTTTTAATAGCTGCCAAATATTTCATAATTTCCAGTCAACGAAAATGCAAAATTCTGAAAAAATATAGGAGGGCAATTCTAAAAACACTAACGATTTTTTAGTCAATTCAATAGATCCATTGAGTGGTATACGGCGATTTTTCAAAGTGTTGTCGGTGCACAGTGTGAGAATGAAATGCCAGTTTAACACTCCCAATCAATAAAAAAAGGAAAGTTACAAAAACAATATAGAAGTACAAATCAATCAACTTTTAGTAACCCCCGTTTTTCCAGCAGATTTGTGTAAAACGATTTACCAAAATACCAGCTGTATTCACTCTCAAAATAAGGAATCGGTTAAAAAAAACCCGTCAAGGAAAAAGCGAAATTCCCAAAAAATAAAAAACAGCGGAAAAATCACTTTCGCAATCATCGTTTTTCAGTGGATTAGAATATGGAACGTACAAACTCCTTCGCGAACCACAATCATACAAAAGACAATCGTCCGTGGATCATTGTAAGATCAGTATTTCTTGAGATACCACCGGTACTCATCCCCAAAACAATAAATCAGTAAGTCTTCAATAAACAAAATTTAAAGAAAAAATATTTAACACGAACAAAAAAATCAAAATCACCAAAAAGCTATTTTCTGAAAGACTGACATAAACCTCTTTCTAGAATCATCCCTTAGTATTTTCTCTCAAAACCTCACACAAACAAACCTTCTGAAAAATTCCAACAAAAAGAGGACAACGCCAAAGATAAGAAAAACTAAAATAAAACCATCCCACCAGATCCACCAGATCCGTCGATCTGCAAGACGATTTCCAGAAGTATCCCTAGCCCCTCTACGAATTAGACCGATCTAATTAACCTTTTGACGTTTCGCGGTGGGGAGAGCTGTAACCTTGGCAAGGGGTGGTCTGATACGGACATGGTCGAAGAATGGGGTTGAAAGGAGGGAAGGGCAAGTGGTTGGAAGGGCGAAAGGTAACGGCCAAGAGAAGGGGCTGAGTTTTAGGAGGTCGAAAGAGGAAGAAGGGCTGGACCGCGGCGGGGAAGACGGTCCGTACGAATTAAATTGCAGCTGGCGGGCTTGCGCTCGATTACTTATTCCGGCCGTGTCACTCGTAACTCTAATCCGGATTAAACGATCGATCGCGGTAGATTAGTGCGTAAAAAGCGGCGGCACGTGTCGCGGCACACTGCACCGAAACCGAATGCACCTCTGCTACGTGGTCCAGGATCCCATCCAGGTAGATGACCAGAATAATCTGCGCAACCACTGGAACATCCCTAACTCGCCCTTTGATTCTAACTCGGTATATTAAAAAATTCAGAAGCACTATGAGCCACCTAGAAATACTATTAAATATTTCCTACATTTACAATAAGCAGAGCAACAGGGGAAATCAATTTTTAAAGAATGTAAATAATCGACGAGAAAATATCATTTCTAGAAAAGTTTCTTAATTCCTCAGTAATTTTAAAAAGTTGAAAATATTTTACTTTCACTACTTTTCTCATAAATGAAGAAGATGCGACTATAACTCGTGTCTTCAGAATGGAAAAGGCCCACGCAAGATTACAAATCCTCTATAAAAGACAACTGCAACAATAATTCGAACGTGGATACTCGAACCAGCAGGACGGAGCGACTTCCTGCTGCCTTGATCCCCGGCTGCACAAAATTCACAATCCGCAGATAAGAAAAACACTTCCAGCCGTTACCGTTGATTCGGAAAAGGACAAGAAAAACACGGCGACCAATTCAGTGTTATCGTGACAGCCCGACGACTCCGTAAACAGAAAAACCCTCCCGAAAATCGTGATTACAAAAAGCAGCGTTCGCTTCCGAAGGGTGAGCGTCCTTTGATTTGAATAAATATCACACACCGCCATCGTTTCTCCTCCGTCCCCACAAGCGTATCAAAAGAGTGTACAAATCCCCGGGAAAAATTTACAAGTATCCACGCAGCACCAGCAAACAGAACAGGCGGACAAAAAACGAAAATAAAAAACAGGGGTGGACCAGAAATATTCGGGTTAGAAGAGCCTCAAAAATAGGGAGGGACAAAGCTTGTATATCTTGCTGGGCCATTCGCGAAAAGCCTCCGGAAAATTTGTCCATCCCTCTCCGCGTCTATTCGGACCATTTCATCCCCAGTCCTTCGTCGATATTACGCGCTGTCGCGTCTTAATAAATTTATGGTCGCGCGAGAGCCGATTGGACGCCGGCATCTCCAATTGAAGGGCTAGCGATAAGAACACGCCTCCGCTTTTTCAACATATTTTGCTAAACAGTGGCTCCGAGGAACGTTCGAACACTGTCTCTTATTTCAGAAAAATTGTCAATGTTTAACCCTCCCTGAGTAGCCTTGGTCGTTTATTTACTTTATTGATTTTTTCTTATTATCGCTTTAAACATTCGACGCACCAGCGATTATTAAAATATGGGCTTCAATACAAATTGTACAATTTTTTCATATTTCTTCGAAAGCCTAGAACAGTAACAAAATTAGTCGACGAATGGTTAAACTTTTGATTTCAGGAAAATCGTATATATTTAAACTGTGTTTATCCGTCGTAAACAATAAAATCAATTTTTATCTCGCTTCTGTTCCCAAAAAATTGTAAAGCAAAATTTGGATGTTGCAGAAGGAATCGTAACGTAAATATATAACATAATGCGAAGCATGCAGGAAACATTTTCCAGCGACGTCCAGACGAATAAATTTGAGCGTCGCATAGTTTATTGATTGAAACGTCGCAGCCACTATCGGCGACGGGTTTAATTGAGATGATAAGCCCGGCGAACTTAATGATGTCTCGGATAAGATAAATCGCAGACCCGACGCGACGGTTTCCTGTCGAATTATTTTCAGCCGGTACGGAAATGGCGTTTATCTCCAGAACGATGTAAATTGGGGGAAATTGAGCGTACGAACGCGATATCCGTAATTTCACCCTTCGCTCGGCGCCTTTTAATTTCACTCGTTAATTTTCTTATGTCTGCGATACTGCTCTCGACACATGGTCGTAATTATTTATCCATTTATTAGTTCGATGAAAACCAGACGGGGGAAAGGGGGGATGATACACGACATTTACTTCTATTTATTGACGGACTTTAATGTGCATTTATGTTAGGAATTTAAGCATTTATATTTTTTAAATTAAATTGGGGTATGATTAATATTTAATTGTGAAAACATTGCATACAATTTATACGAAGCGTTAGCGTTAAATTAATCAATACATCTGAGCAAGAAAAATTAGAAAGATAGCAAAAAACAAAATGAAAACATAGATTATAGGATTTTATGCATAATTATTTTTACATGCATAATTTTATACGTGTACGGTACACGAGAGGTCTCAAAAGATTCTCAAAACCTATGCTCTAATAGAATTCAATGAAATCGAATTTTATTTGAAATTGTTTGTTATGATTCCTGTTGGAAACAAAATGTTCACTACCTTCTGTACACTTTCGCACGAGAATGTATATTTAAACAATTTTTTACGGAGGAATAATGGCTCTTTCATTTCTCTTCTTGAACTAGTAGTGCTAAAATTCAAGTGTAAAAAGAGGCAAATTCATTTTTTAATTTTTTAAACATTAAATACATTTAAATGCGTTTTCTCATACATTTGTTGGAATAAGATCTTGTACGACCGTTCACGGCAAGTAAGGTTTGTGCTAGAAATAGGGGTCGAGGAGGGTCGCGAATTCAACAGGATCAGGGGTTACGAGGTTACGAAGCACCGGTGTAACGAAATCAAGAAGGAATTAAGCGAACTCAAGAAGACCAAGCAGTTCGAATGTTTGAAAGTTCTCGTCGATCCCCTAGAGGAGACCTATTTTGTTTATGTACGAAGTTCATACTTGTTCTAACGTCAGTTCTGGCTCGTACTCTCTAGAACTACGCGGTGCTCGCTCATTTCCTAGTCTGCTGAGGATTGCAGATGTACGAGGAGTTGCGTATATGTAGTTGATAAATTCCATTTTTTTTTTTTAAATGTGCGCATAGACGTATGTTGGATACGATTGTCTTAAACTTCGTGCTCCGATATGAATATGAAAAGCCGTCTCTTCTGCAACACTGACTGATAAGTTACTCAATATAGAAATAAAAGGAAAACAGTATTAATCGTTGTTACAAAAATATAGAAAAATTTACAACCCGATTAGAATGAGAGAAAAATTTTTTTTATCCCAACAATTTAAGAACATCATTCCTCGAGTTTCTGACTGTTGTAATATATTCATAATTATATCTTAGAAGACATTTTCTCTTTATATATGAATTTTCTTTTTGGATATGGCCAAACAGCTAATTTCATTTTAACCCCATTAAATGATCTAGATTTCAAAATTGAACATATTGTCCGAAAACGTTGTACCAGAATGGATATAGGCAGCGTTCGAGGATGAGCCTAGCTCCCAAAGCTGCAGAAAGATCTGGAAACATCCGGGCACAACGAAGGGATCGGTATCATTAAAAAAAAAGGGAGGAGGGATCAACCTCATTGGCGGATCTAACAGTAAACCCCCTGGTTCGTAGGGAGGATTCGCCAGTGACCGTCCTTAACGCCGGCTGAATAACGATCCACAAAGAGCCAACGTAGGAGGTCGTTAAACCGGTTAATTAACAACTAGCTATTCGTTTGCATCGACGTTAACGTTCGCTGCGAATACATCGGGGCGGGACGGTTGGTATGAATCAAAGAAGCCTGGAGAGCTTTCCTATCGAAGTGTATACCATCCTGCAATCCTCTTCTCCGCCATTCCACGCGCGTCCTCTGTACTCTCTCCTCTCCTCTCCTTTCTCTCTCTCTCTCTCTCTCTCTCTGTCTGTCTCTCGTCCTCTCTCAGTCTCATTACAATCTCACTTCTTCGGTTGGATGGTTGCCGAGTTGAATTCCGGCCAATGTGGTCGCCTGCTGTTTTTGGAATTCGACGGCGGGCTGTTGTTCGTACTTGACGAATGGCTCGCATGATTACTTTGTTTAGCATGAGAATACAAGCCCCCGCTCTCGATCTTGGCCGACGCGGGATCAGGATCCATGCTGCCGCCTCAATTTATGAAGTATCTGATAGGAGGGCAAGCGCGCAACCGACGCGAAACTTTCGATTGAAATGCCCCCCGAACCTAACTACGACGGGTCCAACAGAGATTTATGGCTGTCTGCCGACCAACCGGCCGCTACTTAATTGCTCGATCATCCCGCCACGATCCAGCTTCTAAGGAGCCAGAGATCCGACACCGATAAACAGGTGATATGATTTGCATGGGCGGGCGTGATCCCATTCAGGACGATTTAATGGTCCTTTAAACATTCCCGTTTTGTTACTGATGAGCTCCGACTGCTTTCTGGTTAATTGGGCGACGCGTGTAACGGGTGACATGGAAATCAAGATGATTTGGTTGCCAGATTATTTTTGCTGGAGTCTCGAGGGATTCGGTGCACGTCGATGATTGGACACTGACAATTTTTAACAATATTGCGAAAAACGTTTTGTAGACTGAAAATTTTATGCATTTATAATAGAAATGAGTAGATGACATTGTAAAGATTGAGAGCATTTAAGAATATGCGTACATTATTTTCAACTCACCTAAATTATTAAAGAAAGAATGACATTTTTAATCCTGCTCCTGTCCATTGCAATCAATGCAGAAAATTTCTACTTTGATCCTCAGTCTAGAAATAAGATTTTCGGGTAGGTTGCTTTTCGACTTTTGTTTCGATTTGCAAGACGTCACTGAAAATATTTTCACAAAGAACATTTTAGGGACAAACGTTCATAGAAAAATGATTAATTGCATCATGTTTCGTACACGTTACACGATATTTATTGCATTGAAAACATTAGGGAAAATCGTTCATAGAAAAGTGATTAATTAGAATATGTTTCATGACCCGGTATTTATTGCATATAAAACATTAGGGAATATCGTTCTTAGAAAAATGATTAATTGCATCGCGTTTCGTAGACGCTATAGAATATCCATTGCATTGAAAATATTGAGTAGTATCGTTCATAGAAAAATGATTAATTGCATCGTGTTTCATAGACATTACACGGTATTCAAGACAGAGAAAATATTAGGGCACATTATTCATATTAATCTTCTGCACAGACAAAATTTAAAGTGTCACAAAGGATCCAAGCGAGACTGCTAAAATCATGTAGCCTTAGTAACAGTAATATATGCATATTAACGCATTTATACCCGGGATTCTAGAAACGACGTCCAAGTTAGCAACAACTTAAAATTCCCGAGCTCGTTCGCCGTTTTTTCGTTTCATACTTCCCGTCCGCTTTCTGCCAGCAAAGTAAGAAGTTATAACATAGGTTTGTTTAAAACTTCGCGGGGGATTCCGTTCTAAAATGAAATTTAGCTCTTTCGTGCGCAAACTTGATGTAACTTATTAAGTGGTTTACAGCGTTGCAACAGTCGACGAGACACGGAATTTCCTGGAGGCAAAGGGATGCTGAAATATCATCGTTAGATTCAGTCTGAATCAGAAAATCCTGCATTAACACCAGATCTACGGAGCACTAAAAGCGACTATTTTCCATTATATTATAAACATTGCAGATGTGCCTTTATTGAGACTGTCAATAATTTTTATTACATAATTACCTACATAAAAACAAAGAGGTTTTTCTATGGGACGGTGCATTCTTCCGGAGAAGAGGTGGGACAAATGGGCATTGCTAATTGGAATCATGATACTTCTAATCGTGATTCTAATTAGCAAATTCCCATTTATGTGCTTCCCAGTTGAAAAAGAAGATTCTTATGTGACCCAAAATACATTCTTACAATCCAAGGGCGTGGAAAGGGACGTGACTAATTTCACTGTGGATAATTGCCATTGTTGAAACCAGTATATGCAAGTGACTATTAACAGAGGCTATTATTCCCACTACCTTATGAAAATTGTCTAGCACAAAATTATTTCGTAGAAAAGGGGGTGGAAAAGAGGCGCGGAAAAGGAGCGTCAAAAAGGGACGTAGCTAAATTCACTGTAGATAGCGGTGAACATGAAAACAAGTGACTGTCTATGAGCTCTGACAGGATGTTTCACTCGCTGACTTATCAAATATCCACCAGAAAATGATTATCACTAATAGAGTATGTTCCTCCACGGCATGGGCGTGGAATAAGGGGCGTGTCTATTACAGAAATAAGGAAAAACCGATGATTAGAGGCTCGAAAAAAGGCGAATACACGTTACCTGCTTACTTACTAGTTGTCAAGGAGGATTTCCCGTAGACGCTAGTAGGTTCGTACGTGCTGGCAGGATTGCACAGCTTAAAATTCAGACGGCGCACGTACGGAGGGACGAAAATTCCCGCGGGTGCTATATTGCTCGACTTACGACGATCTCCTCCCTTTTCAGCCCTCGCGCGATACGGGAGCCTCGATAATCGACGTATCCCGGGAACAAATCATTTTCTCTATCTATGAACTTCGGGGAAACTAGACCGGCCGATATAACGGATTCAATAAAACGATCCCAGCGACAAAGGTCAACCCTTGATAATGGGGAGCCCCCCTCCACCCGCCCTCGGGTGGGTGAATCCTGACAGTGACGGGGCGTATGTGTGTCAACGGGTGCCACGGTCTCTAAGTTATTTTTCCTGTCCCGTGTCGGCCGATCCATATTAATTCTGGACTCGTGTACAGGCGAATCGCGTTCAAATCCCTCGGGGAAACTCTAACCCGGACCATAATCCCCATCCCTCGCGGAACTTCTGCGGCGGAGTACTTTGATCAAACGTGCCCAGCTTTCCCCGGAAACGTACGACGCGTAGGAATCAATCAGGAACTCTCACGGAACGACGATAAGTTGCCTTCATACATCAACCGACTCTCCACGGCGTTTCATTCCCCCGGGATTTCCTGTAATACACCCCCCGATTATCCCATAAAAATATTATTGCCCCTATCGCTGGTCGAGGCCATGGGAACTACGATTTTCTCGACGATCGTTCGCGGAAGCGTAATTGATAACCTTGGGGTTGTCATCTAGCAAGACCTGATCTTGAAAGTTGCTCAATTTTGCACTCAGGACGAGTAAAATTAGCCACACCCCTATCATGGAAGATTCTCTGTTAATAAGTAGATAACAGTTTCAATATTGACGAATGTCCACAAAAAAATTAGCCACGCCCCTTTTCAACACTGTTAACACACAATACACCTTGATTGCAGAAAATATTATTCCTTCCCTTTTTATTCTGTTAATAACTACGTGACAATTTCAAAAGTGTCAAGTACCACGTTCAAAATTAGCCCCGCCCCTTTTCAACAGCTTCGACATTATCACAGCACGCCTACCTCTATGTAAAATGACATTTTAAATTGGACAAATGTTAAACAAGCCAATATAGCGATCTCTTAATTTTCTTTTTAATCTTTCAATAACGAGCTGCTAATTTCCAAGCTACCGCCGTCTTCGAAATTAGCCACGCCCCTTTTCGACGCCTCCCATCCTTTACGCCTTCCCGGGACGAAAGGGTTAATCCATCAGTTTTTAATCACCGAATCGTTAATCTCCCACATTTTCCCCACACTCATCCAGCCCTCGGTCCTCATTCCACTTAAGTATTCAGTTGCTCCCTTCGTCCTTGATATATTGCCCAGCGCCGATCGACTTCCACTGTCGTTTCCCTCCACGCTCCCGGTTCCCCTCCTTTCCAATATTCCGTCACCTCGAACAACCTGTCTCCTTCTTAAACTCATCTTCCTCCAACCCGTGTTCCTATCCCGCAAACTTCAGTTCACAACTTCCTCGGCTCCTCCGCGATCTCTCGATCTACCGCTTCATCTTCCCCCCTCCGGCTCCTGTTCCTCCTGACCAGTCACACTCCCCTTTTCATTCTATCCTCTACCAGCATCCTTTCCTTGGTGTCCTGAACAGAATTTCTCACCAACGGATAGAAAGAAAAGGGAAAGAGGAGCGGAGGGAACGCGTGAGACCGAATACTCCGCTGTATTTTCGGCGACCGGCTCGGCCCGGGTCTTCGGGAGAGTCCTGTTTCGCCGTTGATCGATTCATCGGCACCCCTTTGTGCCCCTCTGATCTGTTCTGCTGATTGCCAGCTCATTCTTTTCTAAGTGACTAGCACTGTAAAGCGAAACAATCGACTCCGATCCTCTTGGCCCAGCGGAAAAATTCTTTGGCACCTTTGTGCGTCCACTTGAATCATTTTGGACGCGTGTATGCATTGGTCCTAGGTACAATGAATTCTCGATATATGTCAACAACACGGGTCTTGCCAGTGTCGTGTATCGTCCAGGAGACACACCCAAGCTGCGTTACGTTTACACTCCTCGGGGTCCGAGGCCTCTCGAGCTTCGTGACCCCTCACGGTGTACACGCCGCAGTAGTAGGGATTATTCCGCGACATTTATCATCCAGGTCTTGACGACATATAGAAAGAAAACAGTGTAGTACATTTTCAAAAGTTCTTTCTCACACAGGGTTCCGATAAATTTCCAAAATATACGGGACAGAATAGCGCGATATAATTGATGTTTACGATCAATTATTACCGAACAAAGACAACTCCATAACGAGGCTAATAAAATTTGCAGCCGAACTTTACAGGCCATCAGATTCCATATTGAGAAATTCATTTTGTGTAGTGCGACAATTTGACAGAGGGCAGTTTAATAGCCCTTAATTACCCTTTATCGTGATATACCTAATGAATAGATATCGTATAATATTACTCTAATGAATATTGACGGAGATAAAGTGGGCCGGCGCGTTAAAATACGGAGGGTTGATTATTAAAGTACGCAGCGGGGATGTATTGGCGCGGTAGATTGATAGGAACATTTTTGGGGAAGAAAGTCGAACAAACACATCTCGGCCGGGCATTTGCAGATTTACGGTTCGGCTGGAACGATCTGCGGTTCGACAATGAATATTCATACGTCTTTGGTCGAGCCATATATCCATCCTCTGAGATATCTGAGCCGGTAGCAGCGAGCATTTGAATTAGGGTATAACCGAACGTCGAAGGGTCAATCTGACCCTCGTCGATGATCGAGATGATGTAAATGGACTGCTGATCTTTGTGAAAATCCTCGCTCTTCTACATCATTCCGCAAATCTCGAAATAAGCAATACATTTACAATATGAAAGACTTTTCGTGGAAAATATGAAATAGCGATTGACACCGTGGTAACACTATAAATAGGAAAAGGACATAGTGTCTACATTTCTGATTTAATTTTGCAGAAATCCAGAAGAAAATTCACCTTACTCGCAAAATCCCTCTTTATCGAGAAACTCCCCTTCTCATCAGGCCGTCAATTCTCTAGGAATCCATATCATAATCCTGCAACCCTTCTACATCAAGAAATACCCTCTTGGCCCAATCATCGCATTCCAAATTACCCTAAAACAACGCAACTAGCTACTAAACAATAACTACTAAACCCGGCAGATCGAAAGAGGTGAATCCAGCGACGAATCCATCTGAAAGAATCAGAATCCGGGAGACAGCGAGACTCGGTACGGAGGATTGCAGTGTTCCGCTATTTCGCTCGGCCATTCACGGTTGTCAGACGACTGTAAAGA
This sequence comes from Halictus ligatus, assembly GCA_028454255.1. Lineage (NCBI taxonomy): Eukaryota > Metazoa > Arthropoda > Insecta > Hymenoptera > Halictidae > Halictus > Halictus ligatus. Next base: position 5,502,596 of record CM052140.1, on the reverse strand, counting down.
GAGAGAGAAAGAGAGAAAGGGGAGACAGGGGGTCCGCGAGATATTGCCGGATCCCCGCGAGCCCGTGCATCATCCTGTGGGACTCGGAGGATAGCAGCTCCCCCCGGTACACCTGTGCCAACTCGCCACTTGGCAGGCCGTGTCGGTTGGCGAAAAAGGAAGACCGTCGTCCCCCCTTTGCGTCCCCCGTTTCAGCTCCATTCACCGAATGAATGGGCGCATTGTTACCTGGACAGAGGGACCAGAGAAGTGGCCTGCGTTGCCCGAGAATTCGAAGACGCGGTATTTATGAGCGGGCACGATTCCATTCTTCCCGCTTTTCTACGCCCGACCCCCTTTACGTCCTCCAACCCCCCACCACAGTTGGTTTCCAGCGGGAAAGACGGGAGGGCGGGTCGGTTTAATGAAACCAACGACGATTGTGTAGCTGGGTCCGATTGTAATACAGTCACCGGCGGTTTCTTTTGCCCCTAAGCCCCAATTAAGACGTTGCCTAGCTGCGGATTAAGCGTGCCGCTTGGAAAAGCGGATGTCTTTTCTACCGTGAAGTCACCCGCTCTTGCTACCCTTCTCAACCGCTCCGCGTCGTCGTCTTGCTCACGACTTCGACTAGCCTCCAGGTTCTTTTTCAACTTTGATTTTATCCCGGCCACAAGCCGGTCGAAGTTTTTGCTGCAGTTCTTCCTGCACGCCTTTAGAGCGCTGCACCTGCCTCCGGATCCCACCGCAGACTCCTCTTCGGGGACTTTGAGGATTTTGTCTTTCATCCGTGTCGTCCTTCGGTCGACATTATTTTATTTCACCTGGGCGATGATTGGGCGAACCCGCTGAAGGTTGCAATTTTTCCAAAAGAGATAAGAGAGTGAATCTTTTCGATATCTGTCAACAAAACGGGTCTTGCCAGCGTCATGTATCGTCCAGATAACATACCCGAGCCGTGTTATGTTTACTCCTCATCGAGTATACCTCGTGGTGGTAGGAATACTTCCGCAATGTTTATCATGCAGACCTTGGCAATAGAGATATCACTGTATGTGTACGTAGCTGTCCACATCGTTGCCGTTTGTTCAGATTTTCAACATAGCAGTGAAGTGAACGAATATTTTATTTAAAAAAATAGAGTATATTTTATATACAAAGTCTATTTAGAATCCAGTTTTATATCCGAAGTGTCCATTCCGAATCTATTTTTGTGTATTTAGTGTAGAGTTCGTTTAGAATTTACCTCGTGATATTTGTTGAACAGAGGAATAATACTCGCAGGGAAGTTCCGCGAAAGATCACACAGATGAATAATTCCGATTTGTTCTTATTTTTCTTGGGCTTCTAGTTTCTCTCCTTGCTTCTCCAGTTTCCAGGCACTTTTTCTCTGTTCCGGTGCGCTTTGACCGTCCGGGATGCCGCGAGCAAAGACCGGAACTTGTTTCCGGAAAGACACTGTTAATTAAACGACTTCTTTGAGGCCGGCTCCGCGAAGCTCGATGACCGGATAAACGTTTATGGCCGATGCTATTACACTTTGGCGGAATTGTCTCCGGTCTCGGCGGAATTTGACGGTACAGAGTGCCGAGAACAATTTCGAGCGGTTGCGATCAAGAATTTCATGTCTGATATCAAAGAACATGATCAACAAATATTTTGTATTAACGCTACGGCTTTTGAAAGGTCCTTCGAATTTTTGGAAAACAGTGACCTTCAAGTGTCCTTGTGACCGCTAAAATATTATTATATGAAGTTCGGAGTCTTTCACAGTGGGAAAGGTGTTCCTGCGAAGTTTGAAGTTAATTTACAGAACACCGCTGCGCGACGATGTTGCAATATTTGTGATGGAAGTGTAACGGGGGACAGAGGTGATGGCATAATCAATTTTCTCAGCTGTTTGGTTCGCGGAGCTGATCAGGCTTATCTTCTGAAAGGCTCATACGCGTGTCGAGGAACTATGTTAACCGAGAAGTTTACAACCCACCAGCGGATTTAGACAGGTTTGATCAGAACTTTGTAAGCCAAACAGGGACCATTATGACTTTGTTTGGGAAGTCCATTACTACCGTTTGGGTCATTAGACCTGACTCTGAAGTTTTGGAACGTAGCCGGCGCCGCGACACTTTTGTGACCCGGGAATCTATAATAACCGTCACCTGTTTCGCCATTTTGTTGTGGGGTTTATGCAGTATATATTTTTACAGTCATTAAACATAAAACTGTGCAATAGTTCACTCTTCTAAATTATTCTTGAAAAATATGCATCTTCGTAGGGAACTACATCGATCAGCCCAGTAAAAGTTACATAATTCTGTTCAAACGAAAATTAAAATTGACCTGCATAAATAGACAGCGGATATTTATGCAAAATAAAAATTTGGTAACTACATTACAAAAAACTGGAGCGAAATGGAAGTTTAACAATAATACAACAGTATTTTCTAATTTTTCTTTCATCGTTTGATATTGCATCCACTAATTTTTGTCAGAAATGCATGAAATCCATAAGTTATTCAATTTCCACCAAAACGTTTCACACTGTGGCTAAAATAATGTCAGAAATCAAACTGATAATTTCGTGCGCGATAGCGATTCAATCAAGGCATTTTCGTATTGGTATTTAGTGAAGGGATCGTTTTAATTGTTGAGCTAAGATGCTTTAGATGCTCGAGTAACTCGCGGATGCGCCCGGAATATTCATTCGACTCCGCTCGGAACGGGCCGGGAAATATCGGGCTCGCTCGCTTGCCGCCGTGAATTTTCCGGCTGCGAAAATCGTCTGCGAATTTTCCGCGAGCACGCTTGAGCGATGAGCGCGTGAACGAGTCCTTTACCATTCAGCGATCCCCGCGTACGCTTGGGAAATGAGCGAAGGTAATATTTCGTACGGTGCGGCGATTAACAGCACGTTGTTCCTGCTCGCTCATCGCGGATTGTTTGAAAACGTTTTTTTCCCTTGGACGGAAAATGAAGGGCCCGACGAAATTTCCGTTCAATTTTAATTTCGACGCTGGAACGATCACGCGACCGCCTCCCTGGGAAATTGCTGGCCATTTCTATCGCGATCTCGATCCGAGGACTTCCTTTCGTGTCGTGGACCATGATTGATCCATACAACAATTGCAGAGGTCGTTAGCAATGCGGTACAATTTCAACCTAATTAATAGTCGTAAATTTTTTATAGAAGTTGAATAAGATTTTTCGAATTGGTTTCAATTCACAATTAGTTCCCAGTAGGATAATTCCGGAAGAGAGACACGACATTTTGTTTTCTGTTTAATAAAAATTTTATTGAAAATAATTGAAAAAGTAGGCAGGTATAGTTCAATTGTTTGTTTCAATCTCTTTAAGAAAATATAATGTCAAATGAGTAAAACTTTAGTATGAATATATTAATATGCTGTTTAAAAATATTCGAAAAAGTGCAGCTCTCCCTGGGGCCTGGGGTTAGATGCACTCCTCATGGGGGTTAGATGCTTTCCTCATGGGGGATAGATGCACTCCTCATTGGGAATTGATGCACACCTTTCGTTTACACCTTCTGTTCCCTACTTGTATTCTTTTTTTTTTCTTTACCAAATATTATACAAAGGAGAATACACAGTACATGTTTCATGGAGCCATTTGAGGCATTCTAAACAAGAAATCCAATCTACTTTAGATGTGGTTGAATAATAACCTTCTAAATATTCAGTACAATAATTATTATAATCTACTAGCCAGTCGTTTCTTAAAAAATTAAGCATCTCCTTTTTAATTACCTAATTACAGAGCAATAAATATAAATTAATCAATTCTAATTAATTAAAGTGTAAGATGTTAACAAATAGTGTGATAAAGGACAAGTCTCATGTTTAATTTGTCGCTTTCTAATTAATTAAAAAAAAAAACGACTGCCAAGTACATTTACATACATTAATGGTGCGTCTCTCCCTAAATTAAGGAAGAGATGCACCTATACAAAAGCAAGAACCAGTACAAAAATGTTATGAAAACACGATGAAAAATCTTAAAGAGGAACCATTATCACTATTGAAGGCTATAATGATACTTGAAACCATATCGTAAGAAGGTAATAACATTTGTACTGAGCACTTACGAAAATATTTCATCTGAAGTTTGGAGCACTAAGAAGTTATTATACTTCTGTTACACGTAAATAATATAATACTCGTCTCCTTCGTTTTGAGATTATTTACAAATGTTAAAATGTTATAAATGATAACAGAAAAACAGTTGAGAATCATCCGAAGTCGGAGAGGAAATATTTGATGAAATATTTACAGTATCGGCGTTGACATAATCGGCGAGTGTCAGGCCAATTGGCCTCCGCACCGAAACTGACGTCGTATTAAAGAGCGATTTTTCGTGGCGGCTTATAGATTAATAGCATGCAAATGGCCAGCAGAGGGCCAAGTGGTTCCAATTGGAATAAAGATGCGGGGATTCGATCACGGGACGACAACAGCGAATCGATGTAGCCCTGCAAACCTGTCCTTAATCTCAATTTCAGATCAGCCATTGGAATTGCAACGCGACCGTTCGTTCAACCGGGCTGGTCACGATTCAAGGAAGTCTTAACGCTATTTAAGCCTGAGCGGCGACAACAGCTCAAAGTGGCGTGCTCGTTAGTCGCGAGAACTTAATCACTTACGATTAGCCGAAATGACGAAATAACCGGCTCACCTATCGGGACACGAGAACCGATGGGAGCTTCAAGAAAAACGCTGCAACAGAGGGAACTTCTCCGAAACCTAGCACGTTGAAATCTTTAATTGCGGTGGCGCCATTTCAACGATGCTAATCTTCCCATTATTTTCTATTTAGTTCGGCCGTTATACTAAACTCGGATCGAATTTGAGAGATTTCACAGTAGCGCTGAAATATGCTAACAACATTTCTATACAGTAGCTTTCGCTACTGTTTTGCAAATTGAAAATATCTTTAACTTGTTCAGAACATTTTTATTATTTGGTCTTAAATTATATACTTAAAGATATCTTGGAAAATTTATTTAGAATTATAGAAACACTGTATGCCTTGAGAATTTAGTACAATGTGATTCTGAACGTTTATATAAAATCAAAACTGTATGGCTTAAGAATATAGTATAATATGATTTTGAACGTTTATATAAAATCAAAATAGTTCATTCAGTAAAATAAAAATTGAAAAATTAAGACATTATATGACATCGAATAGTTTTTTCACTCCCTTGCATTTTGTAGATACGAATTTTTGTCGCATTAAAAGACACGGTACTGAACGTATAAAAAATGTCATTAGTGCTTCAGATATTGATCAAAATTTTCAAGGTCGACACAATGAACGTATCAGCATCCCTAAAATACTAAAAATTGCGCCACCTAATATTTTTAACGAAAGAAAATGAACCGAAAGCAGTTCGCAAGCCAATTCGGTCAGCAATTCCGTCAATTTCGCGGGTGTTAAAGGGAACGACCGGGCGTTAGTGTCCAGTAAAGTACCCTAAACGCGCAATAGTCCGAAACGGAGAAATAACAGCAACAGCCATTTTTGCGGCACGATTCCGTTCTCTTTAAACGAAAAAATTACCTTTCGCAACGGTTGTCTTTCGAGCCACAGCGATCCTTCTTCAGCCCCTGTTCAGTCGTTTCACCCCCTATTCATCCCCCAAGCCCACTTCTGCCTCGTCTCCGTTGTCAAACAATCGGGAAACTTTACTGGTTCCTCGTATTGCATCGAATTTAGACTTCATGAATATAAATTTCGTCGAACAGCCAGGGGGTGGGGGTTTGAAAATGGGGGAGGGGTTGAAAAGAGTGGCTCGTTTGTATCGAGAGACGCGGGGCACCATCGTTCCTCGTTTCGCGCTATGAGTTTCCATTTTAATTGAGCGCCTGTCCCGACGCAGATAAAAGAGATCAACGAGCAAAGGAAATGTTATTTGCATGAACGATGCCCTTTATCGAGGCTCCGTGTCCTCGTCGTCGCGGCAAAGGAACCAGGGACCCGGTGCCATTGCGATCGGAAGATTCTGGGCTAATTGAACGATCCTCTGCGCCCCGCGATCGCCCTTTGAACCGATCGCTGTGCATCGCCGATCGATTGTTAAATAGAAAACTCGAGCGGCAATGTCGCGCCGGGTTTCGGATTCAACCTGATTGTTCCGAGAACGCTTTGAAACGATCCGCGGCCATGGATCAAGGTATTCGTGCGGGATTTATGGAGAAATGAAATGACAGTGGCCGAGAAACGCGATCTTACCTCGCTTTTGACTGTCCAGAACTCCTGAGCCGGGAGAAAGCCGTTTGCTGGGTAAGCAACTGGAAAAAGCTACCGCACAAATCCGTGCAAAACTTAAATGGAAATCACTCAAATCTATAGAAAAATTTTGAACGATATATTATTAATTTGTTTAGTATTTCTAGAAGATTTTAGTTAACGGTACTGTTAATATTTCAAACGCACAGAATTAGATTGTCTTCCTAGGCTTATAAATTGGTATTTTTTAATTTAATTTTCTTCCAAGGCTTATACAGGCTGTTAAAAAAACCATTCAATATTTATATGGTATATAGAACACACTGTGCTGAGTAAAAAAGCCTTAGTAAACATAGGTCAGAAGGTCAACCGTTTCTGAGGTATGAACATTTTTGTTCGCTAGCATTATGATCAACATACTTATTTCACCCATTCAAGTGCCGACAATAGATTTCATCCGGAAGCAGTCAGTTGTGTATCGGAAAATCTTCTGTTAATATCGAAAGGCCAGTAACAAAATGAGTCATAATGTTAGCAAACAAAAATGTTTATATCTCAGAAACGGTTGACCTTCTAACCTATGTTTGCTAAGGCATTTTTACTCAGCACAGAGTGTTCTGTGTACCATATAAATATTGAATGGTTTATTTGAACTCCTTGTATGTAACTGGTCACTGTAGTTTCTATAGTCGAGTGTCAGCTAATTATGAATAAAAGGGATGCGTCAACATTCTAAACAACAAGCATCCCCAACTTCATCTATCTTCACAAACATAATCCTGTACAACTTCTACAATTTCCAACTCTTTTAAAATTTCAGCAAGACAATTAGCAAGCTTTTCAGCCTCAACAACACATAATCTTGACAACCCTCCACACAAATACCACTTCACTAAAATCAACTTAACCCTTTGCACTACGATTTATTTTACGATTTCAATAATTGTATGCCTATATATTCTTCAATAGCTGTACATTAACAACACCAAAAGAGAATTTTATTTCGGTTTAAAGGAAATTAATAACATACACATTTATTAGACCCTGTTCAGAATCTTCATCACGAGTATGACTCGATATTGTAGGGCAAGAGGTTAAAGTTCTCCAGCTTTCATTACCCAGAAATCAGCTATAAAGCATGACCGAAAGAAACCTCGGATCAACAGTAAACCCACCGAGCATTAAAACTGACATTCATGTCACATTTTATAAGATCGTCAAGATTTGATTATAATATGTCAGAATTATTTCCTCAGAAAATATCTTAATAATCTCAATAATTGTAAAATGGAAATTCTGAGATCATTTGATCGGCGCCCGCGGGTTCAGTGTAAAACGTAATCAGATCGCAAAAGTTGCATCAATAAAAAATCTGGGATCAGTCATTTGATCGACGCCGCTGGTTCACCGTAAAACTAAATCAGAGCGCAAAGGTTGCATCAATATTCCAAGTGCCGAGCTTCTCTTTTCTCAGGCGACTCTCAACGAGTCTGCCAGGGTCTGAGAGACAAAGAAACGGGAAGGACGAGTGGATGACCCAGTGGCAACACGGTTTTTGATCCTCGAACAGGATCCGCGGCAATTAGAAGAAGTTCGCCGTTCCTCTAAACCGGGGAACGAGGACGCTGAAACGGTGGCTTTAAGCGGGCTTCATTGAAATCTGGGTTAACCCTACGCGAATCCTTTCTACCCCGGTGTTCGCCGTTAATTTTCCGACCGGCTCAGCGTGACGGGGGTGAGAGAGGTCGGGGTTCTGTCGTTCCAGCTCATAACTGGGGAACAGCGGGGAAGGCATGCTTTTCTTTCCTTTTTCCTGTCTTTCCCTTTTTCCACTCTTTCTCTCTCTCTCTCTCTCTCTCTCTCTCTCTCTCTCTCTCTCTCTCTCTCTCTCTCTCTGTCTCTGTTCCCCCGTTGAATATTTCGCACGGCAGCCGGCGTGGTTCATTTAACCTCGTCGCTGGGTGACGCGCTTGTAATTGGAGCGTTTGTAAGGTGGAGAGCGAGGCAAAACGTTTGAACAAGCGCGCGAAGATTAGAGGAACGCCGTTGGATGCAGATCAGCCGCGTGGTTTTGCTACGCGCCGACACACGGCCATTGTGCAGCCAGTGAAAAGGAAGCGAAACACGCTGCAACCGGATTTATTTATGCCCCCGGGGCCAGCTGCATGCCTCCGCGCGAAATTAGGATGCGAACCATTCGATCTGCTAGTTTTTCCGTCATAGGCCACTGTTGCATTTTTATTCAGGAGCGATGTTTGGCCGTGTATTAGTGATCCGGCGTGAGATAGCGTTTTAATTTTTGTGGTTTTAGTTTACTTAAGAGTCCTAATAGACGTGTAAATTTTAGTGGATTTTAACGCTTGTGGTAGGAGCTTCGGTATTTTTTAATTTGTTTTTTTACCGAAAAAATTACCTCATTTCTCATTGATGTCCTGGAGAATCTATTTAATATTATGTGTCCTCTTTTGTTTCAAGTGAATAGTATTTGTCTATACTGGGAGTATATCTTGTGTACTAAGATTTAATATTCATAATTTATTGAAACAACAATGCCTAGTGAACTATCTCATTTGGTCCCGGTACAAAAGTTATTATTGTTTAAAGCGCCACTGTGACCAGAACTGCGCGGAACGTTAAGACTCCTTTGGTATAGCTTTAAGTCTAGAAAATCTTTGTGGACAGCTAATTCCTCGATCTAGACCATAGTACGGCGTGCCGCAAACGAATGATGAAGTATTTGTCTATTCCTACAAAATAATCATCTAAAATGACATTATTGTTGACGATTGAAGTCGTGGTTGAACATAAGTGTTCAACAAATTAATGGCCACGTCGTTAGCCCAACAAGATCATCTTAAATAAACTGAGCATCGTCGCCGGGTTAAGTATAACTCCGCGAAGGACAAAAGCTCGATCTTCTTTGTCCTCTTTATTAAGCAATTAACGTCTCCGTCCGGGAAACGAAATTTCTTAGATCGTGGAACTTTGCACGAGAAACTTCAGGGCGGTGTTTGGTTTTTTACCTTCGTTCCTTAATGTGCCCTAATTATGGCTCGTTATAATTGTATATCTAGACGGGAGTCGTGAACACAGTGCGATGGATCTTTATCTGTCGTGGCGGATGAAGATTCTTCATTCTTGTTCAACAGTCCACTGTGCGCCTTTATGCAAGATTTAACTGATAAAATTCCAAATTACATTCCAAATTTGTCCCTACTAATTCCAGAGCATACTGAATATAAATTCGAAATCAAGGTGTCGATAAAAATTGCAACGAAGCAAAATAAAGTACAGTTAAATTCGACTAAAACTTTCGTTGTTGTAAGGAAAGATTTTTCTTTCTTCTTCGACAACCCACTGTACGCACTTACACAAGATCTAAATTCTAAGTGGTAAATTCTAAATCGCATTCTAGATCTATCGCTACTAATTTCAGGACATATTGACTACCAATTTTACCACTTCCAAAGCCCATTGTCGATACAGTTGGAGACGATATTAAGTGGGCATTCTTAAAAATCGCATAACTTTTTTAAAATTGGTCCAAATGAGTTCAATTTTTTTAGATGTTAGACCGATTAGTTGGTTATACAATGAGTAAACAAAAATTTGTTTACATTGCAATTGGTTGGAATGATAAAAAAATTAAAATATGATGATTAATTCAACTTTTTTATCTGAGTCTATAACGATAATTTAAAAAATGCGTTTTGTAGATTTCGGTAACTTATATGCATATTGAGAATTTCATGCAAATCGGTAAACTTTGCAAACAACTACAAACGTTTCAAGATGAGAGCTTAAGGGTGAAAGTCGCAGATTGTCGACCTTGCCAGAGAATTTCGCCCTTATGTGATCATATTTAAACGTTTGTAGCTCATTGCAACGTTGACCGATATCAATGAAATTTTCAGTGTGTATGTAAGTTACCGGAATCTACAAAATACATTTCTTAAATTATCGTTGAAGACTCAGACAAAAAAGTTGAAAAACCATCATTTCTTCATTTTTTCATCATTTCAACCAATTATATTCAGAAGAAATTTTTGTTTACTCAGTCTCTAGCAATCTAGACGGTCTAACATCTGAAAAAAATTCAAGTCATTTGGACCAATTTTATAAAAGTTATGCGATTTTTAAGAGTGTCCACTTTATATCGTCCCTGACATATATCGTATATATGTCGCCAAGGCCAGGATGATAAACATCGCGGAACTATCCCCACTACCGGTTCGGTTATGTTTTTTGGACGATACACGACGCCGGCAAAATCCGTGTTGTCGACATATTTCCAGAATTCACTGTACACGAAAAATTGCAACGAAGAAAAATAAAGCTGAGTTAAATCCGTCCAAAATTTTCGTCGATCGGTGCAACGGCTCGTTCGATCGAATTCAATCCTTGAACCGCGTCCGACCGTGTGCGATAATTTCGCTCGGGTCGATACGTTTCGCCACTTGCTGCGGTAATTGCGGCAACGCGAAATTCGTCCCCCGCGGCGACGAGCCTTAAGTGAACGTCACTTGAAATAATTCTTAATCCGTTCGGACGAAGACGACGACGACGACGACGACGACGACCAACGGTCTCGTGTGAATGAAAGTGACGGCCGTTCCACCGCGCCGCTTTCGTGTCCGACCGTATTATAGGCTTAATTACGCTTAATCAGCCGAAACGACGAGCTAACAAGTTCATTCAAGCCGCGCGGCCGACGCGGGAGGACGTGTGCCGGTGACTTTTTCTTCTTTCCTTCCCTTTTCTTCTTCTCTTCTTCTTCTTCTTTTCCCCACTGCCCCTTTTTTTCCTTCTCAGTTTCTCGTTTCTCCTCCGACAACGCGAAGGCGATCTAATTCCGGGCAATTACCAGACTGCCAACCCCGCCCTTTTTTTCTCCGAGAACTGTTTCAAATGAGATTTACCGAAGGTGTCCCGCTGAAAAGTATTGTCCCACGATTGCGATCCATGATACTATCTGGGAAATCGTCCTTATTTTTTCTGTTTTTTTTTTCGTTTTTTGGCCAGCTTATGAAACCTCGTTCAAAGTTTATTACAGCTGCAACTCTTATGCGAACGACAAAGAGAGAAAAATGGCAGACTAGCCTGCAGATATTTGTGCAAAATAAAAATTTTTTTAGCAACTTCAGACACAAATTACGTAAAAATTGATTTGTCATTTGACACGTCGAGCGCCACGCCGGAAAGTTTATCATAAAAAGAATTTTTGTAACACTCAAAAATTATTTCAGAACGTTTATTAAAGGAGGTCCCATGAGAGTACCATAAGAGAAACATAAGTGAATTATTCGAACTGTGGATTGCCCAAGCACATTTTTGCAGAATGCATCAGAATATTTCGATCTTGAGAGAAACTTCAGCTGCATTCCATTTCGAATGGACGTGCTCCTCTTTCTTTTCTTCGACCCGCTGATGCTTCAACTCTCATTCTTCACGTTCGCAGATTATGCAATTAAGATTGCACCCATAGAGTGGCCCAGTTTCCTCGACGACGATTGTTTCGCCGAAGAATTGCTTCTCTTTCGCGATGGAATTGCATTTTTACGAGTCCGGGGGAATGTTGGGAGAGCTAGACATGAACGTAGAATATTGAGTAGCGTAGAACTTCGGCGTCTTGTGTAAATAGCGAGCGTAGCGGAAGATAAGATAAACGAAAATTCTGGAGACAACGGAACTTAGTATTACGGGTTCGTTCGGTGGCTCGTTGCACTTCGGGGAGATCTATTAATGTCACTTTACTCGCTTGAAGATCATAATTATTAATATTCTATTTAATATTATGAACGTTCCTTTGAGGAACACTCCCAAATAAATTCATCAGATGAGACGATTGAAATGGTACTTTTCCTCGTATATTTAGTTGCAATTGAGTAAATTATTTTAAAAGTTCACAGTCCCATCACGAAGAATTTTCTTCTAAAAATGTGTATGTTACACATTTTTGTAATTTTAGATTTTGGCTAAAAAATCGTAGCTACAATATTTCCAGACAGAAAATAGCGTTTCTTAACATTTAAGTAAATTATTACGGCCTCACTCAAAAAAAAACTCACTCATAAAATTTTTACTTCATATATGTCCCAAATTCCTAACCGATAAAAGTCCCAGAACTATCCCCACTGCCGCGAAATATACCCCGTGAAGGGCCAAGAATGAATTCTCAATTTTTGTCAGCAACACGGGTCTTGGTGTCATTTATTGTCCAGGAGTCACTATTCTTTGATCGATTTGTCACTATTCTTTGAGAAAAGGACAGCGATGCCTCGGTCACCGAGTGTAAACATAACACGGATCGGTATGTCGATGTGAGACCAGGAGACCACTACTAATCCAATAACAAAACTTCTTTATTTTATCATTATTTTTTTATGGAACTCGCACGAACATATTCATGGCATTTTTCCAATGAAAATGATACCCAGTATGATATAATTCCGATGATATTTACGTATTTCTCGACCTCTTAAGGGTATACCCCGTGGTAGTGGGCATAATTTCGTAACATTTATCAGCCATGCCTCGGCGACATATATAGAGAATTCACTGTAGTATCTCCTGGCCGATATATTTCCGTGGCTAGACTACTGTTTTAGACATATATCGAGTAGACACTGTAATTACATAAAGTGTAACTATTACTAATATAACTATTTGTCGATTTAGATGAAATTTTACTATTTCACACTGCATTTTGAAAGTACATTTTGAAGGTCAACGTAAGGATTACACGAGTTGCGTTTTTCGAAGCTTCTTTGATTCAATCACATTTTTTTGGCTTCATCAACATCACGAATATCATGATTGTATAACATATGTTTTACCTAGTCACGTCCAATAATTTAGAAAATTTTTTGAACATATTAACCAACGTATTGTTCTTGTTCTGACACCATTGTAAACTTGTATCTCCACCGTGTAAACTGTGTAAACTGTTGTTTCGTTTAGCGTCCAAACCGACACGGAATATTATTTTCTCGCTTGCTCGATCCGCGAACGATTCACCGCCATTGTGTCGGCGTGCGTCAAGCTAAATGGAACGAAACATCAATTGATTCCAGAAGTCCCTGACAATAGCGACAAATTGAAAAACTAAAAAAAAATTCTCCGACAGTGGTATAAAAAAAAAATCAATTCTTCCTAACTACAAAAAAAAAAGAAAAAAAAAGTAGAAAATCAGAACAGAAAGAAGAATAAAACAAAAGAATACGTATTAACCGGAATTTCGTGGCGGGCCAGAGAGAGAGAGAGAGAGAGAGAGAGAGAGAGAGAGAGAGTCTGATCGAGGCAAACGGGGAAAACTTAACAAATATGTACGTCCCGTTCGTATTAAAGACTGAACGTTTCTGGTTTTCTGCAATTTCCCGGCTGCTATCGCAACAACGGGGGTAAAAAAACCGAGAAGAAGAGATAGAGGGATGGGAGAAGAATAGGGGGAAAGAGAAAGAGAGAAAGATCAGGCAGAGAGAAGAGTAGAAGCTGCGCGGAAGAGCTCTCTCCTAGACGGAATAACAATCTCGGCTGACAAAGAGGATTGCCAGGTTTAATATCCGTCCGCTTTCGTTTCCAATTAAAAGGCCGAAAGTCCGGCTGACGTAAATACACGGTTCCTGAGGGGTGAAGGGTAGGGGGCAAGAGAAAGGGGAGGAAGGAGGAAAGGGAGGGAGCAGGACGTTTTACTTTCGCCGAAGGCAGGGAACGAGCCACCTGCAATCGGATTAACGTCGTTAGACAATCCGTGAGACGTACTTGTTCTCCGATTCGGCCGGTGATCCGACGTTCCAGTTGAATAACAGGCCATTCTCCTGCTCTCGCGAATCCCTGAAGGACTCCGAATCGTTTCGTTCTCGCTAACGAGAGAGGGGATTGCGAGACCGTTGCTCCGAGTTTTTAATGAGCCTTTCGCTGATATCGCGCTCGCTGCGTCAAAGCGACCGCCGTTAGTTACGGGTTCATAGATTTACCGATGACCAAGCTTTGAACGGACGGACGCTGCGACCGATAGTGGTGGCTTCAAACTGGATGTCACCAGTCGAAAATAATAGCCAAGAATTTTTCTCAAGCTAGTTTCAGTTCGAGAGCGGAAACTGTTCTTTGAAACTGAAACACTGAATAGTATTTACTTGGAAATACAGTGGCATTATCCCCACTACCGCGGGGTATATCCCGTGAGAGGCCACGAAGCTCGAGAGGCCTCGGACGCCGAGGAGTGTAAACATAACATGGCTCGAGTATGTGTTGTTGACATATATCGAGAATTTATAATATTGGTAGATTTATTGTGGTTTCAAAGTTTGTATGCTGTGTGTGGGCAGATAAATGAGATGTCACTTGTTGTATGTTGCTCCTAATGTTAGGGGTTGAAAAGAGAGTGGGAAAGATAGAAAAAAAAAACAGTGGAACTTTCGAAGGAATTGAAACCCGCGGTGAAAATCACCGTCTGATAGGAATGGCGCGCCATTCATTGTAAATATCTTCTAAATTATTAGCCATTGGCGACGAAAAGGGGGCACCGGCTCGTACTCGGGTTGACGAGTACCACAATCTTTCAAAGGCTCATTAAAAAGTCAGCGTAACACTTGGGGAGCACTCCTCTTAAGACTCCGGGCCGGCTTAATTACGCGGCAATTTAACCTGAAAAACGCTCGGCAAACTGAACGGGAGGCGACGAGTGCCACGGTTTTTCATTTGACGACAAGCGGCGTCGCGACGCGACGAGAAGGCAGCGTTGTCGTTCCTCCTGCTAGCGATGGCGCCAAGCATAATATACACCGGGCGTCAATCAATTCGGTACACACAGTTCACTGGCTTCCAAACATTAATTTCTTAACGTAACATTTATCGAAGCATTCTATATTGTTGCTCTACAGTTTCTCATACGATGTTCGAGAAAAAATGTTTGTTTCTGAGAGAATATTCGAAAATGTTGAATTTTTCTTTCAATTCTATTGTGAATTCCTACATGATTGTACCGTTTGTTTAATACATGAATTTATGCATGAACGTGTGATTCTAATAAATATGTTAGCTCGTAACCCAGTAACAAAAAAAAAATTGATGATGTACTATCACAGGTTCTTTTGTACAACCATTTTTAACACTAGGTTTACGGAGCACTAAAAGTGACTACTTTACATTACTTTATAAAAATAATAAGAATGTGCTTCCCATATTTTTAGCCATTTTTTAAAATAGCATATTCTCAAAGAAATAAATTGGTTTCATAATTTCATCATTGATGTATCTTTAGGATCTCAATAATTATAAATTAAAAATATTACAACCCGTCATTTTGACGGGCCCCGTAAACTTAATGTTAAAGACCTTATGAGAGTGAAAAGAATTGCTGCTCGTCAATTGAGTACATCTTTTTTTTTATTATTAGAAAATCTCATACGAGATTTATTTCAACATGAGAAAGAATACAATA
>CM052140.1:5404514-5486829 GCA_028454255.1 Halictus ligatus | reverse complement strand
AATACAAAGATTACAAATAAGAGAAAAATGTTTACATAATAGAAAAGTGAAGGTACATAAACATTATAATGAAAACATGAATACTGGACACATCATAGACCGAACGCTTATACACTAAGGCCGCAGCTTTTAAAAAATTACAACATGTAATGACATCTGTTGATATGCGGATTATTCAATACAATTTTTCAGAAATGATTGAAGCTGTTCGTATTTATTTCTCGAGTAAGAACGAGTTCTTTGAGGTTTGTGAAAATTTGTTAGGGGTGGTACACCTGGTGCCATCGCTAGCAGCTTCGTCTCTGTTCTTAATCTACGTATTTAGAAGAAACGCGACCCATCCGATTAAGAAACCGTTCCCGTTGAATGGGGTGAAAGTTGTTTTAAGGCGAGCTTCATTGAAATCTAGGTTACTCCGCGAGTGCTGAGTTCTATTGGTCAGAGAAAGGGGATTCAACGGAGCTATCATCTCCAACGAGTCGACTATACTGCCGTTGCCTGCGATGTCGACGGCGACGTCGACGACAACGACGACAGCGTTGAATTTGAAGAGAATAAAAGCCCTCGGAGGCTTGGCAAATGCCCACGATCCCCTCGAGTGCCGTAATTATCGATGTTGGCAATTAAAGAGCGCACTTTGCGTTTCGCGCCTTCGTCGTCAATTAAGTTTTCCATCGCCAATCATTGGGAACCGTTCGAATCGTCGCGTCAGGCAAAACTGGCTTCTGACGGTGTCTTTCCGGAGGGATCGATAATAAGGCTCTGCTTAACACCCTTTGCACCACAGGATTTTTGAAAATATTAAACATTTTCCCCTCGGCGAACTAAATAAAAGCGTTAAATACACGAAAAATAGAAACAGGGACCATAACTGTTATGACCAAAAAATGTAAAATCGTCATGGAATGACAAATGTTTCATCGACTAAAATCGTATTGGTTACAAATAAGGATTGTAAGTAACCGAAAATTTTTTCTCTTGTTGGTAAACGTTAACATTGAGAGAAATTAATTTTTTCATCAATAATTATGAACAAGTGAAATGAAATTCGATCATCGATAACTGCTACGAGCGATCGAAATAAATTTCTCTCCGTTTTTATTCATCGATAACAGTTATTGAGGAGGATCCATTTTTTTGGAAAATCTATATTTTTTAATCATTTTGTTCATCGAATTTTTTTCTTTATATTTTGTGTAGATTATCCTAAATTTCAATAATAAACTTTATTTATAATAGAATGACTATTATTTTTTGTCACTGGTTCGAAATGATCTTTTGTAATTTAAGTGATTGAACTATTTGTTGGCAACTTTAGGGACATAGAGTACATAGATTTGCCAATATGTCAGCGTTTATTTTGATGGGGTTAATTGTCTGGAAAAATATGTAAATTGATGATATAGTTATGATAAATGGATGAGTAAATAAGTAATATAGATTACGTCGCAAGTTTATTGTCTGAATTTTAGATACATTGTTTTAGATTTTTGTATGTGTCGTCCTTTTTTTTTTTAAAGAAATGGATGTTGATTGGATTATGATCTTAAGGTCGATCGAGATATTCTGAAAGCGGCACGAAGGGGCCGTGATTTCGATCCGATTATCGAACGCCTTTGTAAATAAGTTGCCAGGTAACAAGGCTAGACTTACTTGGATATTCGCGGTGGGGAACTTGGAAAATTTGATCAGAGAGCTGTTTTAAATTCTACCAGAAGTTTGAGCCGCGTTGCGCCGGACTTGTTTCGCGGCTAACGAACGCGCGATTCAATTAAAATAATTAAATCGACTTCGTTATTCGATGGCGCGCCCGCGATGCTTGATCGTCTTTCGGCATCTTCAGACACTGAATCAGCCTATGTCAAAACTGAAACGACTTTACCAAACGCAATCCTTTCTCAATCCAATAAACGACGTACATTAAAATACCAACTCTAAATAGTACTCTGAAGGAAGAAAATTGAAATTTAAACGGGTCATCAAAATTTCCCTTTCCTTCATTCTCAATCACGCAATTCTCTTGAAATCAAATTCTGCAGTACTTTTAATTTCCGAAGCTTTCAAAGAAATTTATAATCTACTTTTATATTTTTCTTCTAATCTATAATCTACTTATCTATTTCCTACTCATCTATAATCTACTTTTATATTTTTCTTCTAATCCATAATCGACTTATATATTTCACGACCCTCCGCATTTAGATCACCAATGGAGTGTCCTGTGTCCCAATTTTTCAAAGTAAATAATCGCTTTCATTATCCCATCGTCCATTTCTAATCGCATAAATTCAGCTCCCATCGGTGTACCAGCAAATGAGTAACCAACTGGCGATAAACAATCTTAAAAAACGACTACGAGGAAAAATCGTGTTGCGAATTAGACAAGGTTGGAAGGTAGATCGCGTAGGCCCCTGATGATTTATTCCCAGATTCCCAGGGCGGCTCGATCCAAACGACCGGTCATTATTTTGCACGCTACTTTGCACGTTTTCGCGCACCGGTATCGGAATCGGTCCCGCTAAATGGCAAACTCGCCCCGGGACAGGATATTAAGCGCGTCCCTGCAAATTCGCTGGATGTGGGCGGCATTACGTCTCTACTGTCCTCTTCTCTCCTCTCCTCTCCTCCCCAGGTCCATCCTCACTCGATGCCATAGTGTTTCGTTCTCTTTTTTCATCGACCAAACCAGCCGGGACCGGGGACCGGTCGATCGATCCCAGCGACTCGACATGGAATTCGAGAAACCGCCATTATTGAGTCCTTGTAACCCATTTGGCACTCTATTAAACTCTTCGCGGGCCGCGTTTTGTCTCGTAAATCAAGCGGCTCGAGGATCCTCCGCATTTTGCCCCGCGAATTGCCGCGTACCAACGGAAAAACTTTTTCATCCCGATCCCCGTTTCATTTACGCCCCCCAGAGAATATCATTTCAACCGGCTAATTCCAAATGTCCTGTCCTAGCAATCTATTTGGGATATTCCCCTCAAAGTATTTTATTTGCGACGTTCTATCTGATATATTTTGATCGATGTATTCTATTCTAAACGTTATTTCAGATATTCCATCTGAAATACACTATTTTAGACATTCTGTTGAAACATGTTAAGGTATTTTAATCATTCTATTTTGAGCAGACTCTTAAGAAGACTCTGAACCACTTCACAATTTACCAGAAGTATTATAAAAACGTATTTTTGGGTGCCAAAAATTTATTTCAAAAATTTGAAGTAAAATTTACTCTGTTTCGGGGGAGATCTTTTATGGTACTCAGAAATCTTCTGTAGGTGGACGCGCTTGCAAGATTTCAAAATGAATCTTGAACCCCACTAAATGACCTTGAACGACCTTGGGAGCCGAAAGTGTTATAGATCATTGAATTCGTCTCAGGTGAGGTTTAATAAAAACATACAGTACCGTGTAAAACAAGAGGCGTCACCCCCGATGTCTCCCCCGAAACAGAGTAAGTTTGGTAAATAATTGCGCCCGACACTTCAAATGTGACTAGAATGAGAGACAAAAGGTACCTCATCGGTTAAAAAGCGGGCACCGTGATTCCGGTTAAAAGTAAGGGAACCAGCCTCGGGAAAATCAATGCGCCCGCAAGCAGGAGGTGTCAATGACTCAACTTGGTGAACCTCTCGATTTATTAAGTCAAAAGCCGTCTCATCTACTTAGATCAAAGTTTTCGTGGTTACCGTCGCGTCGGAGCGGGGGGACAGAAAGTTCGGAGTTTCGCGCGAAACACTTCGCTCTATCGGACGGAGCTGGTGGGTTCATCAATTCAAGTTATCCGGCCATCGTGGTGGAAGTAACCGCGCATAGTTTAAATATCCCCCCGTTGGAAAAAGTTCGATCGAAGGTCCAACGGGCCGTGGACGAGGTTTCCTCGATCGACAGTCCGTCCCCGGGAAAACCTTAAGACTTTAAGCCTCAATTGACCCCCGCGAAACTTTCCCACCAAAACCCCAACAATACGGCCGGCCGATCGCAGGCACGGGTCCAGTTCATCACCCCAGAAGAGTCGATTAATTCAATTAATTCAATCTGGTAATTGGTTCCCATCGATCCGCTCCCATCAACAGGGCTCTCTCCTTGGCCCCGTTCTATCTGTATATCGTACATGCTCCCTTTTCGACGGCCTCTTATCTTCCGCGTCCACTTTGACCCTAGATACCGACCTCTCTCTCCCTCTCCTCCCTTTTACTCTCTCAATTTTTCTCCAAGAAATTCCGGTTTTCCGCCGACAGGATGAAACTAGACGCATGGAAATTTTTTGTGGGCGACAAGCTTTTGGAAAGTTTCGGTTCGATGCGATCAAATTTTTCTTCCCTCGGAAACGAACTACAGTGATTTTTGTATATATGTCGTCAAGGCCTGGATGATAAACGTCGCTGAATTATGTCCACTACCGGGGGGTATAACCCGCGAGGGGCCGTGAATTTCGAAAGGCTTCAGACGCCGAGGAGTGTAAACACAACACGGCTCGGGTATGTCTCCTGACGGATACAAGACGCTGGCAAAATCTGTGATGTTGACATATATCGAGAATTCATAGTATTTGGCGAAACACTATTCTTCGTTCGCTACTTTGGTCTTCGAAAAATTGGACAAGGTTTTGTTTGATGCAAAAAAATGGTTCATTCATATTTACTATAAGGGACGGACGATATAATTTTCTTCAATTTACACATTTTTATTGTAAGGGATGAAGGATCTTATAATAAATATTATAAATGGTTGATTCATAGCGATCAGAAAGGTTGGAGAATGTTGCAAATGTATTCTACTCTTCAATCAGTTCATTTTAATTCTAAGGGATGAAAGATCCTAGAAATGCATTCTCTTCTCAAAGAAATAAAAAATTAAAAAAGAATTGTTTAATAAATATTATAAATGTTTGATCCATACTGATTATAAGAGATTGAGAATTTTATAAATATATTCTTCTCTTCAATTTTTAAAAGATTAAGGAAGAATCATTTAATAAACAGTATAAATGGGACGCAGGAGCTCATAAATAGAAATTCTATGCAATGTTTTACACCGTCGACCTACCTTTGTTTTTCCTAATCCGTTGAGCCCAAAATTAATGCCCCGTTAAATTTGCAGTACGCAAATATTTGACAAGCGAATTACGGGATATTATTTTGTAATGCATTCTGTAAATATTCAAGGGACAAAAGCGGTAATTTTCAACATGGATATTCTGCACTCATTAAACATGAAAACAATTTCCCAGCATCGTCCGCTCTCCATTCGGAATGAAAAGATTTTCCTATCCTCGGCAACGTTATGGCAATAAGTTAAACAGATCGATGGAACGCAGGAGTAGAAGGAGCCTAGCCCCACGTGCATCCAGAGGGAAACGAAAGGTGATATGAAACGCGACTGACAACCCCATGGTTTTTCTATGGTGCTACGCTGGAGGTCCATCCTTTTTGCGGACAAAAGTCGTACTTGCGGCCACGGAGAGATGTTGATACATTTAACTGCTCGCAATTCTGTACTCAACAACTTCGCGCCAGCGATTAATTATTCGCGAACATTTGTTTCCGAACGGCCGGGGAAAAAAATGATTGGGAACGGGTAATCGGGAAATTAAGAGCTTTCGATTTAACGCTTGATGGCTCAGAAACGAAAGCACAATGGGCTCTCTTCGATTGCTCTTCAAGTACTGAAACGCGGTTTGATTGGATTAAAAAATCATTCCCGACATACTGCTAATTAATTTAACTTACAGTTTAACGATGTTCCAGAATCATTGGAATTTAACGCGGAGGCTGTTTTAGTAATACAGTGATCGTTTCAAAAAATGAGGTCTTCTTTTGTTTTGTTGATTGTGTATTTTTATGTAACTGTAATTGCTCGGAGAGTTTCGCGAAAGTAGATCATTAAAATTATTGTGAAATGTTTACTTGCAATAATTAATGGTACAATAATTAATTTGTGTCGGAGTGTAGACAGAAAAAGAGCCTTTTATGGTAGGTTGTTATATTATTGCTTCCTTGATGGTTTCTCTTCATTAGCAATTAGCCGGGAAAGGAATGTTTGTTCGTAAAATACGGAAAAATGAAACTGTTATTCTTTTAATTATTTCTGGAAAGTATTGACCGAATATAGTATGCATTGAATGAGTGAAGGTGCACTTTCAATGTTGCAAGAAATATAATATCGTTCCTTGAAATAGTTTTCCGTAGCCTCTCAGATATTTCTAATTAAGACAAACGTTTTTAACACTAGGTTTACGGAGCACTAAAAGTGGCCAGTTTGGATTATTTTATAAAAATATCAAGAATATATTCAGCCAGATTTTTAGCAGCTTTTGCCATAGTATATGTTTCAAGGAATGGATATTTCAAATAAATTTCCTATAAATGTATTTTTTACAACAACATACCATTAAGTCGGATATAATAGAGGGTTAGGTCTCGGGAGTGTGTAACACGATCTAAATGCGAGAAAAATTGAAAAATAATTTTTACAAGAGTGGACAAACTACAAATAAATTCTCTCGAATTTTAATAACGATATTTATAACGAATTTTAACTTCTTTTGTTAAGGGGTGGTCGTAACTCGAATTTCATTCTCTTCATTCCAACACTGGCGATCCAGCAACCTCAAAAGTTCCATACAATGAAAAGTATGATACTGAGGAATCCTTCAACATTTTTGAATTTTTCCAGCGTTGACCTTTGGTCTAACGAATATATTACCATAAAAATTCATTTTGAAATCTGAATTAATAATTCCGTCACCTATGTATGGGTGAAATGGTAACCAATGTGCTAAATTCTCATTTTTCAGCAGCCAAATTTACATTGCTAACCAAATTAAATCTAATAAAAGAATTAATTTCGAAAAAGAACGTTGAAAAATACGTTAATGAAAACTGATACCTAAGGGTTTGCGTAGATCAAGCGCAATAAATATGTTAGGAAATTTTACTGTTCATCCGGATTTTATTTAACAACATAACGATGCTTTAAAACAGAGAGATAACAGGAAAACATTTTCATTTGGATAAATGTATTGGTCGTTCCGAGTTAATCGAAAAGAACAAATTTCTGTAGTCGATAAATTCCGGGCATTGCAGTTTAGGAGGCAGATTTAGCAAACTGTCCGCGCAAAATTCAACAGGATAATGTCGCGTCGGGTACACCTGCTCGTGCAGTTAAATTAGTGTTCCCGGTAAGGAATCTGGTCGTTGTAAAACGGAACAAAATGGTGGAGAGAGCGAGAGGGGGGAGGGAGGGAGGCTGTGAGAGGTACGACGGGCGAAATCACGGGGCGCGAGCTCGGTGTATCGGCGAATATTTGCGAAAGAGTCGTGTTCCGCGGGCCGTAAGTGAATTATGCAAATTAAATGCGTGGCAACAGAGCGGCCAGTGTCCGCGGCCTGAAAATGTTCGCGCGAAATAAGCGATTATTCACGAATTACCCTGTAATTTATTAGCGAGCGACGAACGAACGTCCGGCCATCGGAATGGCCGATGGGCCGTTTAGCAGTTCTCTCGCAACGAAAATGACCCCCATGATTCCGAGCCGTTGAAAATGTACTCGGTTTCGCGGGTATTTTCAACCCTGCTCTCTCTCCCTCTCTCTCCCTCTCTCTCTCCCTCCCTCCCTCTCTCTCTCTCTCTCTCTCTCTCTCTCTCTCTCTCTCTCTCTCTCTCGACAGTTCTTGCACCCGCTTTCTGCCTCCTATTATGCATACGAGGGCCGCGGAAATTGTTTTAACGGAAACAAATACGCGCCGGGGCCGAGCGGATGAAGAAAACAACCGAGGCACAGACAGCTAGCGCAACCAACCGTCTCTCGAATTTGTACCCTCGACAAATTGAATCTGCTAACGTAATGTCGCGACGTAAATTCGCGAATTAAATGCGCGCGTGCGCATGAGAAAAAGAGAGAGTTACGGATTATTCCTTTTGCAAAGAGCACCGTAAATTTAACTGCTAATATCGCCGTTCTGGGAACCAAGAACAACTTCTGGCCGGGTGGTCTGAAAAATTCCCCATTGTTCCTCTGTGATCCACGTTGAATCAGCTTTGTTGAATTATGCTTGGATTGATTTGCGAATTTTTGGAAAGCGATACGTTTAATATTGTAAATTAAATGCGCGGGCGAGGTACGGCCTCGTGTTTCGGAAAATTCGCCTTTTGTTCTTGCAAGATACCCTTTCATTGCTTGTTTGATCAGCTGTTTTGTTGAATTACGCTACGAACATTTTGCGTGTTCCTGCTTAAATTATTTTTCGATGAGCAGTGCTTTTGATCACTGATTTAATATTGTGGATTTTTATTCATTCGTTTTATTACGTACAGTTGTGCATAGTTTTGTGTACAATGAAAAGCGGAAGCAATATGAACATAAAATGTATATCCAATGTATTCATTCATAGGAAGTCCGAATTTTTTTTAGAATAAATAAATATATTGAGAATGCAACGAGACACGGTTAAAATTGAATGCAACATGAACTTATATTAAATCCACATTCTGACAATTTTTTTAATGCCATAGTTTTGGGACTAATCAGTACGCTAATCGAGGGATACGTGACGAAAATTTAATTCTAAATAAGCAATGCAACGCATGGTGTGAACGAATACACAATTGTACTTATAAATCGCAGTTTCCACTCTTCAGCTTACTAATTATCCCTTGAAGCAATTAAATGTTATAAATCCTATGAAATTTTAGTTTCTTTGAATGTTGCACGTATAAATATAAAATCTCGTTTGCTGCATGTAATTTCATAAATTTCATGTAGCATCAATTTCATATTCATGAAACAAATTTTATAACGCCCATATTGATACATGGAACGGTTTTCATTATAACAACACAAAATGTATGCGAATATAGGCGAATTGAGCGTAAATCTACCACCAAAGTGTAAACATTCCAGCAATTTATTTATAACAATTCGTTAGACAATTTTTGAAACCATTTTCGTCTACGGTAGACAATTTTTATCATCGAAAAATGAAACAATAATATTATATTAACTATACCATCTGTACGAATTCTATTTTCAACAGAAATAGCAATTCGACAATTTCATAGGTTTCGTTCCGAGCAAATTGCCAACAGCATCGCAACGAAACATGATCTCCGACTACCGAAGAATACAATTAAAATGAAAACCGAGTAGATTCCAGCATAGTTCAGGATTGTTTCAGCGTTGAAAGAAACCGCTTTTTACGGTTCCCATTAACTTGACGACAGGATCGAGCCTCGTTTAACAATATCACTGACAACGAATTATCAATCGGAGATTCCGATTCGGTTCGCCAGTGTATTAACATAATCCGCGCGCGACGTCGTGAGAAGCGTTCGAGCGGAAAGTTTCACGACCGGCGACAGTTATAAATGAAAAGCCTATCAAGGCGGACGACAATAATTCATAACGAATGAAGCGATTGCTACGAGAAACACAAACTCTCTCCCGCCCTCTCTTTTTCCCTTGTCGGACGTCTTCGTGGCCGACGTTGCTTCCGTGACAACGTAATCCCCTGAAATCCGGTTTCCCCCGGCGAGGAAGAACGATTTCCATAAACCTTTTAGCGAAAACGGGGAAACAGAATCGCACGAGTTTCCATGGGGTCGAGGAGGGACCTTATCGAGGCAGAAAGGTATCAATTGTCTTCCCGACTTCCGATTTTGCATTCTGACTCGACTGTCGGCCGACAGGCTGCCTCTGTCTTCCAGTTTACATCGCGGAGAAGCAATTTTGGTCTCCGAATGAGAATAACAAAAAGTTGTTTAGCTTTTAATGGGACAAATCTGCATGATTTCCAAATCCCCTTCTTCTACAATTCATTCCACAGGGAGAACTATTAGTAATTTTTTATCGTTAATAATTTCGTGCAAGAAAAAGAAAGTACAGTGAATTCTCTACATATGTCGCCAAGACCTGCATGATAAACGTCGCGGAATTATCCCCACTACCGCGGCGTATACCCCGTGAGGGCCCGCGATTCTCGAGAGGCCTCGGACGCCTAGGAATGTAAACATAACACGACTTAGGGTATGTCTCCTGGACGATACACGACTCTGGCAAGACCTGTGTCGTTGACATATATCAAGATTTACTATATACATTGATTGTACGTTTGTATGCATTGTAACAGCTGATGGTAATTGCAATGAATAGCAGCGATGTGATAGAATAAACAGCGTTGAATTTAATTGTAATTTAAAATGTTCCTACTTTTGTGCTTTCTATTTTTATTTTATATAAATATATGAACGTTCGTTTCCATCGGACAGAATATCTTTATGATATGTAAACTGAATTAAAACTTACTGGAGCCTCAGTTTATTTTTCATTAACCGATTCCATTCGTAAAGAAAATACGATTTAATTCCTAGTTTTGTTTTCTTAAATTTCTCTGCGACAATATTGTATAAATTATCGCAGCCTAATAAACAGTATACGATGACGGTCAGTCTGGATATTATCTTCTTGACACGTCGACTCATTGGCACACTGTGTGTTTTTAAATGCAATTTTTATTTGTGCATTTTCACGTTACCAATTTTATTTTCACCCACGACTTTTATATGTATGTTGTTACAAATGCTTTTATTTATGACTCTTATTTGCATCCTCTTGCACATGATTTTTGTTTACAAACTTTCCCATAAAATTTTCATTCGCTTATTTACATTATGATTCTTGCTTCGGAGGTTTTATATGCGATTTTTATTTCAAAAATCGCACGGGTTTTTACCTTCACGTGCGACTTTTATTTCGACATTTTCGTACATGCTTTTGGTTTCCGGACTTTTAAATATGATCTCGATTCGCGAATTCTCGCATACGATTTTTATTCGAGAATTCCTGGGTATGATTTTTCTTTATGGATTTTCAAATATGATTTCTATTTGGTGGTTATTAGAATTTTGTTATAACGTTCCCTTGAATTAATACGTTCTATTTGTATTGCGCTACATGGTAACATTCAAGGATTAAAATAGCAGAAATAGTTTTACCATAGAATTCAATTGTACATCAGATTGTTAAACAAAGGAAGGGGAGAGCAGACAAAAATGTATATCGACCTCTTGTTAATTAAATAATTTGTTTACCACTTTAGGAATTGCGTAGATAAGCCTGATGATATCAATATGCAGATATTCGTCCTTAACCCCTTGCCCTACAATATCGAGTCGGACTCGAGATGTATATTCTGAACAGAGTCTAACAAATATGTATGTTATTAATTTTCTTTAAACCGAAATAAAACTCTATTTTGGCGTTGTTAATGTACAGCTATTGACGAACATATAGACATACAATAGATATAAATTTTCTCCTTTTTTTAAAGGAAATTACGAGTTACAAAAATATTTTAGTCACTGAAACCGTAGAATAAATCATAGTGCAAAGGGTTGGATTATCAATAAAAGGTTATTTGTAAAGAAACGAGTGAACGCAGGAAAATATAAACAGATCTCTCGTTACTCGAATAATTGACCGATTTGTTTACCATATCAGGAATTAGATGAACGAGCTTAATGACACCGATATTCGGATAATTGCGTTTAGGGGGTCGTGTTATTTCGCGACAGGGAAATTTTGGCGATGGATTCCGATTTTATGGAAATGGCGCATATCGAGGGGAGCCAGGGAATTTATCAACGTCAACGGATCTTTGTTCGATCCGTGACTCGCCGCGATCCATCTATCTCGCGACTCAGCCTTTGTTCTTGGAACCACCCCTCCTCTCCTCCCCCGTGCACCGGGGAACGGCCAAACAATACTTATTAACGTGCAGCTCCATCGCGAAATCATATCCGATCTCCGGCGACCGTATCCCCGGCGTACAAAGACCGAAGAAAAATCGAGCCAACTTTCCTTTCTACGCCGGGTATCGCGAGATTGTTTTCTGCCCGCGAAACGACGTCAAAACTGTAATGGACAGCGATGGCGCGGGAAACTGGGGCGCCCGTTTTCTACCCTCGCGTCATTCTCTCTTTTTCGGTCTTTGTCTCTCTCTCTCTCTCTCTCTCTCTCTCTCTCTCTCTCTCTCTCTCTCTTTCTCTCTCTCTCTCTCTCTCTCTCTCTCTCTCTCTCCATCCCTTGCTTGCGAGATGGAAAAATTCACGGAAGACGTTACACGATTTAACAAGGATTACCTTCTTATCGCGTAATTCCTTTCGGAAATCTTGTTAGCGCTTCTTTTACTTCGTTCGACAGACGGGGAACAGCGACCGTGCTCGCAATGGGAATTTATGAAATTAGATGGGATTCGTTAGCGCGGATATTCTGCGACAGGATGTGGGTGTCTTGCAGTAGATTCTGTCAGTAACTATTTTTCAGACGTGTTCGATTTTTGAATAGTGGAATTTTCTAGTACATACCCAAGAGGCCCAACATACGGTGATTTCTCTATATATGTCGCCAAGGCCTGGATGATAAACGTTGCGGAAGTGTCCTCACTACCACGCCGTATACCCTGTGAGGGACCAATGAGCTCGAGAGGCGTCAAGAGAGGTTCGATTTGACCTGGACGACATATGTCGTTGGCAAGACCAGTGTTGATGACATATATCGAGAATTCACTGTATTCCCTCTGTTTCACTTTAGGACTTGCTACGAAATGGTTTAGTTCGATTATTCCCATTTCTAGCTCTGTTGACTTATGTATAACACACGAGGAGCACTACTACTTCGGTATCATGTAGTTATGACATTATAGGCTAAGGCTTTCCTCTGAGGATAATAATTTTTGTACTACTACTGACAAGACTGGTTCAAGTTAATTAATCGAAAATGAGGAGTTGGATATCTACTTTGATGGTCTCCACCCTGAAGGAAAAGTCCCGATACGTAAAGATCCCCAATTAAAAATCATATGTAATAGTGCAGAAGTCAATTCGTATGGCTAGTGTAATACTAATACAGTGATTTCTCTATATATGTCGTCAAGAGCACCATCATAAATGTCGCGGAATTATTCCCACTACTGCGGGGTAGACCCCGTAAGGTGTTAGGAGTGTACACATAACACAGCTTGAGGATACACGACGCTGGCAACACCCGTGTTGTTGACATATATCGAGGATTCGCTGTATTCACAGTGATATTCTGGCTAGTAATGTGCCATTTTTTGATATCGTCGCGAGCCGACGTTGTCCGGCGCAAGTAATTAATTCAACGTCTCGGTAAACGAGCATTTAGCACACTCGGATCGAATCTCGATAATAATTAATATATAAATGTAACGTGGCGGCGGTCGAAACAGCAACGGGCCGACACCGCGCTAAATTACAACCGGGTTTGCCCAGAGTAAATGTCGTCGAATTACAATCGCGAAAATGGAACTATCATTCCAGGCTCTCGGAGACTAACAACTCCCGTCAAATTGCATTTTGATTGCAATTAATACCACGTTACACACCGGCTGCAATTATCATTCATTTACGATGCGGCTATTATTAACGTTACTACTCGCTCCCCGCTCCAGCGTCGATCGTTTCCGACCGGCGAATTAAAATGCAAGTCGGATTAGCCACAGGATACTTTGCACTTACCAAATCACTGAAATTGATGATCAATTGTTCAGGATAATGCTTCATACATTAGAAATGAACTCGACGTATTGTTGCGTCGAGTTGAAATGAAACGATTGCATGTCTTCAACCTACACGAAAATTCACATATCAATCGTAATGCAATAGAAAGTGTTTGAACAATGAAAAAAGGAATTATGTTATTGAAAATGATGCATTAAACAAATAAACCAAATAACTGTATCCACCATAAAATTCCATTTGAAAGTACCATTATTGTGGTATGTACCATTTCGTTCATAAAGCGTGAATAACCTTAAAACTACGAAGAATATGACCTTGAAAAAATGGGGTGTTTACAAACACATCTTTTCTCACGAACACGTACTCTTACGACATTTTACTCTATTGTAATTAGTAAACGAGACAATTGAGGTGCACAAATTAGGTGAACCACAATGAATATGTAACAAAACACACAAGATCATGTAAGCTGAGCAAACTATACAGACGCCAATTTCCTATTGAACCGAAGATCGCAATGTCGCGTGATCATTCTAATTAATTTCTTCGTGTCTCGAAAACGTGGCCGATCGTTACGAACCATATCTCCTAATTAGTCGATTTGATCAGTGTCTAGACTGGACGGTAGGGAATTTGTCCTCCAACAACGTGCAACCAACCCGATTTTCCGAAGCGCCGAGGACCGTGTCTAACAAGCGTCATAACTTCGCCAGCTAACTCGAATAGGTTCGCACGTGCTCGATGTCAAGCATAATTATTCCGGATGTAGTTAGACGGAAAATGCCGGGTCGACCGGCGCGGTGGAGGGGGTAGAGAAAAAAATGGCATAATTAATAGGACTAAGCCAGTCCTCTAATCGAGGTGGAAGCCAATTTCCCGACCAGTATAATTAATAACGCAGACCCCCGACGGCGAATTCCTCGTGTTTCGCAGCGGAAAATGTTCGGAAGTTCGTGTTCCTACGGATAATGAAATGAAACGAGGCTGTTCAACGACGAGACACGTGTTTGCGTGTAATCATGATTTTCCCTCCAAAATGCGCTCCGTCATCGTGTGGAGGGACGATCGATTTTTGACAAGGAAACGTCGATCTTTACGCGAGAGCGGTTCATTCGCGGTGATTTCGAGACGTGGATTTGACGCGGAAGTGATTTAGAAATCTTCGTCCAATGCATAGTTGTGCAGAATTACATTGCAATATGATTGAATCACATTGTAATTCAATCATATTGTAATTTATAATTCAGATCTTCGTTCAATTAAATTACAATGTAATTCGTAATTGCAATGGAGTACAATTATAAAATACTTTGCAATTAAACTGCATCAATTACGAATTCGATGTAATTAAGTTAAAATTAAAAATTAAAGAATAATAAAGTAATAGGTAATAAGAGGTTGAAAAATCCATGTGGAGGTTTCAAACAGAAGGAATTTATTATTTATAAATTTATAACATCTGAACAGAAATAACTTCCGCGTTACAAATTTTTTAAATTTCAAACATAAACTCTACTTTATCTTGATTACGATATATATTAAAGGAAAAAATAACGACAATCGTCTAATGAGACTCATTAAAAAAACATTAATATTATATGTAAGTAAAATGAAATATATTATCTAATAACAAAAAATTGAAAAGGGGATCGTTTTTAGCTTACCACTAACCAATAATCGGATCACTTGACGTATTACGAACAAGTACGAGGAAATTCTTCAAGGTTCTGTCTATATTGTATTTCAATTACACATCTGATTAAAATATTTCAATTGTATCGTATTTCAATTACACATCCGATTAAAATAATGAGGAATTGAATTAATTGAAAGGTTAGAATTATGTAATTCAGTTACAACGTAATTGAATTACTATATAATTGAAATATAATGTAATTCAATTGTGCAATTGAATCACAACGTAACTGAATTAGCACAATCCTGGTCCTATCATGCTGTAAAAGTCCTTATGGTCAGAGCTAATTTTTTAATATTTTTTATGTTCTTGCTATTTTCTTTATTTCATCTGTGCTTATAATAATCACCAGTATCTAATACAGTTCCTCAATACAGAGGTTGCATTGAGGAATATGCAACAATTTCTTTGTACTAATTTGATAATTTTATACCTACCATTGGAATGTACTGAAATTTGCATAAAATCACTCGTTGTGGCCAATTATTTATAGAATATATGTACCAAGTATCATAAAGATCGAGTAATCAGTTTTTGATGGTGTGAAAAACACGTTACGTGTTTGTATATCGTGAAAAAATCTTAATTCATTTTAACTTACCGCGGTTTTTTGCTAATCTGGGATTTCAGAGCCATATGACAGATCTTCCTTTTCCTAAAAAAGTTGTACTTCAGCCATTTTATCTTCTTTTCGAGAAGCACGAGCCTTTCCAACAAAAGCTCGACTACGTGAGTCACTCCGCCCAATACAACCGTTCACTTTATTTTGAAAATAACCTACAAGAACTTCTCCGATCACTTTCTAAATTTTTTATCGTATTCTTAAAGAAATTTTCTATCGATTTAAACAAAAAAAAAAAGAAATGCTCGAAAATTAAATTTTACACAAAGTTCCCCCCTTAAAACGATGTATCTCTGGTTCTTTTCTTTGAATACATGTAACTTCTACTGTTTCTACTCATACCAATTTCTTTCCCATTTTAAAAGTGGTTTAAAATAGCTCGACTATTATTAACCCTTTGCACTCGAAGCTATTTTAACACCAAAACGAAACATTTCTTCC
The DNA here is from genome assembly GCA_028454255.1 of Halictus ligatus. Classification (NCBI taxonomy): domain Eukaryota; kingdom Metazoa; phylum Arthropoda; class Insecta; order Hymenoptera; family Halictidae; genus Halictus; species Halictus ligatus. The sequence continues at coordinate 5,470,522 of CM052140.1, read as the reverse complement.
GACCTAGAATATTTCCCTTCTATATATATTTGTTTCATGTTATACATGCGAAAATGCTGCAATTTACTCGTACAATACTGAAATGTTTAGTAATTTATTAAATACAAACAAATTTAATAATGTAAAAAATATTTTGAACTACAATACAGAAATTTTTAGTGTCGCCTTACAGTCGCCATTCGAGTGCTAAGGGTTAAAATATTTTGGTGTTTGACATAATGATGTAATGGTCTTGTAAAACGGGCTCCTGAGAGTTCAGTATTAATTTCGACCCGGAATTTCCCAGCTGAAAAATTGCATCAGACCGCAAACAGTTGATACAGACTGCACTGTGAGAAATGAGCAGCAATGGAGCCTAATAGTCATAGCTGCTGCTATTGCGGATAGATGTTACACGGAATTTCGGAAATAATAGAGGGTTTCATATTACGGTTCCGTATTACCTCTCGTAGTAATGAATTAGCTTCTACCGCTTTGATTGCAATATTAATTTGTCCACGCTCGGAAACATTGCTCGGACACACTTTTCGCAAAATATCGAAGCTGAGAAGTGGTCGGAATCCTCTGCGCGAAAACTTTCGATCAACAACAGCTGATCAGTAATTTATACTGAATTTCAGTCTACATTTTATACATATACTCTTCGCGAGGGAGATATAACCACAAATTGAATTTATTCGCAGCGTTAGCCGTCACGTTAAATAGCCATTGTCCATAAGCGAATCGCAGAGGAGGCTCGGCACCTTTCTGGCGTTTGCGGGTCAGCCGATTCGGTCCAGGTAACGAACCACAAATCGAGAGCGAGCGCGGCGGGCGGCATTAGCCCGTGTCGATTTCGGAAAAAGAAATCGGCTGACGCCGGGTTTCGATCGGGACCGCGGAAATTTATCAGGACGTGGCGATCGACGAGCAATCAGTCGATAAGAACGCCTCTGACCAGGTTGTTCCGCCCGGTCAGAGATAACGCATCGCATCGGTGCGAGTCCCGGTGCCGGGCACCAAGCTGGTTGGATGTTTGCTCTAACCGAATTATGCAGATTGCCGGCCGCCTGAAATTAGCGTGCGCGTCCGCCACGATAATGTTGGCGTGTCGCGTGTTGCCGGCTTAACGGCCGTCCAAGATCGGTCCCCGAGCCCCTGCACACCCCCGTTCCGTCTCTGTATAACGAGATGATTTTCATATTTTACAGCCAATTCGCCCCGGCTAATGTCCTTAGCTCGAATTAGCGGAACGACGACCGGTGTAATTCTGCGGCGCTTCTGTTTGCCCGGCGGCGGCGGCGGCGGCGGCGAATCGTTGAATCGCAGAGTCGGGTTGCTGAACGATCGATCGGCAGCTTTCATTCCCCGAAGGATCGATGGTTGGTCTCGGTTTGTTCGATGATGGAACCCATCGACCGTTGAACCGATTGTTTTTCACCCGACTGAGACGACAGAGACCGATTCGCTCGAGAACCTCCATATCCAACGGTGTTTCTTTTCTTTTTTTTTTCAAATCGTGAGCCTGATCATTATTTTCACGCTACCTTGAAATACTTTGGTCTTCCTGCTTGGATTCGGAGATTCAAGGCACAGATCTTTTCGAGATTTTATTATTGGTCTTGTTACTGGTCTCATGATTGATTTTCTGTCGAGCGAGGTCGCCTAACGTCGGTCACTGCGTTGCTAATCTGTTACATAAAATCTACAGTCTAAAACGGGAACCACTTAACCCCCTCCATGGGTCGAATTTTTTAAAAACAGTTATGCAATTCGGAAACAGCAAATTCTCTAGATACAAATCGAAGAAAAGTGCCAAAGAATAATTGAGAATGGCAATGCATGCAAGACGAGAGTTTGTTACAATTTTCCTGCAAATACAATTAAATTGAAACTCTGTCACTCGGACGTTACACGCGCTCATAGATTAAAAATACCTCTCTGCTTTTATTAACACTAAACAGACCAAGCACAAAACATATACAGTGATTTCAGTGATATTGATATACAGTGATTTCAGGCAGTCATGTTTATAAAAAATGAAGCACCATTTTTTTTAATTTATTAAAAAGCGATATATTAAATCTGAGACTTGTTCTCTGCCACACTATTTGTTAACACCTTACATATTAATTAATTGAAATTAATCAATTTATATTTATTGCTATGTAATTAGGTACTTCAAAAGGAGATGCTTCATTTTTTACAAAAACGACTGGCTAGTATATTCTAATAATTATTCTATTGAATGTTTAGATGATTATTATTCAACCACATCTAAAGTAGATTGGATTTCTTGTTTAGGATGCCTCAAATGGCTCCATGAAACATATATGTACAGTCAATTCTCCTTTGTGTAATATGTGGTAGAAAAAAAAAGAATACAAGTAGAGAGCAGAAGGTGTAAACGAAAGGAGTGCATTTATCCCCAATGAGGAGTGCATCTAACCCCAGGCCCCAGGGAGAGATGCAATTTTTCGAACATTTTTAAACAGCATATTAATATATTAATATAAAAGTTCTACTCATTTTACGTTATATTTTCCCAACAAGACTGAAATAAACAATTGAACTATGCCTGCCTATTTTTTCAATTATTTCCAATAAAATTTTTGTGGGAATTACCCTATTTAATTTTGCCACACATGCATAAAATCCTCAGCCCACCATATTTTGATAACCCAACCAGCCTAATTTGCTGAAACGAAGAACGCGTGAAATAGAAACATGGAATCATTGAAATTTCCGGGAAGATGGCGTGCGCACGACGTTCCGCGAAGGCGAGGGATCAGTTCCAGGGACTTTGTTCGAAGGAAAGTTTCGCGGAAGCAAGACGCAAGAATAACAGAGGAAACAAGTCGGGACGTCGCGCGCTGCGTCCTGCGGGGATGACAGGTACACACGACAGGATGGTAATCATGGGAAAACACAGGGCCCGCCACGTCGGCCGATGCAAATCAACGAAAAGTTTCCACGGCGAATCGATGAGCGACCCCTCTCCTCTCCTCTCCACCCCCCAACCACTCGTTCATTCGGGATTCTCGACTCTTGGCGAAGACGTTGGCCTTCTAATAGCCGAACACGAACAATACCCATTATCCGGGCAACATAAAACGGCGAATCCGTTCCGTTCTGTCAACTGCATTAAAGTTTCTCTTGATCGGCAACCCGTAATGGTATTGTTCCCACGCCCGTTGGATATTCGGTGTCCGCCGGCATTGTTACACAAATTACAGCCCGGCAGCGAGTTTTTTTTTTAGCGAACTAACGATGTAAAACGACGCTGCGAATGATACCGTAGCATCTGCGGGGATGCAAATGATTTGCAAATTTTTCTTTTCAGATACGCGAGGATCTGGGAAGAATTGTTTGTTTCTCGCGAATTTTTAACATCGAAAACCCAACATCTCGTCCGACCTAGAATGTTTCCATTCTGTACGATTTTTTTTTTCATTTCATTCATTTCAACTGGTGCAACGTACTCGGACAATAATGAAATCTTTAGTCAACTCAATATGAACGAATTTAATATAGTCTAGTGCTGGACTGCGGATTTTATGCACTTATGATGAAAATGAGCCGGCACAATTTACAACGGGACAAACGAGAATTCTGTTTTTTACTTTGAACACTAAACCATCCGAGCATTAAAAGCAACTAATCCATGTTGTCTTATAAAAATGACGAGATTGAATTTATTTGGAGTTTGAGCGGTTCGTATTATAATACATTCTATCCTAAACATATTTATTAATCATTTCCCAAGAGAACATCTTCATAATTTCAGTAATTGCACAGTAAAAAACCTGGTACCTTTCATTTTGACCGGCGGTGTTAGGTTTAGTGTTAAAATCACTTTAAAAAAAAGAACTTTCTATATGGCTTCTACGGTTGGTAATCGATACAGACAATTTTTATTTTGCATAAAGATCCGCAGTCTAGTAGTAAGTTACATGTACCGATTCTGAACTGTGAAATGCTGATCTGGAACAAGTTCGCCTCGCGGCGGCGGTAAATAAAGCCTCGGCTCTGTTACACCCTCCCGACTTGCGACTTTTTCCCTTACTCTCCTTTCGCCGAATGGCCACCGCTATCGGCAGGGAAGCAGGGTTTTAAAAGAAATTATGACCTTTCGGCCCGAATCGCCTCACCGCCACGATCCATCCGATTTACCACGAGCGGCCGGCCCGATCCGGCTGAATACGCGCGCGGTTCCAGCCCCCTGTTACACACCCCCGTTTCCCACCAGACCCATGGACTCGTCCCCTGTCCGGCGATCTTCTCTCCACCCATCCCTCCCCGCCCCCGTCGTGCCCTGATAAATCGATACCGGTGAAAATTCGAATAACAGCCGCGCCGGTAAATTCCACCCGAGAGGATTCCCCTCGATCCGTTTAACTCTTCGCTGGTTTACTGCAGCAAGATTCGGATCTTTAATACCGGCCGACTCGCTCTGTACCAACCCCCCGCCACCACTCAGCTCCCGCCCCCTCTTCCGGTTTTCACGGCGAGCAACCCCCGTTTCACGGCGGACCGTGTTTTCGATGGTGGCGCGCATCCGGAGCGGCACCGTACTCGCGAGCGAGTCGTTCCGCGAGGATTTTCAAGCCGAAAACATCCAGGATCGACTGAAATTAACCATCCGTATCGAAAGCAGAGATTTTGAAAAATATGCTCCCAAAATCTCATCATCGTATCTCAGATATTCACGGAATTATAGATCATTTTGTTTGACGTTTCGGAGGCCAGTTCCGGGGAGGATTTAATGCTTTTTTAGAGGATTGTCATGGTGTCTGAAAAAGTACTGTGCCAATCGGACTCAAATTTTGCACGCTTCTTCAATATACACGTAGCTATCGTCGCCATTGCAATCTTGTCGAAATAAATTTTTTTCTCATTTTTACAGCTTCTTACATATTTGCAGAGAAGCTTAGAAAGCATTTTTCAACTCCTTGCACATTAAAATTATCATAACTTGCTAGCAATTCGACCGCATTTATTTTTTTGTTATTTAAAGAAATATTTTATGCAAAGTAAAAATTGTTTCCGTTGATTACAAAACATAGGAACCAAATAGGAATTTATTTTTTTTAGCTCAGTGGGTTTATTGAATTATGAGTGATATATTATTTCTTAAATGATTTTAATCTTTCTATCTCTTTGAAATTGCTATTTCAATGAGTTTCGATAGGTAATTTTATTGATGTAGTAAGCAGTGCGTCACTCGGTTCACACAAAAAAGGAACGGGACATATTATTACAGTGAAACGAGCGTTTCTTTCACTCGTGTTGGTTTCCGATGTTTCTCGTATCCCGTACTTTTCGTGTTATTGTTGTATTTCAATGGGTCTTTCCCGGCGCAGAAATAAATCAATAAACAAACAGTTAGGTTGGAACAAACTGTGAAAAAAAAAGAAAACGGTAGAAAATATAAAAACGCTGCTGGGTCAGAAAACATACACCTGCCGTTGCAAGGTAAACTTCCCGTGTTCCATCATTCTCGCAGAAGAAACAGTGCGAGGTAACGTCTTGAATTTAGTATGTCTAATGTGCAACATTCTTTTATAAACCATACAAAAGTTTCAAGCTTGTATTTCTATTAACACTACCGAGTCATAAATTGATTTTTTACTGTCTTTTGTCTGAATAAGTGTACTCAGCGTCCATAGAAACGTCTTCACAATGCCAATAATTCTAAAATAAAGAATCGTAAAATATTAATTGAAATAGATAAATAAATATTATTTTGAAACAAATGAAATTTGTCATTTTGACGGGACCGGCGATTGAAATGGAATATTAGCACAGCTTTGAACAATGAAGTTTAAATATTTTAAAAGTAAAGATTTACTTTTCAACCCTAGTGCAAATATCGAATTTTTTTTTATTCTGAAAATTTCAATAAATTATGCATTGTACCTTAAGCCTCGAAGATTTTACCAAATTGTCGATTCTTCATTAGCGAAGGTGTAATTGAAGAAGTTGATGGATTAAGAGTGTGCTACTACTGTGTGTAACGTCGAGTACTGCGCTCAACAATGAAGAGAAACAGGAGGTTTATGGCAACGATTCTTTCCTGGTGACCATGCCCCCCCCCCTCCGATCGGATAAGCCCCACGGAAATGAGATGGGAACGATGAAAGCGCGGGGATCGTTCGATTCCTAGGCGCGTGTCCCCAAGAGGGACCGGAAACAAAAAGAAAAGACGACGCGATATCTTTCCACGAGCGACACCCCTTTTGTGAACTGCTTCACGGGACTAACGCGGCCAATTTTTCTGCTTTTGAGGCTGATCGACGGCAGGAACAACCCGCGCAAGGTTTCAGTCGCTGTGATAAACCGCCACGATTTTTCTGCTCGCGAATTGGACCTAAGATGTGGATCTTGTTCGTTAAGTAGGACTGATAAGGCTTTCAATGGGATCCAATTAATCGGAGCTGTGAGCTATATTTTTCTTTGATTTTTGTCGGTTTAGGACCCTTGTTCTGCGCTTAATTAGACGAGAAAGCATTGATTTTGTATGATCGTTTAAGAATTATATATATATTTCTTTATTATTATTCTTCTTCGATTTCGCAAACGTAGAATATTTCGTATTATTTTAATTAGATGTGGTAACTGTAGTACTTTTTATAGTTATTTGAAAACGTAAATCTTTCTTTTGAGTTGAGATTGACGAAGGTTTGATTTGGATCATAGTAAAGATTAAACGTCGAGATGGCTTCGGAGATGCAACAGTGCAGCCAAAGAATAAAACAATCAACCTAACGAAGCAAAGGGGTTGCGGTTGATTTGATTTTAATTAGATCAGTATTGATTTTGCATAACCGGTGAGTCGAGAGAACAGCTGTTTACAGTAGTGTTTTATGCAGGAGGGAACAGAATTATATTTGATCGAGCAAATGAGTTTTCTGTGGAAAATTTAATGTGATTTTGATTAGCTTTGTGATGTGTGAGAATGTGCCAAAGGGATTGAAATACAAATTGCTCGGATTGAAGTATGAATTTCAGGATATTAAATTGATTATAGCGTTGGGAATAGGGTTATGATGAATTACTGTTGGTTTAGAGAACGGACCAGTAGAACGTACCTGTCACTGGTCAGACGTTCGAACTGAAAGTAATAATGAATTAAATAACGGAGTGAATGACATTATGCGAATTCGATGATGGATCAAATGACTGTGATTTTGTGTAAAATTGAAATGGAACTGATAGCGTATAATCACATAAATTATATAAATTAATGTGATAGTAATAATGATCGTGCATATTGAAGTGCATTGATCTTTTAAAATGCATTAATGATTTATATTTTATTTAGAAACTATCATAGGTGTAGTTTTGGTAATAAGACAAATCGGATGACAATATACAATTGTAATTGTGCAGATCAGAAGAATAAAGTCATTACTGTTCACATAATCAAGCTGTACCTTCGTCGGTCAAGTAGAATTGAATTTGACTTTACTAAGCAAGTGCATTCCGTGCATTCCCGGCAAACTTAATGGGGCTCCTAACATGATTGCCTTGTAATATAGTACTGCCATTGATGGAAATTAGAAACCTAAAATTAACGCAACCGCAACACAAGGCACTTCTACAAAATTAAAAACATTGTACGACTATTTTAGGTCAAATTAACACAGCGAAATCAATATGGAACAGTAATATGACCAAAATTTATACAGACAATCAAAGTAAAATTTAATAGCATTCTTGATCAAATTAATAAATTACAACTATATGTAACCGGGAAAATGACAAATGTTTTGTAAATTGTTCAATTTATACACGGTAACACGATGCTTTGTTGGATATGAAAAATGCTATTTCATCATATATAATTAATCTATAGATTATAGTGCATTGTTATTTTACATATATAAACAAATATCACAATACAAAATTACAAACCAGAAGTTATTATTGCAGGCATACTTGATTTGATTCTATATTGAAGTCAATCTACAAAATTGTCTATTTGTGTAACCGTCGACAATTTATAAACAACAAATACACACAGAGACAATCAACCTAGAGCCACTTAATCCTTCCTCGTCTACGTACAAACCATTTTACCTCAAGAACACAATGAACATGTTCATATTTCACCGCATCGAGTTCTGAGTAGAGTAGGTTCGCGCTTGATCAGACAAGTGCAACGTACCCGATAAAACGTTCCCCAAGAACCATTTTACCTTCTCGAATACCATAAATCTGAAGCACAAATGGCTCTGAAGAAAAAAATCTACAACTACCCTCCTAACAATATAATTAAAACAAAACTAACAATCCATAAAACAACTTTGTAAATAATTAAAAATCGATCTCGTCTCGTTGCTCGTCTGAATGCGGTTAGGTACGTTCGTTTCTTGTTATTAATATCCGATATCCACCTGAAAATTGCATTTTTTTACGACTCGAGCAGTCGATAATGTTTTTCCGGTTACTTTTTCCTCTACCCTTTCTCTCCACTCTTCCTCTTCTTCTTCTTCTTCTACTTTTTTTTATAGTGAATTCCGATATATACAGAATCGGATGAAGTACTCTCCGTGCCTCGAGATACGGTTGTGTATGTCTCGAATGGGTTATCGGATTTCTCTAGGGTTTCCCCGCGGACTCGGTTTATGGGCATCTTGAGATTATCGGTTGGTGGTCGGAGAGCAACGCTTAAAAAGCGGTTGGCGGCTGTTGTTTCCCCCGACCATGTCCTAAATGATGGAATATGGCCGCCGCTGTTTTTCCATCGATCGTTTCAGTTTACCGGTGTCCTGTACGAAACGATTCTTCCTCTATCTCCCATCCACCCCGTGTGCAAAAATCTCGTTGTTCGTTTCATAAAAAGCTTCACCGTATTCCCGTGCTTCCTTATGCTCCATCTTGCATGCTCCGGTTTTGAGTTTATAAAGCCGTTTCCACAGCGTGCACTTTTATGACAGACCCCCCTCGTGCTCTTGCTATGCTTCGGGTTGATTATACTAATTCTAGAGTCTAGATTATAGACTTCCCAATCAAATTGATGCCCGGGTTCCGAGGTTCGTTTCCTGATAGTTTAAAGAGGATGCTTAACACGTAGCCTGGCGAATTATAGCTAAAAAAATTTCAGCGGTGTGATAGTAATTTAATTAATGTTACTGAAACGGGAAATTTAACATTTATTACTGCGACATCTTCTTTGATCCTTCTTCATATTTCAAATCTTAATAAAATTCATTTTGCAAGAATATTTTTCGATAAAAATACATTTTTCAGCAGGACCGTAAAGTACAGTCGTTTCTCGATATATATCGCAAATATTTGGTTGATACAAGTCATAGTACTATCCCCACTACCGTGGATCGGGTACGATTTTCACGTGGACGAAAGAATAATAAGAATATAAATAATCTATATAATTTTGTAACAAGCTCTGAAGTAAATGGGTTAGTATATTTCAAAATAGCACTTGTAAAACCTATGGGGTTAATTTAATTTCAGCTGATTCGGTAAGAGTTAATCTCGACGATTTTTCCTGAGCACTGAAAAAATGATTTTACCATTTTGTTAATTCTTTTAAAAAAGATTTTTAAAATTTTGATTTATTCCCATCATGAACTGCATGAAATTACCGTTCTTGTTAAATTGGTGAGCCACGTAGAAAAGGATTTTTGCGGTTGCATTGTAGAAATCGCTTGTTAACAAGAAGCTGATGAAGTTTGCGAACAGCGACACGCCAGCGGGACAAAGTGCCGCTGCAATCGTACGAAACGTAACAGCGTCCAATAATCTGGAAGACATAATGGCTCGACGACTGCCGGCTTACTGTAGATGACAGTCTCCTCAGGAGACCTCGCCCTAATATATCAGCGTCGTCCTTTAACCTCAAATAATTGTACGACTCTCAGCGGTATACCTAGCGTCGTTCAACCCGCTGTAGTTGTCTTCCAAATACCAGCCGAGTATCGTCCAATGTAACAATAATTCATTCGCGGATCCGTGGCATTCGACGCCGCTTGCATTCCCAACAAAATACGTCGGCCATTGTCTCCGGCGAATTCCAGGCTACTTATCGACTTTTCGCCGATCCTCGCTAACTGGCAAATCGCGTTGATCAAACGCGCTATAATATTTTACGAGCCTCGCCGAACCCGTAGCAATTTTGTAAAACCTTTTCATTCTAATGTGCGCACGATTTTATTGCGCGAAAGAGATTTCCAATTTTGTAGTCAAGTTCGCTGAACTTTGTCCCTTCGAATTTTCGTAAACTAACCGCGTTTAGCAATAAATGTTTCTACTAGACTTACATTGACATAAACGTACAATACATCAATATGTAAACACAGGTAACTCTGATTTGGAATGCACTGAAACGCTACAATCTCAAGGTTTCTATTTATATTGTGGAAGGGATTCGAAACATGGTAGATTTCCACCCCACCCTGTACACACGGAAAACAGCATCACAATGTATCGAGCACTCTGTCTGCTAGTATTTAGCCTCTCCTCCCTTGAAAGGGAGTCGCAGAGACCTTTATGCATCGGATCCGCTGGCCCGGGCATTGTCGGCAGCGTAAAAGCGCTAATTTTCCGTTTAATTCCCGGTTGTCGCGTCGGGCACGCGTTATTGAAATGCACTAGATATTATTCCGTACACGTAGCCGATACACCGGCTCCGGCTGATTATGAAATCGTTTACTGAAAAAGGGCTGAATAGGAATCCGATATCCAATTCGGCTCGCATACAGAAGCAAAAAGGGGGTCGTATGCGTGTGCGCCCGTGGGACGGCTGGTTACCGGTGAATAGTTCATTTGCCGTTAAATATGCTTCGGCGAAAGTAGTCGCGAGAAGGGGAAAAAACTGATTCGAGCAACGGTTTCCGGAGGTGCTCGATCGTGAAACGATCTCGCACGCAGTTTTACGCGCGAACGGAGATCGGCAAGAGAAAATCCGCCTGGAAATACGGTTTACGCAATTCGCGAACACACACCACACACACACACACTCTTTCTCTCTCTCTCTCTCTTTCTCTTTGGAGCAGCCACTTGATGGATACACTCCCGCGTTCCGTTACGCGATGCACGACTGTGTATGAACAATGTCCGCGGCAATAACGTTGCTCCACCAGGACGAAATTATGTTTGAGATCGTGCGGATTCACTGCCGATCGCCTCGGGGACCCGCGAAAAATATTCACCTCTGCAAACGGGCAGTGAAATAAATGCTGGTATCGAACGAGTTAATATCTGCTCGGGAAAAATCGTCAAAATTAAGCACATATATACAGGGTGTCTCACCTACCTGGACCATTTAAAATATCTCGCTTGATTTCTATCATAGAAGATTGGTGCACTGAAAACCCGAAATGGCTTCGACAAGTTGTACACATGCATCTATGGAGTGTAAATACACTCCTGGACAAAAAGATAGCACAAGTGTGCTATCATTTAGTTATTAAGGATAAATCAAGAATTCTCTAAATTCTACAAATGGTACGTAAATATCATCTTACGGTCGTATATTAAATAGCGATATACTGGAACTACGCTGTCCGTACTTGTATTTATTAACAAAAATCTCGTAGCGGATGTCGGCGAAATGATAGCGCATGTTAATGAATTAAGCATTTATTTAACAAAAATTGAACATATGTGTAACAAAAATGACATAAGTTGAAACAAGTACTTTATTTCTCAGTAGTGTGTAGGACATCCCTTATTTTCTATGACTTCGATCATTCTTTTTGGCAAAGAATTAAACAATTTACGAATATAACTTTGTGACAATTTACTCCACTCATCTTTAAGATACTGTTTTAACTCCTTCATATTTTGAAATTGTCTGTTTTCCTTGTACACCATTCGAGGAAGCTGTCCCCAAAAGTTCTCGATTACATTTAAATCAGGGGAACATGCTAGCCAATCAAGAAGCGAAATATTTTCTGATGAAAAATAATCTTTTACTGTTTTAGCTGCATCGACCGCGGCAGTATCTTGCTGAAATATAAAATTGCTACCAGCAATGTGTACCGCACACTTTCTAATTTGTTGTCGTATTAAATCACGATAAGTGGTGGCATTCATTCGGCTGTCACTAAAGACGATTTCGCTTTTTCCATTGTAGCCAGTGCCTGCCCAAATCATTACACTCCCTCCACCCATTTGACGTCGCACTTTTGACAATTTTTCTTTTCGTACATGATGATAATAATAGTCAAAACCGTCTGGACCATCCAGGTTGAATCTCTTTTCACCTGTGAATATAATTCGCCTACATTTCTTTTTCCAATGGATGTGTCGTTTTGCAAAGCTGACATGAGCCTCCTTATGTCTCGTTGTCAACGCAGGTTTCCGTTTTAATTTTCGTCGTATAATATTGTCACATGTCTGGAGAATACGACAAACATTTCTCGGATTAGTTTCAACTCCAGCTTTTTGAGCAATTTCACGTGATGTGAGACACGAGTTTGACGCAGCACGCAAAACGGCACGTTTTTCTCTATCAGAAATAGCGGCCGGTCGTCCACTGCTCTTCCGTGTACCATATTTATTGCTGTCTTTTAGTAAATTATAAATAACTTTACGACTCCTCTGCACAGTTTTGCAATTTTTGACGTGGAGAACTTTTCTTTTCTTAATTTCAAGATAACTTGTATTTCTTCTTTGCTTAATTTCTTGCCGCGTCTCATTTTGTTCGATGATGATTGGAAATTCTACTAAGACTGAATGCCTACACCACGCTATGTTTGTATAACTCGAAACGTAGAAACAGTGAGAAATCCGAATAGAAAGTCAAGCGTGCTATCATTTCGCCGACCTCTGCTACACGACTTTTGTTGATAAATACAAGTACGAATAGAGTAGTTTCAGTTTGTCGCTATATAATATACTACCGTGAGACGATGTTTACATACCATTTCCTAGAATTCAGGGAATTCTTGATTTATTCTTCAGAATTAAATGATAGCACACGTGTGCCATCTTTTGGACGCAAGAGCGCGTGAAGGTCATAATCCTCGGCTATCATATAGCGATGATAAAAATATATCGTTCCATTTAAAAAAATTCGATGACCTTGAAATCTCAAGAAATATAACAGTGAACAAACTTTTTTGCCTATCATAATATTTGACCCTCTGAATTAACTAATGTTTTCCTCTGAAATTTTCTTCTGTCATAGAAATCAAGCGAGATATTTTAGATGGTCGAGTTAGGTGAGACACCCTGTATATTTAGAGTTTTATACATTTACACAATTATATACACAATATGCCGATTAAAATTTTCTGTAATACAATTCTAGGTCTTGCACAACAGAGTCTAACCATAGCACAGGCAAAATGTCAGCTACCGAAAATATGGTAATATCACTACCGTTCTCCTTAATGTCAGTCACACACGTCTCGTCGGAAATAATGGTTTAGAACGATTTCGCGATTTACCAGACGGCACCGTCTCTAATATACGGAGTTCAGCGACCGAATCGCTCTATAAATAATCTACGGGAGTGGTGTTCTCAAGGAAATTAGTGTCGCGTTTACGGTGTATCGTTCAGGGAATTTAATTGCGCTCAGGGTTACGAAGATAGCTGGCCCGATCGATCATAAGCCGCCATGGAGCGTGCCGGTAAATTATGCGACGGCACTGCTATCGATAATCAAATCTAACGAGCCCCTCCGCTGGGTTTAGAAGCTCTGACGTCTTCCTCTTACAAGAAGAACTCGCCGGTGGTTTTTCCCGTATAGTTCATTCTCCCCCCCCCCCCCCCCGTACACCCTTTGCAAACGACTCGAAGATGTCGATAGATAATGGCGATATACGATATACGGGGTGGCCTGACTAAAAAATACTTGGGAAACAATGACTTCTTTGGGAGAACTGAAAAAAATGAATTTTTCCTTAAGTTTTTCGGAAAATGTTTGAAGCCTGTTTTAAATAGTTTCGAAGGGGTTGTTCGAATCGTGGATTGACGGTTTTATTTAATGAGGACTCATAGATAAATACTACAAATATAAATTTATTTTATACTGCATTTTATTAAATAAAAAAGCTTTAATAACTAAAAATACTGGCTTCATTGAAACAATTACTATATCTCCCCATTAAAGACAATTTTTGATTTTCTTGTAATTGAAGGTGTTTCTGTTTTTACTGTACTTCATAAAAGAATCGTGTTTTTCTGAATGAAAATGCTGGCTAAATTAAGATAATCAAAAAAATGTCCGAGTTTTTAATATTCCATGATTCACATGAACCCTTTTTGGATATTAAAAATTGTTGTCACATTATCTTGTGGTTTAGGATGATGGAGGCGTTCAAGTGCAACTCGTCCGAGACACCCTGTGTACACGTCACAAAGAATTCCCGTCAGAGCTGCTCGCGTGTGCACGTGAAGCAACGTGTAATGGGGAAAATGCAAATTTAATGGATGAATTTGAGAAGGTGCGCCGAGGCCGAGGGGACCCGTCACCGGAAGCGATACCTAAGATTCATTTATGCGTTGCCCCTCGATGCACGTTGCCTCCAAGAGAGCGTACACTCGACTGAACAGCGGTGAAACGAATGATTGGCCAACTTTTTTCCAACTATCTCATCGCTTCCGCACATCCGAATGAGAAATCTCTGGAAAAACACAACCAGCCTCGTGGTTCAAGGTGCGGGGAATTGCAGGCGACTGCTCTCGGGAGACGTATATATTCGCCCCGGGGCTGCAAATAAGTCGAATTCCTTCCCAGTCGGTGACCTAACTGTAGCTAAACTTTTACAGACGTTGCATTTGTGAGATCTGTGAAATATCGACAAAGATCCGAATTCATTTTGACTGTTGTCTTACAAATACGAGGATCTGTAAATTTAAAAATGTTCATATTCCTTTCAGGTGAATTTTTGCTTCCTCCAGGTAGCATTTTAATTCAATAAAAAGGTAGCAATATTTCAATATTCGTTGAGAAGGAATCGCAATTTCTCTCCGTTTTGGCTTTTACAAAATAATTTATGAAAATTAGGCTTTACTACGAAAACAATGAAAAGCACATTTCAAAATGTTATAAAATTGTTTACATTATTATATAAGATTCATCTTAAAGGATTGTTGAACCAACAGAATTTTCTCCCTCAATTCTTACTTTCACAAAACAATTTGTAAGAATGAAAATTTGCATTCCGGTCTGGTTACAAATATCCCACCTCGCGAACAATGCAGCAGTCATTCGAAAATTGGAAACATGGAACAGTTTATTTGCGAGGAACAGCGGTGAATCTTAACGACCCTAAGCGAAACGGGTCACGGTCTGTGTGGAGTGGCTCGGGGCTTTGGAAAAACGCGGGAAACTCGAACAATTTATTTATTATTCGCGGTTTGGGCCGGCACTTTGTGCGGTCGGTACACTTTACCGTGGGTGCACACACCGAGAGGGAAACTTCGAATCGAGTTTCGGGGGTGGCCGGCGTCGATTCACCAGCACACAGGCCCTTTTCATCCCTTGGCGTGGCGAGAAGTTACACGGACGCTTAATGGCGTGCCTTTTAGCATTCCCTGCCTCCGGATTATCACCTGCCTTTGAGGCCGTACATAATTCACCGAGGTTCTGCCTCGTGAGGGCCTGGACTCCTCAGCTATTAGCGGCCGCGACGACAGAATCAATGGGATGACGAACCGCCTTGTTATTCGAAACAGGTGTCCGATTCGAAGACACTGGAGTAGTCGGCAGTTGTCGCGTTAGTCCCCCACCACATTTCCCATACACCAAATTCTATGCAAATTCGACTATCATTATTAGACTACGAGTGTTTATACAACTTTCAAATTTTGTAGGCAAATAGTAATGACCTTTGTAGATCTGAAATAAATAAAAGTTGCTTTCTCGTCAAACGACACCGCGAAATGCACACCTCGCGACGGGTCCTGGGGTTCTTGCCGAACCTAGCGAGCTGCAAAAAGATCGCGTCGCTTTCTCAGCAAAAAAAAAAAAATTAGCTGCGGTCATTAATAACCACTGCTTGCAATTTTTAATTAATTTTTTAAGGGCTACTGTGGCGCTGGCTCTTACGGTGACCGCAAGTTCATAAAATGTGATCATAAAATTGTGAGGGTCTTTTTGGTGGTGCTTGATCCATCAATGATTACTGTACATAATTGATTAAGAAGAACATTTTATAGCGATCGTGAATATTTTTTAACTAGTCCTACTGAACGTGGTAGAAGGAAAAAGAAATTTCTCTCCGTAAATTTTCAAAAAAATACTAGAACATAAAATTGGACAAAAAATAAAATTTTATTTGATTGGCCTTTCAAAAATTGCATAAACATATATTAAAGAGTTTGTACAGTTGATTCTACCTCACATATTAATACATTCAAGGTTTCGTGCCAGATGTTGTTTGCAAACTTATTGTTCTATATATGTCTACTGACATTCTGTCGTTAACATTAGGTTTACTGAGCACTACAAGTGAGTATTTTTCATTATTTTATAAAAATAACAAGAACATGCTACCCATATTGTTCGCAATATTTTTAAAATAACATATACCCAAAGAAATTTTGCTAAATAATTTCTCACGTATGCATCCTTAGAATCTTAATAATTTTAAATTAAAAATACTAGAACTCGTCATTTTGAGTAGTCGGCATTTGTCGCGTTACTCCCCCACTAAGTTTCCAATACAGGAAATTCTATGCAAATTCGACTATCATTATTAGACTACGAATGTTTATACAACTTTCAATTTTTGTAGGCAAATATTAGGAAAGCGGAAACAAATGAAATATAATTTTCAGCGGTAGTGACCTTACAACATCTGAAATAAATAAAAATTATAGTAAATTCTGTGAAATTTTATATTATAGTATTTTTTGAAAATTTTCAGAAGCCATAAGTGCATAAAGATCCGCAGTCTAATCAGTAGACTTGTACAGGATGTAGACTTGTACAGATTTGTACAGGATGATTTTCAAAAAAGGTCCGATACTTACAGGCCCTATTGTACTCACAGTGAGGAGTAAAAAGTGTCTGGTCAACATAGATTTTAAAAGCAATCCTTTCCCTGTAAAATCAGCTTTTGTTATTTAATACCGGGCTGCAGATATTCAGACAAAATAAGAACGTATTAATTGCAAGACATAGGAATAAAAGAGAAATTTATTTCATAATAAAATTGATTTCACGATGTTGTGAAGAATGTATTGATACTCTTAAATTCTTGTAATCTGTTTACTTTTTCAAATTACATGCACCCATTTTTACGATAAATGCATAAAATCCGCAGAACATTTATTACTGTTTCATATCGTAACTGATTCTCTTCGCAACACATTGAATGTATACAATTCGTGGACATAAAATTCTTCATTTTTATAAATTGCCTTGTAAAAGAATAAGACCAGAGACTGCTTTACGAGATTCTTATTGAAGACCAAGGAAGGGGATGTTTTATTGAATTTTGAAAGCATTCTTAAACTGTTCCCGTAATAATAATGTTGTTGATCTCAAATGTCAAGTCTTACTTTTGTAAATTATTTTATGAAAGCTAGAATGAAGAATAATATTGTTTCATCAAAGAAAAAGGTTCTTTACCATTAAAATGCTGTGAGGAAACAAACAATCTTATTAAATCAAATAGAAGATTATTTATCACGAGACTACGGATTTTATGAATGTACGACAAAATTGAATAGGTGGAACTTAAAATGGCCGGAAAATTAAAAAAATTTAACACCAGGTTTACAAGACCCGTCAAAATGACGAGTATTTTTAATGTATGAATATTGAGATTTTAAGGATGCATCCGTGAGGAATTATTCAACAAATTTATTTCTCTGAGTACATTGAATTCTCGATATTTGTCAACAACACGGGTCTTGACAGCGTCGTGTATCGTCCAGGAGACATACCCGATCCGTGTTATGTTTACAGTCCTTGGCATCCGAGCGGTAGTGGGGATAATTCCGCGACGTTCATTATCCAGGCTTTGGCGACATGTATAGAGAAATCACTATTTACACTATGTAAAAAATGGCTGAAAATTTGTATGCACACAAGTTGCTGTTATTATCATAAAGTGACGTAAAATAGTGGCTTTTAGTGCTACGTAAACACGATGACAATATATTTTTTCAATCTGAGAAAATTATTAGAGGATGAAAGAATATTCTACTTGATTCCCATTTCTTGCAATCGATGCAAACAATTTCTATTTTGCATAAATAATCAGCTTGAAGATCGAGTTCCCTGGCTGTGAGAGGTAGTTGGAAGTTCGAGGATAGTCTGGAAGTGTTCGGAAGATGTCCGAGACGGGTGTCTTTCCACTCGCGTTTACGCCCTCGAAATATTTGCGACCCGATGTGCAGCCTTGTTGCCGGCCGAACGGCTTTCGAAAGTTTGCGGCCAGGTTGCGCGGGGGTTGAAAGGGGTGGCAGTGGTAGAAGCTCCAGAGATCCAGAGACAGGAAGCGGGGGGCAACGGATGTGTGCGAAAGTTGCCGGTGTTGACGGGTCTCGCCGTGAAAACCAGAGAAAAACAGGCCGGGATGCGAAAAATCTGGACGGGCCATGATGGAAAGGGTAAAGTTGGAGCCTCGAGGATCCCGGAGGCAGCCTGATGAGAGATAACAAACTTCATCTTTCTTCACAATGCAGCCGCCACCCGAAAACCGCGCGCCCGGTGCCACTATGCCAGTGCCGGATAGCTGTCTATATATCTTTGGCGAACCGTTCAACGACGATCATTTTTACAATGAATTTAATTCGCGCCTCCGACAGCCGGAAAAAATGAGGGAATTTTTCTACAGGCGATTGGCCTCGCGAAAAATGCCCGACCATTTGCTACTTACCACCAGCGGTTAGGCCAACGGGAACCGACGGCGGGAACCGTTCTCGGCTTATGGTCGGATACTTAACTGGCTGCGAATTCATGAGAGCGAATTTTGCTGTTAAAGGGTGTTCCATTTGTTGCTGTTAATTATTGAATATTATTTATCATTCAGTTACACGAGAACATCGAATTGTTTCCTTTCGGAACGTTCCTAATGAAATTGAAAGCCCAGGCGGATTCCTGTGTTAAAATTCTATAATATTGTGCTTTAAAAATGTAGAGAGTAAATTATTTGTGAATTACACGTTTCGACAGATAAATGCGTTCGAAGTGGACACCGAAATGGTTACGAACTCATCGAAACAAATTTTCTTTGTCGATTTAAAGCTCAAATGGAATTACAGCGTAATGCAGCGTAAATCGTCATGTTTTATATAATACAGAAGTCCCGGAAATAATAATTGAATACAAACGCGTGGAAGCGAAGTCTTTATTGATGCACTGCATGCTAGATATGTGGAATTTTATTATCGATGCGTAACTTTATATTTACTTATTTTTTAGCGGATGGGCAACAGAGTTGTATTACAATTATTTGAAATATGATTGTTGATGATTAAGGAGGGGAGTCAAAGTATTTCGTCGGCTTACAGTATTTAAAGTCCCCATTGATTTAATCCAATTTTATACTCGAAGAAATCTACATATTTTTTAAGTGGATTCTTTGTTTACTACTGGACCTGGCCTATAACAAGAGCAAGAATTAGCGTTCAAATAAAAAAGATGGAAGTGGAAGATATTCAAACAGAGACAAAATATTCTACGCCCAGCGTAATTTAAAATTTTTGTTCGGCTCCAAAGTGAATTTCTGTCGATTTCTAATTAATTTTATAATAATCTGATTATTCTGATAGACGAAAAAATATGCTTAAGTATTTCGTAGCTTTGTATACGCTATCTAATATTTTTCCACCAATCGAACGTGTTGGAGTAGCCATAATATGGCAGTGAATCGATTAAGCACAGTTTTATGATGGATTTTCGCTGGAGCCTACTAAAAGCGGGATAATAAGGCAGTGAAACGGCTATGCTTAGTTTTATAGCTGGTTTTCAGTGAATTCCAATTTTCGTACAGTGTATCAATGCGATGGCTGATTACTTTTATGATGAGGCGGCACACGTAACATACGATCAGCGTAAAAAAAGCCACTTTACTCGCAATAACGTTACCATAACTCCTTTACACCGTCGTCACGACTACAGAGCACTCGGGCCACATCCATTCGGCGGTAATGCCAAATTACGGGGAACTTAGCTCGCGTAAAGAGCCCCCAGCAACCAGTTATTATACATTATCATTATGACTATCAATGTTATCCGACGACTGGGAGGCCAATCGATGGGAAATAGGCAAGGAAATTAAGTGGGATCGGCTGCTGAGAATTTTAAACAGCCCCGGCAATGCACATTCGCAAGACTATGGCCCCCTCGGGCCATTTCTGACCCTGGAAAAATTAAATCTGCTCCGTCGAGCGGTCCAGAACATTATTCAGTTATTCCAGTGTTTAATTTGATAGATGACTTTTGTTAATAAAAAAATCAATTATAATTGTCTGAGATATTTAGAGAAATTTTAAAATATTACTAACTGGGCCATTTTCTACTGTATAAGTTACATGAGAAGTATGTAAAAATTACCTTTTGTGGTTTCATAAACATTTTTTGATTAAACATATGAGTGCTACTCTGTAACAAATAAAAAATCTCGATTCTTAAATTTAATCACATCCCTCGTGCACTGAGGGTCACATCATTTTCATTTTCATTTCCAAGACGAAACTCGAAGAGCAGGAATGTTTCAAATGTAATATTCCAGTGCGGACATAAATTAAGTTAAGTTTGTAACAGCTTGTTTACTCTGTGCTTTATTCTCCCCGTAGATAATGTTTATATTGACCTAAATTTCGAACAAATATTTATCCTTCTCGAATTTATCCACTCTCTTTACTGATAACAAATTAATTTTTGCCGACAGGTAATATTTGCATCCCAGTAATAAAAATTTCCATTTGGAAAGCATTTTACTATTCAGATCAAATATAATTGCCCATCATGACAACTAAAGAACCTTGAAGATATTGAACGAATTAGATGCTTTTGCACGGGACATTGTATAAGATACTTCGTCGAATAAATAACTCACAGTTAATCAGCTTAAACGAGTGCGCTGCCGTCGACTTACCTGGAACAAGAGGAAAATTTTCAATTAATACAATTATGTCCTCGAAATATTCTCTCCTCTTATCGTTCGCGACGTACACCGTCGTAACAAAGGATTTTTATTTTGCGCAAATACTGCTGCCAATAAAAACCCGGAGGAGAGACGCTCGTCCGATTCTATTCATCCTCGAGCTCCTTCCGCAATATTCGTCCGCTTTTCCATATTGAACCGATCCGCTCGATTCAATTAAACGAGACGAATTTAACGAAGAACGCAGTCAAGTATAATACATATAGATGTATTGGCGATGAGAATTAAATGATACCCGTGATTCCGTCGGCACCCCCATCAATGAAAAGTATTGCAATGTCGAAGAACCCGGCGAAAATTCATTTCTGATAGATTAAATTCATTTCGCGGGGAAACAATCGTCCGAGGGGGATTCGCAAATCAATTCGCCAAACGGAAAAGTTAATTACCCTGATCAAATTCAATCGAGTCATCCTTTGAGAAAAATCGTAATCGCGTGCACACTCTTTGGCCACAATGTAACAAGTTGTTTCCCAAGAAATTCAGTTTATCTGATGTGCCAAAATGAATTGCAATTTATTAGTACTATTTTCTATTCAGCATTTAGATTTTTAGAAAATTAAATTAATTTACACAGACCAACAGACAATGGATTAAATCCATATTAATGTATCGTCGTATATTATTCTCTATAAAATGTTGCTCCACGTGAACAAATTAGATTTATTTTACTAGACAGTAGTTATTAATTTTTACATGCAAAAACGTTTTGGAATCCATACACTCAATTTTCCTTTGGAAATGTGTTCGGTGAAATGAAACCATGTCGATAAATTTTTATACAGCAGTTTTCATAAAATGTAGCTGTATGTGAATAAATTCCATTCATTTACACAAATATCGTTTATTCATTTTTACGTGTAAAAGTGATTTAATGTTTTAACTAACAATTGTTCGAATACGATATTATACTACTCTTGACGTGCCGAAATGTGTTAATAAAATGCAAAGAGACAGTGTATGCGAATGAAACTTTCCAGTGATGTCACAATGTACGGAAAAATCGCGGCCGCAGTAAAATAATTTTTGCGATCTGTAAGAGAGACAAGGCCGATTTTAATTAAGGGAACGGAGCTGCAGGAAACAGGCAAATGGTCCTGCAGGTTCGTGTTTTTCAAACAAACGGAAGAAACTTGCATAACGAGAACGATCTCCCCCGACGTGAAACACTCCACCGGAGGACGAGGGCGTGGAGGACTCGAAGAAACGGAGATTTAATCTCAAGATGGTCGGCTTAATTGCCAGAAAAGAAAATTACCCATAAATAAAAAGGGTAATTAAAACGTTTTGCGGGTCCCGCGTGAACGCGCCTCCTCCCACAGACCTGCGAAAATGAGCAACTCCCCGAAACCAACGCAAAAGGAACCAAATCTCCTTCTGTTTCCTAATAGTTCGCGCAAGACTGCAGGCTTCTTGCCCGTTTGCGCCACGGAACTTGCGAATTCCTCAAAGCGTTCTCGCGAAAATTGATTTCCATTCGAGAACTGGGCTGGCTCCGTGCTGGCGCGCGTTTTCTCGTCAAACGACACCGCGAAATGCACACCTCGCGACGGGTCCTGGAGTTCTTGCCGAACCTAGCGAGCTGCAAAAAGATCGCGTCGCTTTCTCAGCAAAAAAAAATTAGCTGCGGTCATTAATAACCACTGCTTGCAATTTTTAATTAATTTTTTAAGGGCTACTGTGGCGCTGGCTCTTACGGTGACCGCAAGTTCATAAAATGTGATCATAAAATTGTGAGGGTCTTTTTGGTGGTGCTTGATCCATCAATGATTACTGTACATAATTGATTAAGAAGAACATTTTATAGTTCGCAATATTTTTAAAATAACATATACCCAAAGAAATTTTGCTAAATAATTTCTCACGTATGCATCCTTAGAATCTTAATAATTTTAAATTAAAAATACTAGAACTCGTCATTTTGTCGGGCCCCGAAAACCTAGTTTGAACAAAAATTGCGACGTTTTAAAGGAAGCTCACAATTCAAGAGAAGGTGAAGATGTTTGCACAAACTCCACATTTCTCTTAGATCAGATTTATTAGCAACCAAGTCGAGTGCTTTACTGACTGTTACCCTATTGGCAGCTTCCACTGACGTTCTATCCCGAACAAAAATTCCAATGTTTGCGCAAACCCACAGCTGTAGACGCTCGTCACAAAGGGAGGTTGGAATCGAACTTACCCTCAGTCTCTCGAAAATGATTGTCACCGTATTAGCTGGTGTATATTATCGACCAGCAGCCAGCATGACCAGCAGGTCGGGAGCTCATCTGCGGAAGGAGTCTCAGCCGCAGGTTTCCCAACGGCGTGTAGATCAGGGGCCGGGCGGAGGAGGCAGGACGAATTGACAGAACAATTCAATTTGTTCTGGCGTCTAAGGTCGGAGTACAGTGTACACAAAGAGGACGATGAGGCAAAGATTACCGAGGTCCGAGCAGGCACTCGGAGAACGAAGCGGTAGCTTCGAAAGGAGTAGCCGCAGAACGACTGTGTCTGTCGTGAGTGTTTCTCGATCGAAGTTGAATCTTGCAACGACGGTGAACGACAAGGATGAAGAAAAAAGAGAGAAAAAATAGAAAAACGTGAAAAGGCCGGCGGAACAAGGACGGGTGCATCGCATTCCCGTAGTAATCAGGGAATTTCCTCTGAAACCAGAAGTTCCGAAGTGATTTCAGGGGAGAGCCTCGGACGGCCAGGGCGGGAACACTTGCCGCCGATCGGACCGATGAAATCTTTTCGAGTAGCTTCGACCGGCACCTAACCAGACTGCCGGGGGATTTACGCGGGATCCGTCGATGAGAAGGTAAAAGGTCGAACGGAGGAGCATCGCGGAAAGGTAGACAGGGTTCTGGAGGAGGGGGACGAAGGGGTGCGTGGGTGGAAAAGGTGGAGAACAGGTCGTCGATGGCAGAAAGAGACGGCTGCCCGGGTTCAGGGAAAAGGAGAAGAAAAAAGCTCGGGAAGAAGGAGACAGAGAACCGGGCGAAGCAAGTGTACCGAGATAAGAAAGACTGAGGGCTCTCAGTTTGCGCTATTTTCTTGTCGTCGGTCCCTCGGAGAGAATAAAAGTTAGAAGACGGCCCGGGAGAGGCGCGGAACCAATTTCCCAAAGGTACTCGACGATCCTAAAAGTAGTCTTCACGTGAACACACACGTACCCGCGCCCGCTATTTTCCCAGATCACCCCTGGCCTCCGTTTTCCGCCCACCAGATCCAGGACGCTGTTGTTTTTCGATGTTTAAACGGTGTTCCCTGGCCTGTAGACTCCACGAGATCGGCAGACCTTCGGTGGATTTTTGGGGATGCGTCTCGCGACGCTTTTTTCTTGTTCGGAGATGCGAGTTTGTGCAAACTTTTATGAGTTGCCGTTTGTGAGACAGTAGTCTTAACAGAATTTCATGGAGGGAACATAAACACTTTCAAATTCTTTTGAATTCGAAGATTCTTCTGCTGTTAGTGTCTATCAGTTTGTACAAACATTATAATATTTGTTAATGATGGAATGTCAGTAGATGCTGCCAGTGGGGTAACACAGTTAGAAAAACACTTCATTGTCACTAGATCTGATGTAACACAAATAATGAGTTTGCACAAATATCTTCACATTCGTGAGTTTGTACAAACATCTTCACAGAGGTCATCAGTATCCAATGTTACTGGACCTAATGCAAGAAAAATAGCGAGTTTGTACAAACATCTTCGCATTCTTTTTAATTTGAAGCTCCTCTCAAAACGTTGAAATTTCTTTTTTTTTTTAGTGATAGAAAGCCAGTAGAAGCTGCCATTGGAGTGACACAGTTAACAAAACACTGAACTTTGATACCAGACATAAGAGAAATAATGGGTTTGCACAATCATCCACAATCTACATGAATACTAATCCATATTAGCAAATGAGACACTGAAACGTGAACGAATATGCAACGTTGCTGCACCTCACATAAGACAAATAAGTTTGCACAAACATGGACAATCTTTTCCTCAGTATCGAGCTGGTACAAACAACCTCTAGCATAGAACATTGAACGAATTAGTATATAGCATGTAAAAGCTTGCAGGAAATTTTGTAAAATGATAAGATAAGATAAGGTAGTACATCCAACAGAGACTTTCCCGATTCCAACACGAAGGATCGCGTATTTGTACCGTCATTAGCGCAGTCTGATTATTGCGAGTGCGGAACATGTTTTATTAAAATTACCGCGGAAAGTTTCAACGGCAATTCGAGAAGCGTCTTAAGTTTAAGGGATCGAGTCTTTCGAGATTTCATCCGGATTTCCCGAGAGCGATTGGTGTCCTCTCATTGCCGCAGTACACCGTGCCATCAATTTTCCCCGGAACTTTCTCTCGCGCTGGAAAAAGTCCGCGAATTTTCGTGAAAAGCGATTTCAGCGTGCGCGCACGCTCCTTTTTCTCTGTTTTCTACGGGCCGGGGTTCGCGTTTAAGGTTCGTCGGAAACGATGCACGAGAAAACTTCCGAATTTATTCCAATAATATTTCGTTTAAATATAGAACTTTAATTGCTGGAGATCGTGGATTAAACTAATTTGTTTCGTGCTTTTCACAGGAGCTTCCTTTGAGACGATTCAATCCTGTATCCATCAAATTACTTTTCGATCCGAGCGCATCTTTACGGTATTCAATATTTTTTGAAAGTGAGATTTTTCAGATTCAGTGTGAGATTCTACGCTCCGAAACATAAAATATTAATGCGATCGTTCGAGCGAGGTGTGATTGAATTATTAATTTATTTATACACAAATATCGTGGGACGAACAGATCAGAGCATGTTTTATGAATACGTCATATTCAAATTATTAAATCTTATTCGCGTTCCACGTTATATTAAATACGATGGAGACATAGATATCTATATTTTTATTCGTGAGATTTGGCATCCTAGCAAATTAAATTCGAATCCAGCATAGAAACTATTTTTCTGCATGCTTCGGAAACATGCAACTAGAGTTAGCAGTATTTTTTAATCAAGTTTCTGTGCTACATGGACAATCAGGAACAGTATCCTCTAAATGAAAGTTGACCGCGGTGACGGACACACTTAACTCTAAGCAGCCGGCGATAAAGAGCGGAAAGAATCACTCCACTTTTTTTCCTGCATCAGAAAATTAAATCACACTAATCATTTCACTCAGACCAGAAAAGACCCGGCGCGCAAACATTTCCTCGCGCGAGACAATAAAAAACACGAGCTACTTTGACACGGCACGCGAGGCGAACTTTTTAAACACGGAAAGCTCGACCCACTTCGGACGCGATCGCAGCCGTGTCTCGAACGTGCACGAAGTTTATTTAACGGCTAGGTAAATTTTCATGAATCGTTAATTAATCCGCTTGTAAACTAATCCCCGTGGCCCGCGGCTATAACCTGCTTTCGCTTGTCTATAAATAAATTCGGTTCCGGTGATCGCGCGAATAATTGCCCGGTCTCGTCATTATACTCATCATCTTTCCCATTAACATATAACACAGCAACCAAAAAATTTGACAAAATCAAACTAATACTGATAAAAACTGTAGAATTGTAGCATGAGTGCTGTTCCTGAACTATTTTGCATCCAAAACCAAATGAAATTCGGTTCAAGTAACTATAAACAAAATTAATGTTTAAAAACAGTCGAAGAATTATGCTAGTCGTATACGACCAACATGGCAGCCGATGTGATAAAAAGAATATTGCCTTGGAGAGGAAGATGGCGACCAAAATGAATCTCTCAGTTCTACATCGTTGGCGAACGCTATGAAATATGTTGATGGGGCAACCGTACTCCCCTCGCGCGACGGAAACTCGTGCGAGCGAAGTGTGCAACATTCGCATGGAGACACACGAGCCGAGATCTCGTCGATGGAACTCCGGTGACGATGGCAATCGGCGATTTACGACGAGTTGTTAGCGGCCGGTGTACGTGCAGCTGTGCAGCGAGCGTCTCCCGCTGCACTCCTGCAGTTTCTCTTGATTGTTTACAATTAATTTGACCCGACAGCGCCGTAGTTGCTCGCCCCCGTTGTTTAGCTCATTTTCCCCGGTCGCAGCCGAGTCGAACGTTGCACGCCGGTATTCCTGGCCTTTCAAGGAAACGTTTCTCTTTCGCTGTCGAAGCTCGGAAAAACTTTAACAACGATTTCTTTGCTTTCCCTTAAAAATAGCTTAACTTTCTTCATCTTCGACGGCCAGACGAGGTCGTTCTATTATTTATCGCAGGAGAAATTGTCTCCCACGGAAAACGGTCTTTCCCTTTTCTGGTGAGAGTAGCTAAAGACGCCACTGTCCTATAATATCACTGTTAAGAAAATTTTCATTCAAAAATTATCAGAGCCCAGAATTATTATAAATTTCCATAAGTTTGGACTACAATCGAATGCCTCCACTATTACCAGTATACTATCACCACTATACCACAGATTTCACGCATCCATAGTATACAATAATTTGCGGAACACACAGAGACATCAATACAACTTCAACTCGAATTTTAACCCAATAACTCCGCTCTTGATTTAAGAAGCGTAATCTGATCATCGGACTTGAAGGAGATCTCGAAGGAGATCCAAGAAATCAATATAGCCAGTTCGATAGAATTAGACGACCGTCCCGAGATCTTATTTCCATTCAAAGACGACTGCTTAATTTAATATTCCCTTTGTTCAATCAAGAGAACGAGATAAAGCAAACCAGCTGCGCCCAGCGCAACGCAATGCGAGCAATCGCGCGATAAGATTCGAGAAATGGCCCGGTGACGGAAATATTTGAAATCCCGTCAAGAAACGTCCCACTAATACCCGAGGGACCGTCGTAAATGCAGGCTGAGCCCAGTTATACAT
Organism: Halictus ligatus; assembly: GCA_028454255.1. Taxonomy (NCBI): domain Eukaryota; kingdom Metazoa; phylum Arthropoda; class Insecta; order Hymenoptera; family Halictidae; genus Halictus; species Halictus ligatus. Next base: position 5,442,600 of record CM052140.1, on the reverse strand, counting down.
CGCGCTTAAATCTAACGCGGTGTGTCAGCATCGTACACTCGTTGCCGTTTTACAAATAAACCGTGTGCGAGGACCGTGTCTTGCAACGGGAACGATAAAGGCCCTCGTAAAGCTCAAGGAGCATTTCGAGAGTGCCTTGACCCGTTGAATTGTACCCTGTCATGGTAACGAGCCTATTCTGGCTTTAACGCGTACGGAACACTCGTGATTTGCGCTAGAAAATCGCTTTTACCGCTCTGGGATCACCTAAAAAATGTCAAAAATCAGGACTTCAGATTTTTTATCTCTTTATTAGCGGCGGCCGTTATTAACGGCGACGAGCAGCGGTTCCTCGCATTATTTTTCGGGAAGATTTGCGAGGCGACCGGAACTTTTCCAATTGGAACTTGTCCGGCCCCGTCTAACGCAATTCCACACGGAACCTAGCAACTCCAGGGGATCTTGTTCTCGGCGCACGCCTGTCCCGGACACTTAGTTTGCCTCTAATTTTTTTCATAATTCTCGGACTTTTTGCACGACGTAGCCGGATGTTATACGGGAGCGGCGACTACGCTGGACTACGGAATTTTTGCCGACTCTTTTCTACTGAGACTGCTGCGCTGCTCGCCCAGGTTGCTCGGGTAATCTCTAACGAGTAAAAAATAATTTAATCTAATTTAACGGAACGGGAAATAGAAACGAAAGTTCATTATCCTCGGCGAGCGTTTTATTCTGCTTGAAATAGAAACTTCGCCAAGTCTTTATATTTTATATCGGATAAGGTTTAATGAAGGATCTAAAGTGAGATCTAGTGCGGGGTACAATGTAGAATTCAATGTGGAATCAGGGAAAAATTCTAGTTAGGGTCTGATTGAGATGGCGCACTGATTAGAATAATTGAAAAGGAGTGAAAGAAAAATTAGCAGAAATAAAAGTAGAAAATAATTCTAAATATTATTCTGACGCAAACACTACTTTTATATTTAAAATGTGTTGTACGTAAGGATCGTTTTAGGGGTCTGAAAGTGTTCCATAGGGGATGAAACATCATGTGGCGATCTTTGTGTAGAACACGATAAATTTCGCGTCCCTTCGTAGGATCTTGCGAGGGAACGTCACCCAGCCGATTAAACGCTGCAGTCGTTAACACGGATTCACTTTCTCGCGGTTCAATAGGGAAAGGTAAAGATCCAATTAAACTGGAATCGCGTAATAAAATGCAAACGACCAGCGGACAGGGGCAATTAAAAGGGATGGAGCTCGTGATAAAAGCCCTGCCTCGGGCTCAAGTGACGGAAACGGAAACGATGCGTCGGTGGAGACTGCCATGGCGGTTAATGCTTCGAATCTGAATTCCTCTTTTTAATTCAAACAGCGTCCGAGTTGAAGTTGGTCGTCGTGTGGACGATGAAATGGTAGGAAAATGTTATACACATTGATTTCAAGGCATAGACAGACATTTTCGTCCCATTAATTTGTAAGGCAACACTTTCTTATATTTATTAACATTTGGATATACGGTTTACTGTTATAACTTTTAAGTCCTGTGGGAATATTCACAGCTCTGGAGAACAGTGGTCCCTTTTGTGCATTCCTAAATATCCTTCGAATACTGGCCCTTTGTATTACCGAAGTCCTTGGGACCCTTGGAATTTTTTCTCAATTGAAAGCCTATGGGGAATTTAGTCCATTATACTCCCAAGACAACCCATAGTCAACACTTTTAAACATTCCTAGCACCTCCAGAATACATTTTTTAATTCTTTGGAATCCCTGGCCCTGTTCCCAATGACCTTGAAAAGGGTGGGAGTCGTTCGGACCTCGAAAACCCTTTAGAACATCCAACAATCCATTGACCAAATGTAAGAACCAGAATTACTTAAATTTAGTGAACTAATTTCCGAGAAAAATCCGTCGGTGCACACATCCCAGTGGTAACCGGTGACGATGCTCGCTTAACCTGAGGGTACCATGTAACTAGCTACATCCTGAACCAGCCACGGACTGCCACAACTACATTACGATAACTTTTGGTGTACCTACAACAACTTTAGCCAGGAGATCTTAGTTTCTAGCCGGCTGCAGCACGTGCACAAGAAGCTTCATCATCGAGTAACCAGCATGTTTAATACCGGGACGAAAATAAATTCTAGAAAATTTACGAAGCAAGAGAACGGACCAGTGGCAGGGGATAGTCGAGATACGAATCTCGCGAAGAATGAAACCAGGACAGGTGAATTAAGTTTTTCTTGTGGCCTAAGTAGTTCCAAGAGAACTCGTTCCTACGCCAAGAACGCAAAAGACAGTTACCCCGTTCCCTCTGTTGCCTGTCTCTCTTTCTCCCTCTCACAGTCTCTCTCTACTTCTTCTCCTTAGGTTTATGAAACCCCTCGTGGGTCAATAATGAATCATGAGATGAAATTTTCGAGGGTGGTTTCCGCGTTCACGGTGAACAAATTCCGTCTTCTGCCTAGCGCGTCTTCATAGCACTTGTAGCTTTAGCGCGTATAGCAATTTAGCACAGCCGATGGGAGAAAGTGTCTAAAATTAGATCCAGCTAGGCAGCATGTACAGGTGTACAAGAAATCAGCGCGCGGAGGGTCGAAAGGGCAGCAATTGGGACGGAAAATGAATCATTCAATTATCTTGCTCGATGAAAGCCGGCGCGGCGGCGTGACCGATGATAAAATCTCCCAATAAAATCTGCACCTTGACCTCAACGCGTACATGTAACGAAAATTCTCAATTAAAAAAACGGGATTTTTTTCGATGAAAAAGAATTCTCGGAACAATGCTTGAAAAACCGGATGTTCGGATAATCGAGGTCCCACGACGCAGCTCTCGGCTTCGTAACCACGACGAATCATCCGAAACGACCAAGAGCAATCAAGAAGAGGTAAATTGGGGGTGGCAAACGATGTGGTTTTTCCAGGGTTGGCGTCGCCACCCCTTCCTACTTTTTTCCCGAGAGCTCCATTATACGTGATTTTTCGAAAGAGCACAAAATACCGGGCTGATAAATCGTGGAAATGCAGGAGGAACGTCACGCGCAGGTTTCGCGAGCTGCTAGCGTAATGGCAGCGATATTCCCCGGGGGGTTTATTCGAGGCACAGAAACCGAGCGGCGATCAGACACGTCCATATAGGCGACACACTATTGCTACCGTTGGAAAACGGCGGACCCCGCACTCTACTTCGACGCCGAATAATCAAATGGCAGGTGTTCTCGGCAATAAACCCGTTCTATCCCTTTACTACCCCTTTTCAACCACCTCCCCTCCTCCTACTCCACCTCCTCGCCGAATTTCTCTACGCGGCCCCGGGGATGTCTATTAATCACCTGGGCGCTTTGCAACTTAGATGAATGGCCGGTTTCCATGGATTTTGGACTTACGCTACGCGAATTTCGAACAATCGATTTCGTTCCATTAATAATATTTACTCTAACGTTCGACTCCCGACACCTACCGCAGCAACGCGCCGCCCCGTGCAGCCTGGCATTATGCGAAACTGTCGGGACGACTAAGACTCGCCCGCAGCATGAATCCTGACAACCGTTGACGACTGCTCGTTAGCGCTCTTAAATATTAATAGTCACCCGAGACCGTTCGAGGGGCAAGCAGTCCTACCCTGTGGATGAAATAAAGCGGCGGATGGCTTCCTTCGGAATTACTGTGGTTAGAGTGATCGTGTTATAGCTGATTTTTATGGGGGACCGCGTGGACGAGCGATGCACCCGTTTCTATTCAATTAAACGCAGTTCGTGTTGCCTTTCTTTTCTTTCCTGGATGAGCTTTATAGAACTTTGACAGAGTTTGAATTAGTAATTCTGTGTAATTATTTGTGAGAAGAGTAACAGGACAAAACTCAAGAAGTTAAGACTTTGAAAGACGTAAGAAAGAAAAGACTTGTTTCGAGGGGAACAATGTTTTGTTAATTTTTTTCGAAGGATATGTTGTGGTTCATAAAATTGTTCTTACTTAGATTTTACTAATTTTGTAATCAAAGTTAAGATCTTCCATTGACTTCTATTGAATTTAGTAAATATATTCCGTAAAAGTGTTATCAGAAAATTGATGTTTCTGAAATAATTACGAATGGTATCGGATAGACGATTAGTAGAGGAAGGCATTTGTTTCGACGGCTTCTGTCCCAGGACGTGGGTGGAAAAATTTCAAGCGTCGTGAACTTTAGCGGGGGACGTAATTAAAGTGACGTCGTGGGAATTTTCGACCCTCGAACATCGTAAAGCACAAGTTAAGCCATTGTAACGTATTAAAGGATTAAGATTCTCTTACGATTCTTTCCCCCCGAGACAGAAACTTCGCGTATTCTTTAACCTCTCCTATTCGTCCCAAGAAAATCCAGATTAATTTAGAGGAAATGTTTCCCCGTTGAACTCGTTCCGTCGCGGCCAACTTCCGACGCACACGATCCGTATCGCTGAAAAAAATTCCACGAAAACCTCGGAACAACTATTCTCCTGAATCTAAACATTCTTGCTTCTTTTTCTGACTTACTATTGCTCGGCGCTTCTCGGTGATTCTTGTTTTACTGAAAAAATAGTATAAAAACTCCTGGCGTGATTAGAACTAGATTTCTACGTTATTTCGAGTTTATTATTAATCGGTACGAACGAGGTTGAACAGGTTTTTTTATCAGAAACATTTTCTTACACGATATAGCCAGGTCCAGTTTCACCGAGGTTATTAATAATCATGTAATTAACACGTTAACTATCGTCATTCGTTTCACAAGCAATTTTCATGGTTATAAAACTTTCTTGAACGCGAAGCATATTCTGTAAAAATTCTAGAAAATGTAATAAAGAAGTTTCATTAACTTCCTGAATCGTGTGCCATGTTAACCTAATCTTTTTAATAGGCTACACATAAAATATAAGGTGTTGTACATATGTTGGGCGCATCAAATCGTGAATAAATTTGCATTAGAGATATACAAGACGCGACCAACATTTTCGAAACACTATAAAGACTATAGGTACGTAAAAAGTTTGGAGAAAAAGAATAATAAGCCACTAGGAAAGAAAGATTTTTCATATGAAACGATCCTCGATAGCAATGCGTCCCCTAATTCTACTTCTTCGCTTTCGCCAAGCAATATAATCAATAAGAAATTAATTAAATCAATCGATCATCTTGTACATAGACTACAAAATGTAAAAAACACATTAAACGATCAAATCATTGAACAACTTAGCCTTAGAAAATTCAAAGGCGGTTCCAACACCCACCGAACACTGAACAGACCAACAATATGCTTTCAAAAATTCGAGAGAAAATAGCGGGCGGCTAAGGAGGACCGATTTTTCAGTGAAAACGATCCTCGGCAACGACGTATCCACTAATCGAATTAACCGGGACGCAAAACTAGGCAGCCTGGGACGTCGGCGCCGGGGAAAAGAGGTGAAATCGCGGGACGTGACGGTGAAAAAGGCGCGGGCCGCGTTTTCTTTCGAGACTTTCGATCGTTAAGCCCGGAGCCGGCACTAATGTCGGTTTCGCCGGGCCACCAAGGAAAACTGCGTCCGTGCGCCCTGCTTAATTCTCGGTTTTTTTTTCGAGCCGCGCGAACGCCTTTCGCCTTCTTTATGGCGGCTCGTGAACTTAGGCCGCGGGAAGACTTAATCCTCTTCTTCCGCGTGCCGCCTCTCCGCCTTTCGTGCCCGAGACCGATGACATCTTCTCGCCTCTTCCGTCTAATTTCGCAAGCGAGTCGCTTTATCAGGGATTACGCATGGTGTCTCACCCTCTTCTGCATAGTTCTCTCAACTGTGCTCCCTGCACCTTTCATTATCTCCGCGCTACGCAACTTTGCGCAAGCTGAAACCGTCGATGGAAATTGACGATCTTCCGAGTGGTATAACTTTGTGGAAAAAAAATCGTAGGGTAACCTACCACGGCTAGTTTGGAAGCGTGAAGTTTCAACTCTGAATACCTTAGGTTGTTTTTCTGTTCAGAAATTTTGATCTAGCCATTGCAGAGGTAGTGGTAATTTTATTCGTTGAATATTACGAATCCAGAAAGTGAAGCCTGTCTGTGGAAATGAAAACATTTTTTCTCGGGATTGTAATCACTGCGATATTCAAGATTAAAGTTTAAATTTTGATATTGAGCTGTTAAAAATTGATGTGCGATTTTTTTCCGCTGGGACAAGGCAAGTTAGATTTTGGTGGATTTGTGATTTGTGATTACCACGTGAACTTAGCGTGCTTATAGTTTACGGGTAGTGTGCGTTCGGTACAGTTTCAATTTAATATAAATTGCCTTATGCTGCAGGAGAGGCGTTGTTCACAAGTGGAAACAGCGGGTAATGATCGGACAAAGCCTCTCATAGACTTTCCTCGATTTATTTCCCTAATTAATTACGCAACGACAACCGTGTTTACGTCGATAGCATTGTATTCATGTTTCTCGCGATACGTATCGGATTAAAACGTTTTCATTTGCCTTTGAACCGTCGCTTCGTAACGAAGTCGTGTCATCCTCGCGTCGGCAGTATCAAATTAAATTTAATAAACATCAATATCCAGTAATTGATATCAATACCATAGAAAATCTATTTCGTGAACGCGCACGTTATACGTGAATAATCATTTTCTCCCGTTGATATTGATCGATGATAAAATAAATAAGGCGTTGGAGATCGTTTTCGTTTTCAAATTCGTGTAATCCCGTGGCCCCGCGGAATCGCAGGTTTTTAGAATTCAGATCATTCGCAACATGTGGCCCCTACGGATTGAAAACGTACAAAAAAGAGAGCTGAACGTTTCCAATCGACGAGCAAAGCACTCAGCAACGTGCGCTACGATTAGACATCCATTACGGGCTCGGCGCGGCCAATCGAGGCCGTTGTTACAACGTTGTATCGCCGTTTACAACGACCCTGATATCGTCGCTACAACGTCAACTGATTCTCCTCGATATCGCTCCAAATCCACTGTTGCGATAGCGAATCAGTTTACAAGGCGTTCGAACGTTTTTACCTCCACTCGAAATTGAATTGTATGCAAATCCCGCGGAGCGCAGCATTCCACGAAAAAATCCAGACGCTGGCAATCTCGTCGGAAATAGTTCTGCTCGTGGACGGACGTTCAAAATTAACCCTTTGCAACTCCGAGCTATTATAATTCCAAAACATTTCTTCAGAATATTTCCATTCTATACGATTTTTTTCATTTCATCAACAGTATTGATCAGTGTCGAATATCATTGTCAAAGAAAAATTTTCAAAGTAGCCTCGTTAGAACCAGGGACCATAACTGTTATAACCAAAAATAAAAATGTCACGGAATAACAAGTATTTCACTAAACTAAAAAGTATAAATCGTAATAAAAGACTAAAATCGTATTGGTTACAAATAAGGATTATAAATAACCGAAACTTTTTCTCTTATTGGTAAATGTTATCGCCGGGAGAAATTCATTTCGATCACTTATAACAGTTATCAATGAGAAAAATTTATTTCGATCGTCAATAAAAGTTATTGAAGAGAAAAGTTTATTTCGATCGTTCATAGCAGTTATTGATGGAGGAAATTTGTAATAATTATTATTAAATATTACAACCTTTAAATGGTAGACAATCAATTATTTGATAAATTTTTTATTCGTAGAATTAATTGGTACAAACAAAATTTGACATGACAAACATGAGTTTTTCCAAATTTTATCCTGACAAATTATACTGCAAATCATCTAACGTTAATTTTAGAGCAGAAAAGGTTCGTTCGTATAAGGCACAACGAGAATTATGCACGCTAGTTTTGATAAATACGGGAGTCTATATTTCTGATTTTTCCAGTTGAAAAAATTTTGGAACATTTTTTTTCAGATTTTGTATTCTTCTTATGGTCTGTTGATTCGTCTTGTTGTACGAAACCTTTTCAGTTAATTTCACAGGCTTGCTCCATCAGAAAAAGAGTAGACATCTCAGTAATTAAATGAGCAACTGGAATGAATTTTCTCATAAATAATTATTATGGTCAAGTGAGAAGACATTCGATCATCGATAACTTTTATGAGCGATCGAAATAAATTTCTCTCATTGATAACTGTTACGAAATGAACTTCTTTCATTGATAAGTGTTATGAGCGATCGAAATGAACTTTTTTCATCGATAACTGCTTTAAGTAATCGAAACAGTTTTCCTTCATCGATAACAGTTATCGAGGATGATCCAATCTTTTGGGCACTAATAACTGTTATTTGTAACCAAAAACTATAAAAATCGATATTTTTTAAATTTTGTTGCGACGGCAACACCGAAGGTCGACCGTACCGTACCGTTCCTCCAGGCGACAATGGAACATACCTGAAAGGGATGACCATAAAAACACGTGCGAATTAGCTACAAACGACCGAGAAAATGAATTTATGACTACCGTAATTTGACAATCCCAACCCCGACAGATGGACAGCACATGCGACCGAACTAACGAAAACGACGAACGAAACGACCACAATAAATCACGCCATTGACGAACGAAGACAAAACCAAGAAAGTTCCTGACAATCTCCCACTCTCATGAACTCAAAACTCCTCCCAAGGCACCCATGTCCAATTACGAAACGCTACATTTTCCCACCTAAATCCAAAATCATCCAATCACGAAAAAACCGAACTGACGATAGACAGAACACGACAAGACAGACCAGACACAAATCGAACTGGCAAACGGACGAGACGAACTCTCGAAAACAAGCCAATATATCGCGAGCCACCACTTAACAGTTAAGAACGCTTGAAACGAACATTTATATCGCGAACCATAGTGTACTCAAAGGAATAAAGTGTATATATCCAACAGTGTATCACCCTATTCCCCATCCAAGGTGCTCAATGTTACCTAGTACACATTGAGAGAAGGCAACGCAATCATTCACCGCTGCCTTCGTATACAAATTTCAATAATAATAAACTTTTCATTAATGATTTTTATCGTAGGAAATTTTAGAATGACTGTTATTTTTGGTCCCTGTTTAGAACAGCTCGCAGGTACCGAATTCCGTGGGTTCGGCGCGGGCAATCGGTGAAAATTGAACGTGCCACGTGATCTTGGTCACGGGACCCACTGTCGTTCGTAGTTCAAGTGAAGTTTGTCGTAAGTCAGCGGAACCCGGTGGCTCCCGTTACAGTATCCGAAGCGTAACCGCGACATCAGGGTAACGAACTCCTTCACAGTTAGCACGCGCCCGAATTTATCTGATTCCGAAGTCATTGAATGCTCGGGACTCCAGTCTTTAATGACTGTACCACTATGCCTACGCACACTTACACTATACCTGTCCGGAAACAATCGCGGCTGCCGCTCGATACCGAGAGCTGACCGGCGCTCGTAACCTGTAACTATTCCCCGAGAAACTGTAACGATCTGTTGCGGGGATTGTTGCCGTTTTGTGCAGAAACATTCCGTCGACCGGACCGAAATTAGTCGGGCAACTCGCGCGACGGAATCTGCACATTTCCCTAAGACGATCCTGAACTGTAACCCGAAGAAAGGGGTAAACTTTCCCGAAAACCCCGCAGGTCACGAGGTTGTGAAAAATTGTGCAAATAGCGATTTTAAGAAGAAAATTTGCGAACTAGAATTTTGTATTTCGTTCCACATTTATTGGGCAGCCATAAGAGAATCTTTTTCCTTTCTTTTTAATACTTTTTAATTTTGACATTTCCCAGTTGATTTAAACAATAAGTTATTTTCAGAATCGATAATTTGAGACTTTGAATGAAGAAATTCAGACTGCAGGAAATTAATTTTCTTATTTATTGTACGTAGTAGGTGCAAAATAATATAGTTACACCTACTGATTTTTGTCATACACGCATAAAAGTCTAGTTGCAATTAGACTAAGGATTTCATACATTTATGCAAAAGATGAGTAACTTGAAACAGAAATATTTAAAAAATTGTAGTCCATCGATATATTTCTTTCGACCTATTAAAATTAGCAAAAAAAGAAAAAGGAAAAAACTTCTGAATGTCACCTGTATGTTGTAACAGAGGCGCACACTTTTTATTTTCCAAGTATATTCAAAGTCGTAATCTTTCCGATGAATCTGTTTGCTGTCAACCTTTCACAGCACAGATCTGCTGATCTCGCAATTGAGCACGCTGCAATTGGATCTCGATTAACCGGTTCAATTGTGTCCGAAGCAGATCGAATAACTCTCGAATGGATCAAGGTCAAGTTGTACCACATCTCGACTATACATCGTCGTTCCTCAATTTTCCCGTTTGAAAACTCCCAACGAAATGTTTGAAGCACCCCAGAAACAGCGCGCGCGCGCACGCTGCATTAATTTTCTGGTTAATTTCAAAGCATTCAGCGTTACAAATTAAACAGAGATAATGCAAACTCTTCGCGGGCCAATTCCCTGTAATTTCAGCTAAATGCGACAGAAAAGATTATTCATTAAAAGCACCGCTCTTCGGGGTTACATTAAACGCTCATAATTCGTCCATACTCGTTCCATCCTCTTTTCTAATCGCGCCTAGGTTCCTTTTTGTAATTCGCGAAATCGCGTTGAGCTGTTGATACTTTTCAAAGCGAATGCGACACGCGCGGTTATTTGTGATCCGTTTTTTGTTTCCCTTGGTCGGTTTGAATCGTTATTTTTCATTTTTTTTTTCGAATCGTATCAAATAATTCCCACGATCGACTGCTGACCAAATTTTTCTAAACAACTCGCTGAAAAATATACCGGCCCGTACATTTTTATTGTGACGAAATCGTGCGAATTTGGTCACGATTTTGATACAGTGCATAGAGTGAAATTTATGTTGGACTGCGAATTTTTATGCGAAATAAAAATTGCGTTAATTGTGCAGTACGGATGTTGCATCGACATATTTCTGGTCTTGATAATTTTAACAATTTCGAAACGGTGCAACAGTATTTTTATATTCTCTAAATGTGTATCCCCTTTTGCATTTAATCCTACCCTTTTACTGATTACTAAAACCTCAAGAGACTAAATCACAAAAAATTGATTATATCTCGAAATCTCGATAGAATCTCTAAAAAATCATGAACCAATTAAATTCCAAATCATACCAAGACACCATGGAATCGTCACCGAGCCAAATTTCCCGGGACATTTAATTTCCGTAAAAAATATCGTCGAGGATCGCGGTGTAGACGGCAAATATATTAAACGAATATATGTATGAACTCGTTCATTCCCCAGATCCCGGTTAATTATATCCACTAATTTCCGCCGTGCGATAATCTCGAACATATTCCAAATTAATTCAAATTCAATATTCGATATTTGCTCGAGCGGAACGGCCTTTAATTTCGCGTGTTTGATAAACGAAATTGCGCACGGGTACTCGTCGCGGCGCGGTAGCGACGGTGGTTTTGCGCAGAAAAATTCGTGGATCGCGAACCATTCGGACCATCTTGTCAGCGTTCCACGACTGCGCCATATTTTTCGCGCGTTTTCCATCGAATGATGGCAAACAGCCTGTTCCCGGAGAGTAACTCCGAATGTCACCGCATTTACGAATGGAATATCCGAGTTCCACGGGCTTCCATTCCGGCCGTCGATTTTCGAAACACACTTCGAATAACAACGGTCCTATCAGTCATAAACCCTTTTTCGATGTTCGCGATCGCGACAGGGTACCGATCGACTTCCACCATTACGACGGCACTTGCCGCCCTATGTCGCCCTTGCCGACAATATTTCACCAATTCTTCGCGAAACCATCGGTGAATCGGTTCAATCCACGAATTATGATACGTGCGACGCCTAAAGATCTGCAGCTCTTTGCTGGATTGCGGAAAACGCTTTACAGGATTTTTATAGGCAGAACAGTGGTCGTAGAATCGACAAAAAAATAATAATACTGTGTGTCTGCTTGCATAATATTTTTTTATGGTCGTATTTATTGCATTAATCCAAAAATAGTTAATTCAAAAAATAAAAATAAAAATATTTAATTCAAAATAGGGAGAAGATTAAAAGGATTGAAGAATGTCAATACATTATTTTAAAATTATCGAAGAAAGACAAAGCTTTCTATTTGCTTTCTGTTTTGTTGCAATTGTTGACACAATTTTTATTTTCCATAGATCAGCAATCTAGCCATGTTTATAATGACACTAGGGATTTTTACGCGTAAGAAAACATATTTGCACTGCAAAAATGTTTTGTAAATATTTTGATGTCCACTGTTTTAAATTCCAGTTACCCATTTTTTAAAATTAATAAAGTATGAATATATGTGTGTTTTTTAGGTGGAAACGAGTTTTGAGTAGTAGATCAGCTGATTAAATTCTTAAACAGTGACAGAATCAATAAAAAATTCACTGAGAATTTTTTAATAATTCACATGTGTAAGGAATTGCTGTCAGCTAATCGCGAATAAAATCAATCATCGATTCAACCTGCGGTAACGATAAAATAACAGAAATTGTGTCCTCGCCATTAAGTTCGTAAGACTTTCATGTTTCTCTACTAAATTATTTGAGAACATCATCAATAAACGCTTTCTTTAAGTAATTTTTCTTATTGTTCCTCGATCTTGGTTCATCCTACTGTCCCGAACTTAATTGAAATGATAAAACGGTGCACTTAGGGTTCGACAGATAAGATGAATCGATCCCACGATCCCTGCAGCATCCGGTAAAGAAAAATTTAATTTTCATTCCGTTGATTTAATTCTCTCCCCGGATTAAATTCGGTAAAAAGATTTTCAATTTCTAAAGACCACTTCAATTTCGAATCTTGTTACTTCGAATAATGAAACTGCGTATCATCGTCCGCGAATTTTTGTTCATATTCAAGTTCGACATTCATCGATCGTAACAGAAATACGTACGGTTTGGTTCAATGTAAAAGAAAAACGAAAGCCGCGGTAAACGTAGAATGGGAATGGATGGTTTAAGAATTTCAGGCTTGTTGTATCGTCAGAAATGTTGTGACACGGTTTTTGTCTCCTCGCCTCTCGAAGCGTTCCAGCGGACATGGTACACTTGAAAAATATTTTGCGGTCGATTTGCTTGTTGTCATCCTGCCAACTCGATTGTTTCAATGCTCCCCACGTATGCTCAATGTGCTCGTAGCCTGCTTGTCGAAATGGCGAATATTCGTGAAAACGATCATTTCTTTGATGAGATCAATGAGTGGGTCGAGAAACTGTGATTAGACGAGCCCGCTCCAAAACTCAACGGCATGAAAAATCGCAGGACTCCGGAAGACCCAATCTAAAGCATCGACCACTAGACAGTCCATAGAAAATAAAAAGAAATAAAATAAAATTTAAAAAATTATTTTAGAAATACAGGTCACGAATAATTATTATACGTTCCCAGAGTACAAAAATGGAGAACATAATTTTTTCGTGACTTCCCACCGTTTTCTGTGTACACTACCATCGCATTTGACGGCGTAACAATTGTTTGAAAAATTCCAGCTTCGGAAAATGTCAAACAATTTCAAACCTTGCCTACTTCAAGATATGTAATTATTTTCAAAAATGAATCGTGGAATCAAGGTTTAAAAATTCCTTAAAAATTCTTTACAATACCGCCTACCCAATGGAAATTTATTTACGTAACTGCAGGAGCCATGAATGTATATAGTGCACGATGAATTTATCAGACTTTCGATTAGACTTCCAGCCAGACCGTGCATCGGCCAGTATTATCGAAATGATAGCGACAATTCGACCTTGAATCGATGTTCCGTGGCGAACAATGCGTTGTCCCTTGGTGAGCAGTCTCTAAAGACTGCAGGTACACGCAGTGCGGCCATAATTCCGCGGACTATATCGGACAACAGGCGTAATCCGCGGCGAGTGCTGATTAGAAACGCGACACACGGTCCGGTATTCCGATATACAGATTCGGAATAGCGGGAGAGGAGAACGAGAGAGGAAGTTGTGTAGTATCGGACGCATTGTTTTCGAAGCCTAAACGGCGCTCGGAATTACCGGTGGAATGCGATCGCTGAAGCAATGCGGCCTCATTACCGCATTAGTGTAATTAGACGTCTGTTACAGATCGCGGGGGACCGATAAACGCGTGGCCGCGCTTATAGTTAATGTCGCATTACACGACCGGCGAGCATCTTCGCGTTGATAATTGAGATGCGACCGATACCGTCAGGGGAATTATGTTTCACTCGAATTGAACGGCGTGCAGCTGCAATTGAATGCGCGTGCACCGCGATACGCCCGCCGCGATGGCACTCGCGTAATGTGCACGTCGACGGATCCCGTTAAACTCGTGCACACAGCGATGCACAAGTGCATGTATCGTTGGGGGAAGTATAGGCGCGTTTATTGCCGTGCTGCGGATCCTTGTGTGAAATAAAAATTCGGCGCACCGATCGCGAGTTACGGGAACCAAATGTTGAATTTATTTCTTGTTTAACACATTATCTACCTGGAATTATTGCAGCGCGCCGTTTCGACTTACCGTTTGCAAAATGCGGATACCACAAAGAAATTTTCGTTCCTCTCTCGACAAATTATTCACTGGCGATCACTCGAATGCATTATTTGCGTGCTTCGATTGAAACACGAAGGAACCATATCAGAAATTTATTCTCGAAAATGGCAAGTACCAAGTCCGATTTTTAGAGATTTTTATCTAAACGTATATGTATTAAAAGAAATTAATGTTTTGAGTAAAATGAAGAATTTATGATTCGCCATTTTCGTCTCATAGTTCCAGCGTGAAACAGTCCTGATAAATTGTGAAAAATCTTTTAATATCAGTCCTACAAAATACGAATTTTAACAGTCGATATTTTTTAAGCCCAGGTGCATTGCAGTACGATTTTTTTGTTTAACCGGATGTGACGCACCCAAAGTCAAAACAAAAGTTTGCGGACGTACCTGGAAAAGTGCCTCAGAGCACGACACCGCCTTAATCGGCGAACAATTACAAGATAACCCGCGTTGACAGTGCAAACGAACATCCCCCCGTTCGGCAGAAGAACTTTTATTTTCGTAGCAATGGACGTCGACTGGAGATATCTTTCCTCGCCGGTTTCGCTTGGAAAACAATGTAATTCAAACAGCAATTAAGATTCCGGTTGTGTTTGATGAGCAAGCCGAGAAAGCCAGGCCGGTGTCAATACTACTTTCGGAAAGTTCGATGGCGATCGTTTCACGATAAAACGACAGCTAGCGTAGAAGACAATAGAGTCGAACCGGCAGCCATTGGCGTCAGGAGCATCCTATTCCACTGAATGAATTAAAGGAAACATAATTGATCCCCTAACTACAAAATTAAAAACCTTGAGGCAGTTAAAGATTTTTCATAAAAGTATTGTATGGGCAATATATAAAATAACATAATGTATATAATTAATATATATAATTCGCGATATATGTCGCCGAGGTCTGAATGATAAATGTCGCGGAATTATCCCCACTAGAATATACTATAATACAACACAGTATAGCATAATATACCAGAATATACCATAATATACCTGGAAATACCATAATATACCAAAATATAATATAGTATACCAGAATATACTAGAATATACCGTAATATACCAGAATATAGCATAATATACCAGAATATTCCATAATATACCAAAATATACTGGAATATACCATCATATACCCGTATGTGCCATATTATACCAAAATGTACTAGAATATACTAGCATATAACACAATATGACATAAGATAACAGAATATACCATAATAAAACAAAATATACTTTAACATAGTATAGCATATTATAGCAGAATATACCATAATATACCTGGAAATACCATACTATACCGAAATATACTATAATATACCATAATATTCCAGAATATACCATAATATACTATAATATACTTTGTAACATAATACAAAGAATAGTAGGACCTCATCGACAGCATTTGCCGCTGTGACTTTGACTAATAAAATGTAGGACGAATGTATTTACACTTCTCGGCGACCGAGGCCTGTGTGACGCAATCACTGTTCTTTTCCACGTTCGGCGCGGATGGAAGAATAAACTCTTGGAGAATAAACGACATCACGACCCGTGTTGCCAACATACAGAGTGTTCATTTGAAAAGTATGAAAGATATTAAAAAAGTGTAAAACACATGTCCAAGGATTTCGTGGGGGAAAGAGGGGGACAGTATTAGTTTTTTATTTGAGTGGCGTTTTCAAGGTCATTTTAAGGTCAATTTTGTTTTTCTTTTTCAAACGGAAACCTATATTCTATGGTACGTAAAAAGTCTAGCAATTTTCGCGCCCTAGTTTCGTAGATATTTGAAGAGAAGTAGAGCGAGTCATACTTATACTGCGAGAAAGTTTGTAATTTTTTATAACTATAACAAATTTTCAAAATGCTCTCCGTTGTTTTATAAACAATAATACAGACGATTCTCATATTCTGAACGAACATTTTTGAAGGTATCTGTTGGAATAGATCTGTTGTACATTCCTGTACAATTCTGCGTCACAAATCGTTGAAGCTTTCCGGTTGTGTTTGATAAACAACAGACTTTAAGTGCCGCCACAAAAAGAAGTCGACTGGAGTTAGATCTGGTGATCTTGGAGGGCACTCAATAATACCTCTTCTAAAGATCCGTCTTAGTGGGAATCGATTGTTTAGACACTGGCGAACTGGTAACGTGTAATGCGGGGGAGCACCATCATGTTGGAAGTACAAAAGTTCTTCATTTAACAAAAAATTGCCGTTTGCATCTCTTTAGTTTTCAAGACTTTCTGTTATAAGTGGATCAATGATATCGTCCAGTAAATTTAAATACAGATTGCCATTAAAATTCTCTTGGTAAAATAGTGGGCCTATAATAGCATTTCCTAAAATGCCTGCCCAAACATTTCTTTTTTCCGGCCATTGAATATTACATCTTTTAAGGAAAATGTGCATTCGTCACTAAAAGAAATGTTTTTAGTAGAATTAGAAGTGACGTTGATCCTGCTTGTTAATTACTCACAAATCTCAATCAGCCTGTCAAAGTCATCTTCCAGTAACTTTTGATGCAACTGCATTTTATAAGGATGAAACTTGTTATGTTTAAGTAATTTGTACACAAATCCCACTGATACACCAGTTGCCATTGAAACTAGCCAAAATTCATAAAAGAAGCTGATCAAGTCGAAATTATTAGACAGTTTACTGTGAATCTTACTAGTTCAATTCGACAAGTTTCTTTTTAAAGTTACCGATCCTGTTTCCTTAAACTTTGCAACCAATTGTAACACGTACGTATGAGAAACATATGTATCAAGATGTCTCTCGTTAAACGTAGCAGCAGTTCGTCGAGCACACTCATCAGCTCCATAAATAAAAATTATTTCTACTCGCTCTTTTAAAGAATACACCATTTTATACAATTAATTGTACTATGATATAGTATCTCTTATTACACTTGACTAAATAGTACAATCTTATATTGAACGACAGACAACATAAACAAGAGATCAATAGAGGACAATTTTGTTTTCAAACGGTACGTGCTAGTACAACTGGAAATCATCAACGATTTGCGTCAAAGAATTTTACTTTTGGAAATATTCGCCTGGAAAGTTTTCAAATGAACACCCTGCATATCGCGAATCCACTTAATATCAAGCAAAGAGTACTGTACTTTTTCTTGGTATATTTTGTAAGGAAGAATTTTAGGAATTCAAGAAAAAAAATAGTAAACTGTGATCGTTCAAATCTATGTCATTTAATATGCGCCAAGATCAATGATCTGGAAAATTGTCCGCAAAGAATCGACGACCTATAAAAATTTGTGAAACTCAAACAATTAAGATTGCACTAAAAGATGATAGAATATATTAAACAGCTGGTTCCTGCAAAAATGTCTTAAATTCCAGAATGTCTGTCAGGTTACATCGCAAAGTCGCGTTAAGTATTGCAGCGCGGATCCGAGTAACGTCGCGCACAGTGTACAGTTTTTATTTAAAGGGTGTAATGCATGCCACGGGCGTAAATAGATTAAATGCAGGTAACAAAACGAGCAGGTCGAGAGCGTTACATAAACGGCGACGAGCAGACGTCGTGGTCCCGTGGCTCCATAAAACTGAGCACGAACCCCTAAATGACGAGTGCCCGAGCCAAACGACACCACCGACCCGTTATACAGATATGGAGAGACTCTGCGAGGGTCGTAGGATCCTACCGTGAACATCTGCTCGATAGGTTCTAACCTTACTCGACCTAAAAACCATTAAAACCGTCTTCCCCGTGACCAGGACCCGATCTCTCAACTCTAACGAATTACTAAATGCACTATGATTTTCTTAGATGTACATACAACAATTAGAACATCTGTGTCATTTAGAATTTTTCTGGAGGAAAAAGGAAATCTATTTCGTTTGGTATTTAATACTACAGTGCTGGCTAATTGCAAGTCCGTAAGTACGGGAATTTATTTTAAATGGAAAAGATTAAGCACCGATCAAATGGTTTGATTGTAAAATGTCAAAAACCACAGTGAACGTTCACAGATATTTTTCATATTAAACGTTCCTTTTATAATTTCAAGCCGCAAATGAAGCTGGATAAAATCTTTTAATAATTGTCACTTATTAACGCGTCTCAAGATCAGTCACAATTAAAAAGTTCCATCACCCAAGGTAATTTGAAGTACCTTAAATTGTTTCATGAAAAACCGAATGGAAGAAAAACCAACAAAAGTTAATTCGCACCTCTCGGTAGCCTTTATTTATCATGAATACTGTACACAAAAGAAAAACATCCCCATTCTCGAAGAAGGTGTTGAAGACGTTACTTGGTCGGGTCTACTTGAAGACAATTAAATTATTTATAAAATCAGGATGGACGAGAAGTGAACAATAAATGAGACAGGCTTCTAGGTAATCTTATTTAGCATAAACCCTCTGCACTTCGTTAGTGCAAGTGGTTCGAGGGATTTGTGTGGACCAGGATAATTCCATTAAAAAGTCACGAGATCCACGGGAGTGTGTAATAAAACGTTTTGGAATGTCTCTGTCAGGAGCGGTTCCGTTTTCTTGGCTTCGCCCGTTGCCATAAGCGTTTCCGGGAACCAGATCTCGAAGCTAAGCTATAGATCGTCGTTCACCGCGAAGGACGCACAAGCCCCCGGTTGGCCGTCATTTCTCAAAACGCCTGCGCTTCCCCTCCGGCGTAAGACCTTTTACCCACTTACCGCCACTTTGCGCTAATTGATTTCAAGTGTAACGAATTGTTTCGGGCGTGTCGCGACGAACGGGGCGAACCCGCGCCCACCAGCCAGACAAATGGCGAGCGTTGTCACCCCAACACCGTCGCCAGTTTCGCAACCCCCACGACTCGGATGGGACGATGTTTGCGGCGAAGAATTCGCGATGACGCGACACACGAGACCCTGTCCGGGACACCAAGCTCTTAATTCACCGGGAAATTATTAATGCACCTGGGAATTGTCGCCGGCAGTTGCCTCCCTTGGACAATTACGCAGGCCCGAGTATCGCGCTACGAAATTCTTTCGTCGCGACCGGTTAAGTGGAGAAGCCCGGAGACGATGGCTTGTCCAAAATTGTTAGACAGGCTGTGGAAACTTGACTAATTGTGTGGCCTCTTTTGGGAACCAGCTGGTTCAGTTTAGGGTTGACAGTGGGTGATAGGTTCATTCGAGAGATGATTAAAGTAATTCGAGTGGGATTCATCATTTCGTTTCATATAATTCACTGTACTATTATTGAAATTGTGAAGATTTTCAACAAATTTTCCAATAATCTTAACATTCCCATGAAGCAACACATGCCAGTTGTTTTTAATGCTCGGTAGATTTAATATTAATTCTGCAGGCTATTATAAAAGTAGTAAAATTACAAACAAATTGCGGATAATTTCATCATTATTAAACTGCGGATATTTATGCAACAGTGGAATGCATTGTGTCGAAGAAGACCGTGCGTTTCTTATTGATATGTTCATATTTTGTGTTCCTCGTGGTACCGAAAAAATAAGCTGCAGGATGAGTTCGCAAAATGAATAACCAGTATATTTTCAGCGAGACCACGGTTTTCATTTTTTTTTTCCGTAGGCGAGCGAGAGTTTACCGAGTGTCCAGGAAATTTCATAAATTACCGTGTGCCCGGTATATTCCGCAGGACGAATCCCGTAGCCATTTTCGACCCGTGTCCTGTTTTGGTTCTCCGGGAATGTCTCTGCGTCGCATTATTATGCAAATGCATGTATGAAGGCGGCCGGTAAGGTAACAGTAAACAGTCAAATTAGGAGCGTGACAGGCCCGCTGACACTGGCATATTAGGTTGTCAGATTTCTTTCGTCTCTGGAACCAGCAAAAATCCTTCTCGTCCTGCGACCTCGAATAATGATGCAGTACGCGTCACGTGAAATGGTAGAAATTAACCAAAAAAGCTGCAGATGGATTTTTGCAAAATTACCGACAGCCTGGGCGAAATTTCCGATTTTATACTGGCTTGGTGCAAATTTATTGGACGTAGAAATTATTAGTAGCACAAGTGAAAATGAGGTGCAAAATAAGAATAATAATAATTTAGTCATTTTTGCCTCAGAGGGAACCATCGAGCGCTAATGAAATTTTGCTGGCCGTAATCACGTCATCGAAAAACTTCCGAATCGCTTCCAATAACAGTTCAAGAAACCAGCGCAAACCGCACCATAACGTTGTAGATTGTACCTTGTCCTGGTCAGGATTTTTTCTACGGCATTGTCTTGCCGGTTCTTTATTCCGGCGGTAACGTCCTATTGTTTTTTCCTCGGCACTAAAAAGTCCACGGCCCGGCAATAAAAAGTTCGCAGGGACAAAAGTTAATGACACCGAGCTGCCTCGTAATGTACGATCGCGCAGTATATAATCTATGAAATGCGCGAACACTTTTGTTTCCTCTCCCTCTCTCTCTCTCTCTCTCTCTCTCTCTCTCTCTCTCTCTCTCTCTCATCGTATATTTTACCTTTAACCGACCGCGAACGTGGAACGGAAACGCGATATGTTGCACACGCGAAAATCGTGCCCTAGAACCGTCATGCTAATTGATGGAATCTTGTCAGATATCGCATAGCGAGATTCGTCACGGATTCTTTCAAGGAAATATTGCGAGCGAACGGTGACACGCAACTCCGAGGCATTTCTATTGAAATATGTGCATACCGCAACGGCGCGGCGGTATGCGAGAGAATTGTGTATCTCTCGATAGTGAAATCGTGCCCCCTCATGCGTTGCAGTCGATCGGAAATCTTCTGTGATTTGAAATTGGTTGTTGCGAAAGTTTCGTAATATGCGCGTTTAATGTTGTTATGGACAAACTACTTGGCCGTGTTCGATAATGCTTCACTGTTCCCGAAGTTTTCTCATACTTCTGAATTTGCGCATCAGTCGAAAATGATACGAATTTTTAGGACAATCTAATAGTACAAAGTTCTGGAACCCAATGTCCGATGAAGTTTAATACACAGCTCCATGTTAATTTCATTCATCGAAATTGTTCACAAAGGAAACTATTGTACATTCCATCCGGTGTCTGATGTTTCATCGATACTGGCACGGAAATGATATATATTTTAAAATGCTGTGAAGAATCATAAAATTAATTAGAGATTGTAATTTTTAAAAAGAATGAAATTGACATGCTTTATTTTTAAGACTGTTGATAAGAATGATAGAATGCATGGTCACAGTAACAAACCAACCATTAAATTGTAATTATTCTTTCCACTTTAATTCAGTTATCTGCAACGTTTTAATTTTCCCTTTAAAGAAAGAACGGAGCTGACATAGTTTATTTTTGAAACTGTTGATAAGAATGATAAAATGCATGGCCAAACTAACGAAGCAACCATTCAATTGTAATTATTCTTTCGATTTTTACTTCATTTATCGTCTAGTTTTAATTGTTTCTTCACAGAAAGGACGAATCTGACGTACTTCATGTTTAAGATGGTTGCAAAGAATTATAGAATGTATGGTCGCAATAACTAACGAACCATTAAACATTGCAATTTATCTTTCAGATCAGTTCGAAAGTTGAAAGAGCGACAGGCACGATACGTCTAACGACTGAAAGACGCAGCGAATTTGTGTTTCATTTTAATTCCTCCCTCAAAGAAAGAATGAAACTCGCCTAACAAGAGCTCGCGCACAGCGCTCATCAAAGAAACTTGCAGATAAGAACGTAGCGTGCGACAAGCAACGATTCCTCGTCGGATTAGGCTTACAATTAGCAGTCTACGTCGTAGGAACTTTCAAATCGATACACATTGGACTACGTCGATCCCTAGGGATCGTTGACCAGCCGAGCACGCGACACTAGTGCATTCTAGCTGATGCAGTTGCAAGGAAAATGCAGCTCGTTCAACCGTCGAACACGGAAACCTTTCTTCCTTGACGATGCTACTTGGATTTGATAGGTCAAGAAGCTGAGCCCTCTCAAGCCTTGTTGCACTTGACTGATGAATAAGATCTTGCATAACTCTGTCTTCCAACTGCAGGTTTTGACTTTAACAATGGAGCTAGGGCGCGGTGCGATGAACGCCAATTGATGTTAGGGTTATTGATTTCAGGAGTCAGGAAGTAACTAAGATAATCTAGGGGTTGAAGTTTACGGACCGAAAGTTGTTTATTGGCTACGGGTTCAGTAATTTGGGATAGAAACCTTGATAATGTCTTCGATCCTTGTGCATCTTGAGTATTCTAGCAAGGATAGCTCAATAATGTTTGGTGCTGTTGGATGATGTTAGGATCTTCTGATTATGCACGTCTTGCCACTACTTGTCAGCAGGGTATTCTACAGTTTGGATAGTTCCTGATACTTCGTTCTACAGAATATTGTGGGAGGCACATTGTCTTTTCTAGATGTAGACATCTCAATAGTGCCCAATATGCTACAGCTGTGTTCTAGCTTGGGACATCGCTACAGTACATTCGGCTTCACAGTCAGATTAATTAATACTGAACCTACCGAGCCTTAAAAGTCACTAATACAGTGATTTCTCTATACAGAGTGTCCCACATAAATGGGAACACCTAAAAATCTTTCGTATTTACAGTCCTATCAAAAAACTTCAGAGGACAAAGTGACACTATTGCAGGGGGCAATATAGTGGCGAAGAAAAAAATTGTATATGTCGTGCTTTTTAATGAAATTTCAAGGTCACCGATGTTTTTTTTAATGGAATAGTATATTTTTCTACGATAGCATGATAGGCAATAAAAAACTGAATTTAGTGGATACCACCTTTTTGATCTTGAAATGACCTTGATCAAGATTAATCATGTTGAAGCTGATGAAAGGGGAAGTTTAAAACTTACGTGTTTCAGCAAAGATTGCGCGTTGTTTATGTCGGGTTGACCTTTACATATCATAATAAATGTTCGAAATAGTTTTCATAGTAAACAGCGTATGTTTATGTTAGAGTATGTATCATTGAGATCGTTAACAGATGGTTAATAAATGGTAAGTTCTAAAAATCGTAATAAACAAAGAATTGTAACTCACGAAGAAAATAGAATTTTCTATACAATATACATTCTATACACTATACAATATTCATTTAATCATCTCCACGAAATCATCTTTATAATTTCAGTAAGTGTTAATTAACCGAAAATATTTAGTTATTCTTACTTAGCTTCGCAATTTCTGCATTATCAATTTAATTCGCACTATAAATTAACCCTCGCATACTGGTTTGCCCTTTATGTCTAGGCGAAAATTTCAGTTTTGAATCTTTCCAGAGAAATAGTGAGGGAGCTCTCATTTTTCCGAATTTAGTCCGTACAATTTTTTACTGATGATGGTATTAAGGTAGAGACTTGAATATGTATACTAGTAACAGTAAGAACAGTTAACAAATTGGCCCGGACATATGGAAGCTGCGAAAAATAATTGTGCCCATGGGGGTTGATTACCGTACAGTTGCGCAATCTTTTCATTAAAATTTTCGTTCACACGGTCCACTTTGATGGGACTGGTCGACGACGACACGTTCGGCATCAAGTCCTAATTAATTACCACGCATCCATCGCCCGAGAACTTTTTTAATATTCGGGAAGCCAGTGGGAGATTTTCGGAGGATTACAAGTTGGTCGAAAACTTTTCCGAATTTTGAGTGAAACGCCTCCTTCGACGTCGTGCTGTCGAAACAACAAACACACGGCCGCGGGGCGAATAGCTTTGAGCGACGGGGCACGTCCGTCTGCGACGTGATCGACGTAATCGGTCGGCTAATTGAAAAAAAGTAGTCGACGATCATGCGCCGCGTCTATTTTTCCTCGTGTCCGTCGACTTCTTCCACCGACGGGGACGATGATCGTTGACGCGGTATCAAGATCGATGAGCGAGCGATAAAGCTGCTCAACTGGTCCCGTTTGGCAACCTCCCCGCATTTTTTACCCGAGGATGATCCCTCGGAGACGCGTACGGATTCTTGACATTCTTCAAACTTTGTCCTGTGATAATTTGACAATCTGCATAATGACGCGCATATATTAGGTGTACAAATTAATTCATGACCTCTCTTCGTTTTCTTGTTCCTTTGCGAACACGACCGAGGCACGTTCAAGTTTTAAAAATAATTATTTAGACTGCGGCTTTTATTTGTTTCTCCTCTTATTAATTTTGACGCGTCCAAAATACTGTAATGATATTCTTGGATTTTTCTGATCTTCTTACTCTTTTGTATTTCACGTACTCTTTTCTGTCATAAATGCAAAACAGTAAAGGCATTTCAGAAATTTGAGAATTCTGTTGTACTGTTTTCAGCTGATTCAAATTATTAGCAAAATAAATAAACGCCCGCGTAGATCTTGTAAATTATATCACCAACAGTGCGAATAAAATGTATAGTCCAGTGATAATACAAGTGACAGTAAATAGAAAATTTGAAGATTGATACTCTCCTGGAACAAGTTTTCATCAAGTGTAAATTGTTAAGTGACTTTAGAAACATTCAAAGAATTTTTAAGGAACAATAACAGCTCGGAGCATCTTTCCCTAAAAAGTTCCGGCCGAGAGAAATGTTTATAAATGCGGAATGTTCAGCTAATTGCAGGCAGTTAGTTGCGCAAAACACGGAAGGGTTGCTCCCGTGGAAATTTCGGAAAATTTTTCGAAGGTCCGCGAAAATAGAAAATTAGATGTTCTGCCGGGAAGAACTAGTTTTCAAATTAGCAGGAACATGTTCCCGGTTTTCTCTGGTATTCCAAGTTGCTTTCGTCTAAACTCTCTCTTATTTGCGGGGACAAAAAGCAAACGGGAGCATAGCGTCGTGTACACGCGAAAGAAAAAATTCACCGCACGGTGGTTAATAAAAAAGTTTAATAATTGTTTGAACTGTGGGGATTCTTCTTCTCCGAAAAGTTTATTTGTGAAGTTTGCATTAATTAAGAGCTGACTCTGAGGGATTAGTTTTGAACATCTAAAAATTGCATCAATGGAGTCTTTATGAAAATATCGTTAAAGTGACAATTTAATATTTCCTCGGGCCAGGGTTAACGGAATAAAAATCTAGCTAGTCTAATGACATTTTTATTTCGCTCGCGAAGCTCCAGTTTTGCAAATCATGGCGCAAGATGAAAGGACTTTAATCATTACGGGCTCTACGGTGATTTGCGGCTATCCATCATCGTGCTGACAGAATTCATTCTTTATTAATTAAGGAGAACGAAATAGTAAGAGGTGAAGCAGTCAAACTTCTGTAATGAGTTCTAAAATTTGAGGACAATTCACGAAGTGAGGCACGAACTTTCCGCACGTGCACAAAATTTTGTATTAATGTCTGAGGACCAACCAAATTTCTGTTCTCCGCATTAGTCGACTGAAATGTGCACAAATGTTCAAGGTAGAAATTATGTATTCATGACTGTGGGCCTTTACACAAATTCTTATTCTCCATATTAGTCGACAGAAATTTGAGCATGCACAAATATTCACAGTATAAATTTCATATTAATGATTGTGGACCTTTCCACAAATTCCTATTTTTATCGATTTTCAAACTCATATTTCTCACGTTAGTCGATAGAAATATGAAAGTGCATAAATGATTATAATAAAAATTTTATATTGATGACTGTTCTTTATATTAAAGTCTATATAAATTTCTGCTTTCATCTTCAACTTCCAATTTTCTAAATTAGTCGACATATGTGTACAAGCTGACGAAAATATCCCAACACTCTTTAAAACAGTATGACTTTTTCTAAGTTGGTTCAAACAACCTGACATTTTTGAGCAATTAGAAGAAATGAGAAAATAAAAATTGCACTTTTTACAACTTTTTTATTTGAGCCTGTAATGAAAATTGAAAATATGAGTTTTGTAGATCTATATACACATGTAGATCTATTTACAACTTTTTTATTTGAGCCTGTAATGAAAATTGAAAATATGAGTTTTGTGGATCTATATACACACGAGATACAAGTAGTTAAAAGTGGTGAAAAGTGTAGTTTTTCACCACTTTTGTAAATTTTGTCTTAAAATCCACAGATTCTAACATCTTTCGATGTGTGCCGTTTTTATCTGCGTCAACCGATTTCTATGAAATATTCATATCTATAATATAGATCTACAAAACGCATATTTTGAGCTTTCATTACAGACACGAATAAAAAAGTTTTGGGAAGTGCCTTTTTTATTTGCTCTTACAATTCCTAGCAATTGTAATTTTTTCAAAATCTTTTTTGCATGTAATATTCAGTAAACTAATTCTTCTAATTGTTCAAAAACAATCAGATCGTTTGGTCCAATTTTAACAATGTTTATACTATTTTAAAAGGCGTTCGAATACTTTCGTTAGCCAGTGTATACAAGTGCGCAAATATCGACAGTATAAATTTCATAATCATCCGAGCCTGTAATTGAATACTACTATTTTTCCAGAGAATTCCATGAAAATCGGTACGAAGTAGAAATTTCTTTTAATAACGTTTCTTGCGACAGTGGTGAAACAGGAGTGTTATTTTCTGAAGCTTCGCGAATATTCGCAGACGGCCCAAGAGCGCGGAAATCTGCATTCTTTTAACAATAAAGGATATTTTTCTGTTTCCCCGCACCGTGTGGCGTTTTCCGTGAAAATAGAGACGTATTCTCGAGTGATATCGAGTAACATATTTTCTTTCCACGACGGTACCGGGGCGGGCGGCGTACGTGTGCGCATTTCAGCGGCTTCGTGGCACACGGTAAAGAACCGACGAGCCACGTCAAAATTAGATTTGTCCAGATGATTCCGTTCTGTTTGGATCTGGTTCTTTTTGCTCGCGGCCGCGTTTCTTCCCATTTCGCCGGATACGCCTGACGCTCTTCCAATGGCGTCCAACTTGATTCGATTCCCGAACAACATCGGAAACAATTATGTCAGCGCGCGACATAACTGACAATCTATCTGCGGGGATCGAAAAAAAAACGATCATTGCAGCGGGAACCGATAGAAATCTCGAAAATGAAACATCAACCTTCATTTATCGATCAGCGCGCCGCTATCGTCGCAATATATCACGGTTTGCGAGGGAAATGGATAAGCATTTCGCATTTCGCTGAAACGTTCGTGGTGGCAATTTTCTATAAATATCTGCTTCGGAATGCGGAATTGCGGAATTAAAGGAGAATGCGGAATTAAATTGTTTACAGTGGCAATTTTGTTAAATACCCACAAACTGGTAAGATGCTCAAAGCTCAGAAATATAAAACGACAGAGACAAGAAGACGAACAACTAAATTAATCTTGACTCGAAGAAAATGTACAAAATCGCGCGAGAACCTAACAGAGCCAGGCCAATTCGCAGCCCTGCCTCTCTACAAGCTCGCTCGCGGTCCCTTACAGCGATCACTGCCTATGGAGGCAGTGGAATTTCCGCAAAGCTGCCATTCATCGTCACCAATCCCCGATCGGGAAATCTCTCGACGCGTCGCAATAAATCAGAATTCAAATCTAATCCAATCAAAAACGGTTTCCCGGTGGCTGGGACCGGTTATTTTTCACAGGGCAATGGGATCGTGTCAGCCGAGCCGTAGCAGCGGGGAATTGAAATTCGACATTTTCAAACAAGTTTCTGCGCCGGGGCCGAGTTAAACACACTTCGACGTTGGTTTACTGGCGCGAGCATTGTAACCGAGGACTGCGCGATACGCGATGCCAAGGAGCCCTGTGAACCACCCCTTATGCCACCTGCACAGCCCCCTCCTATTATGTATCGCGACGATAGTATGCGTGCGTAGAAGTTTCCGCCTAAAGATTTCCAGTGGGAGGCCTCGAGCAAACTTTATCTTTCGGGTGGCTTGCCGGCAACTGAAACCCGGCCGGTGTGTTAAACCAGCACCCCGACACCACCCCCGCTTCTTCGCTTCCTTTCTGCCTGCACAACTCTTCCGTTACTTTCTTCTTCTTCTTCTTCTTCTTCTGCTTTGCTTCTTAGTCCTCCTTTTCGTAGCCCAATCCTGGGAAAGCTTGCTGCTAACTGCTCACGGACACATAAGTCTTGCGAACACGAGGAATCGCACTGTACGCGACTCCAACAATTGTTCTATCCTTTCCACAAAGACTTTTCAACCTCCCAGGTGAGTTTTAACAATTAGACGGTTCTTCATAGTCGGCCCAGGTACGGTCTTCTGCAGCCGTGTAGAGCCTGCAGTTTGGTCAATTTTGATTTTCTTTTCTAGCGATATTAAAAATGTTCAAATGCTTTTGTACCGCTGGCATTGTTTTTAGGAACCTTTCTTCGTCAATGACACTTGGATTTAATTTTTATTTATTTCATTTCAGCAATGTGAATAATTTTTACTGCATCCTGACGTGATTTCTCCTGATCTGCATAAATTTTAGTAGTAGCTTAATAAAATAACCAAGCACTAAATGCAACTGCCATACATTGCCTTGTAATAACAACAAAATTTCGTCCCAGTTTTGTTTAAATATCTAGTTCGATAGAGAAGTGTATTAACAAAATTTTCTCATGGAAACATATCTATAATTTCATAAATAATTGGGAGCAAATCATTTTGACTTATTCGGTAGTTGTAGTGTTAAAAAAATAATGATATTGATAAAATGAAACATAAATTAACGAAACGAAAATTGGACGTTAAATTGAAGAAAAAAAAGTTCAAAAATAAGAAATATTTTGAAATGGTCAATTACAAAGTCAACGTTTACACTGCAACCTCAGCCTAAACTACGAATCCTTGTGAAAAATAAATAAATTGTCTGCATCAATAGCACAAGACACTAAATTTCTTATCTAAGTAAGTTGGGAATATGCCAATAATTCTAATTTTGCAATTATCTTAAATTTTACTTCATTCATTCTTCTGATAAATGAATAGAATAATGTTATGTTAGTGTAAAATATGTGAGTTTGTGTACTTACAACACACGCAAATATCTTCGTACTCCCGTGGTATTATTCTCTTTGTCTCAGTATTTTCGAGGGATTCTATTACGCACGGTCCAGTATCTACATTAAGATCACCGCGCCGAAACGTGTTCGAGCAGTACGATATTCACGATCGAGCCCCGCCGGAACTGATTTCCACCGAAAACATAAATCAGAGAGAACCGGGAGAGTCTTCGTTCTCGTGAAAATTCATTTTGACGATACGTGGAAGGAGTTTCGCGCCCCCAGGAACGTGACCAATGCTCGAGCCAGTGCATTTTCTTCTTCTTCCTACGATAGTTTCCCAGTTGGCGTAGTATAGTTCCGACCTCGATCTCATACGGACTCGTTTAGTAGAATCTTGGATAGCGAAATTTATGTTTGCCCCCTCCGGCGACGGCGAGGGGAATGAAGAGGATGAGAGATGAAGTTTAACATTCATATTTCCGGTTATGGACGGCGCTCGAACTACGGTCCGGTCTATTAACCCTAAAGTGACGTTATGAGGCACTCGCGTTAACTCTACTTCATTCGGAGTATCTTAAAACTTTCCTTAGAACCTTCTTTAACGGAAGTAATCCCTTTAAAGGGAGCACCGACACGAATGACCAAGGTCTGACGGCACAATAAGGGTCGCAGAAAACTTTCCGCAGTTTCCCCCACCCCGGCGCAAGCATTGTTATGCTAGCATCGTGAATCTTATGCACCTACTCGCCCTCCGGGGACCTCGACAAAGCGACGATCACTGCAGCTACTTTCTCAGCTTTTACGGATGCGGATGAAGTCATTCTGCTGATGGAATCGAGGATCGAATTTTCTTTTTTTTAATACTAAGCACATTTTATTTTATTTGTACGCAACATACAAGGTACCTGATCAACGAAGTTGATAATTTAGACACATCATTAGCAAACAAACGATTGCACACAAAGGCGAAATATTGCAGCTCAACGCAAGAACTGGACAACAATCTACATCGCTAAAACCAGTCTCCCTTAATAATTCCCTGCAATATTGTAGTCCCGCTCTTTGTGAACGATCTGACCAACATTCGTCCTAATACATCGCAAAACCAATTATCCCAAAGCAAGCATTCAAAAGCGAGGGAAAATCCACCAACAGGAGCCGAGTTGCATTTAAACGAATTCCAACGTTTCAGCAACAAAAACGAGAGCATATAAGAAGCGGTTGGTTCGCATGTAGGTCGGATTGGCCCCAAGGTAAGCGAGTACGTTCCGGGTCCTCCCATAAAGCGCGAAGCCGCCGACAATTCGCGTGTACCGTTGCGAAAATTGTTTTTCCCTTCGGAGCCGTGCGAGCGTGCCTGCACATTTCATATTACTTTGGACCGGCTCCGCGTAAGCGGGTGATGAAGAGGCTCGTAAACAGTGTAAAGGGATCAACCGGGTCTATGGGTGGCGTTCTCTAAGATTAAAGGGACCATCCTGTAGATCAGTAGTCGGAGACGCTCGAGAAAGGTGCACTTTGCACCGGCGCGGACCGACACGGCGAGGGGGTTGAAAACGCAGCGAGCTGAATATGCGGACACGCAAACAGCCGGGCCGAGTAAATAGTGTTTATTGCCTTTCAGAAACGCCCGCTACTTTATGCCGGGAAACCGGCACTAGCAAAAACTCGCCGAGGGAGAGAAGAGGGAATTAAGAGTGGCAGTTGGTTAAATTTAAATTATACGCTGCGCGCGCGGAGACATGCGCTCCGGATTTTAATTAGCCCGCGGTTCCGTGCGCCCTCGAACCGCTTCCGTATCGCGTGGAATTGTCCCGGGGACCTGCCGAAAATTATCGCGACGATTCCAGCTAAGCGCGCGAAAAAATTCGGCCCTGAGACGCGAGAATTGCGTTTCCGATTCATAATGCGGTGGTGCACAAGACTTTTTGGATTTACGGGATTTTAGTATCCCTTGTCTTTTTGAAGTAGATAGAGCCAAGAAATTTTATTTGTTGCTCTAGTATCCAGACAGTTTAATTTTTCACTCTTAGTAAGCAAATCTACGCAGTAAAATTCACATCTCTTATGCGAGAGAAGGAGAATATTTTTAAAATATTCACCGAGTTAGTGAGAAAAAATTTTATTTTGGTTGTTCTATTTTACATTTTCTTGTACAAAATTTCAGGATCGTGACACAGATAAAGTCGAGTGTAGTCACTAATTAACACTAGATTTACGGGACCCGACAAAATAACGGGTTCCAATATATTTAATTTACAATGATTAAGATTCTAAAGATACATCCATAAGGAATTCTTCAACCAATTTATTTTTTTATGTACATGTTATTTAAAAAAAAAAATAGTCACTTTGTGCCGCGTAAACCTAGTGTTAAGAAGCTTGTACAGAACAAAATCACACAAAACAGTGAACATCGTGCATTAACCTCGTAAGCACTGTACGCGACTATAGTGGCTTCCGTGGAAAGCATCAGTTTGAGCGGTCACGCCACTATAGCGGCTTTTGTGCCATCCGCGGCCAGGCCTGCCGTTCCTGGGAGGCAGAGTTGCGGACGAGCGAGCCGTACTTAAGAGGTTAAATAAACCACCAAACCCATAATGAATTGCTTCCTGCGCCCGGAAAAATGAATCAACTACCTCGCCAACATCCTCCCCATCTTTCAAAGAAATGTGGTTTAGCGCAAAAATCGCTTCGGCGACTCTCGATGTCGATCAGTTACTGCTTAATTAAACCGCGTCGGGTCTCGAGGGGGTATCTTCGGGGTTGGTGACGTCAGAAAACAATTTCCTTCGGCGACGCCCGTTTTTCTCAACGGTGCCCCATCCACGAGAGATGATGGTGTTGATAAACAAGCGAGGAGGTTTCGCCGATTACGGGGGGCCCCGAAACGGATCCACTCCCCGAGGAAGCTCGGTCAGAAAATTGCCTGGCGCGATTAAGTGTTAATCTCGGGCGCGGCGAAACCCTCAGATGCGGCGGATAATTCGGTTATACACTGCCGCGGTGCCTTGCCAGGGAAAACAGGGCGAAAAACTTGCCGGCGACAAAAGTTACGGAGGTTGGAGGGCGAATCAACCCCCGGCAACGCTAACGACCGCCATAATTAGCCTCCCTCTCGAAGTTTCGACCCTCTTCTCCCTGACTTTTCAATTTCTTCGGGGATTCCGCCGCCGAATTCCGCGCCGATGGATAAACCATCCCGTAGTTTTCGTCTTAAAAATTTCTTCGTTCTTTCTTCCGCCCGAACGGAATTTTTCTGCCACTTATTCGCGTAATCAGCAATTATCAATGTGGGTCAAGAATCGTTTAAGATCGTTTGTTCGTCGTTCCATCAGGATTTTAACGGGCTGTGTGTTAAACTTTTGTTAGGGCGATTTTCTCAAATCGTTGAGAGCCATTATATTTGTTAGCGAGTAAAAAAAAGTGGAACTGTCCGATTTAAGATGAAAATGAACACCGAATGCCAAAGAAATTCATTTACCGAATGCCATAGAATTGCAAGATATAGGAGCCACATAGATATTTACTTCTTTCCATAATAATTCTAATGAGTTGAAAGTAATGTTAGAAAATTCATTAAATATTTTTACCGTTTTATACTCAATGTTGTGATAAACATAGAAGATCCGCAGTCTAGTGAATATCAAACTTATTGAGTGGAGGAATCATTTTATATTGAATTCCCATTTCTGACAATTTCCGAAAATTTCTATTTCGCACAAAAATGCACAGTCTAATTATAAATTTAAGGATCAATAACCGAAGAAATTATTCTGTTTCAAAAAAGTTTCGGCTGAGCTTCTGTCTTTTTCCAATATATTTTGTGGATATTTAATACATTGTCTTGAATTCAATACGTCATCCGACGATTGTTTAACCGTCTCTCGGCTAAAAAATTGCGGACAAAGCGATTTCCAATGACACGTGAATCGTTCGAGGGTCCAAAGACAATAGCCCCGCACGAAAGATGGAAAAATGATTCGTTGTTTCCGCGTTGTTTCCCAGTGAAATACGAGCGTCATAAACGTCAGCGAAATTAGCGCACGAATAAATTCTCCACTGCCTCTCTCTTTCGATTCACGGAAGAATGATTAGTTCAGTGAAGTGGGAATGAATTTCGGCGTGTATCTATTATCGGGAACTGTAAATCCGTTTCCGGTATGAAATTTAATCCTGCGATTATTCCATTTTAATTTCGTTTAACAAACACAGTGCCGCTCGTGCTCGTTACGGGAAAAAACCCGCTGATAAATAACAAAAATTCAGCGGTGCCGTCGTTTAATCACTTTTTTATCCATCGGGGAAGTACGCTTTTCCAAAAATCGTATCTTCTACTATAACACACCTGTTCAATCGTTTTTGAAATTGTAGACTTAGTTCATTGTAATTAAACAATTTGATTGAAAGTTATGACGAAGAATGGTGAAATTAAAACCGTGTGAATATTCGTACGTGAACAACGACTGATCGAGAACAATGTTAAATAATGAAGTTAATGAACTCTTAATATATTTACTACTTATCACAAAAATGGGTAATTGAAATTTAAAAGAGTAGGCAGATTTAAAAAATTTAAGCACATAAATATAGTTGCAGTTTGTAAACATTATTAAAGATAGAAAGAAATTTTGATTTTTCCCTTATTTGTTGCAGTTGATGCAACAATTTTTATTTTGCATACAGTTCCATAGTCTCTTTATTACAAAACGTTTCAGAATGCATTTTTTCCACTTAATTTCTGTTTCTGACAATCATACAGAATACAGTTAATTGTAAGATGGAACAATTACATAGAAATTGTTGGGCATGATTTTGAAGAATAGAATGTATTTCAGTTGTTCATAAATAATCGATGAAATCACAAAGAAATTATTCGTACCCGTTCAAAAGATGAAAAGGGGGAATGCAATAATTTTCATATAATTTCTGCAGCTCGGAATCGATACGCAGACTGTCCATTTCGCAGAAAAATCCTCATACCAGTTATGGCAGAGCCCATGCTCCTAGTTTAAGCGGGTTTGGCTTGACCCTTACAACGTGGTGCTTGGTTCGCGCGCGCGATCGACCTGTCGCCGGAACGGAAATTAATTCCGATTCGCAGGTAATACCGCGGCAAATGCGTTTCCACGTAATTCGATGTATGCGTCGCCACGTATTAACGCGACGCGAATTTAACCGGTTGCTCCTATTTAAAAGTCGAAACTAATTTCGCCGCGGCTCCCATGAACGTTGAATGCGTCTCTGCTTTTCCCTTTCTCCCTCCCCGCTCACGGTTCAGTTCATGGTTTTCTCTTCACGAGCGACGCAACTTTTAGGTACCCCCGGATACACAGAGTGGCGCGTTTAACGCGTCACCATCCCCCCGAAACTGTTTGCCCAAACTTTTCCGCCTAACTCCCGTCGGATTTTCTAATTTTATTTCTGATACGACGTTTCGGTTTTACCAATTATCTGCCAACCGACTTTCTGCGCGCTGTGGTTCTGTTTTAACTATATTCTGTGCATATACTCGGTGTCTCACCTAACTCGAGCATCTAAAATATCTCGCTTGTTTTTTACGATAGAAAAAAATGTCAGAGAAAAACATATGATCCCCCTAGGATTTCAAGAAATGTTCTTGAACCTTGACTAATGACTGTAAACACACTTACAATAAATTGTAAACACTGATACACTTTCTTCTCCTTTCGGTGACTCTAATCAGTACGTTTAAGAAATTCACCGGGATTTATTCGATTGTGAAAGGAAACGTTACTTCTCTGAAACGATCGTGTACAGTGATGCAGAAAATATAAAAATGATTTTAGTTCATAGTGAGGCTAAAAGTACCTCAGTACATGCATCTTAGCTGTACGCAGAAAGATACCCTGAAAGAAATCATCCTCCAAAAAAAGTTTTGACCGCATAGTTCAATTGTTTTGTAAAACAGAGAGTATTAAATCACTGAACAGAAAACGATCAAAGCCTGCTACTGGAGAATATGCCGAAACTTTTGTATTGGCTACAGCCAATATTGATCCTACGACAAGTCGTTGAAAAATTGGACGTTCTTTAGGCATTTCCAAAGCAAGTGTGTCCCAAATATTGCAACGTCATCAATTTCATCCATACCATATTTCCTTACATCAGTAGCTTTATGGCAACGACTTTGAGAATCGTGTTGATTTTTGTACATGGGGATTGCAGCAAATACAAAGAAATGAACATTTCTTTTCTGACGTTTTCTTTACTGGCGAAGCTACTTTTTCTAACCATAGACAACTAAATACACATAATATGCATTAATGATGCATGGAAAACCCGAAATGACTTCGAACAAATGTATGGTGTGGAACGTCGTTGGTGATAACAAACTCAAGGTCACGTGAAGGTCATAATATTATACGTCGCTGGATTCGTCTTGATCTTGGCTATCGTAAAGTGATAATAAAAGTATATCATTCCATTTAAAAAAACTTCGATGACCTTGAAATCTCAAAAAATATAACCTTGAACAAATATTTTTTCCTATCATAATATTTGTCCCTCTGAGCCAACTAATGTTTTCATCTGACATTTTTTCTGTCATAAAAAACAGGCAAGATATTTAGATGCTCGAGGTAGGTGACACACCCCACATTTCATTCATCCGTGTTCAGTATCCGTCGAATTTCTTACAATTAATGTTTTCTGTTAGACATAACGAATTGTTTTCTTGATCTTCAGGAATTTTAGGAATCACTTCTTTTTGTAGAGGTGACTATTTTCCAGACGGTTTTTGTTACTTAATATAAGCTACGTTTTTACCAGCATATTAATGTATTACACGAATACGTTCCTGTTAAAATGGATTTTCGAACCTATCGCATTCAATGAACAATTTCAAACGTCGGTCAGTTATGCATTTTTTTAGCAGTTTTATCACCACATTTGCATCACTACAAAATTTCCCACGGACAGATAAACGTCCCTGGGAAATGTTTGCCGAAAATATTCACGTCATCTGCAAGATGGTGGCTTCTTCCCGATTTCATCCCCAAAAAGTCAGCTCTCCGGTAAATTCTGAGACGTGTCGCACAGTTCCGAGGACCTTTTCGCTCGCGTTGACACATGGTCATTTCAATCACGACGTTTTAGTACTTTCGAACGAGCTATTCCGTGGATATTCCGCACACAGCACAGCGTTTGAAATTTTACGAATCGGCGGGCTTTTATTACTCCGCGTGCTCCGAAAATTCAAACGCATCCACAGAAATCCACAAATTCTTGGAACACCAAAAATAAATTTTTCGATTCCGTTGGATCAAAACGACATGGAATTTGTAAACACCTGGAATCGCGTTCAGATAGAAATTCCGGCGATTTCGAATCGAATTTTTCGGTTCTGTTAGTCCGCAAAGAGGCGTGGGATCATAAAACTCTGCAAATCCGTAAAATCTTGAGGTTCATCTTGCAGGAGATTCACGTGCAGATGCAATTCTTGCGAATCGAAGTTGAATTCTTTTTGTACTGCCGACACAAAATGACGCAGAGTAATAAAACTTTACGAATCCATAAAAACCTGACGGTCGTCTTGTATAAGGATTGCGAACAAACGTTTGTGTTCACACAATTCTTTAGATTTTATCAGATCGAAGGACGCAGGTACCTAATAAAATCCTGTGGACGCCATCCTGTGCAAAAATCGTGTACCATACATAATTCCCACGACTCCGAAACAACCTTTATCTACTACAAAAGACATGGGGTTCTAAAATCCTACAAACCCAAGAAATCCTGTGTTCCATCCTGTGCAAAAATCGTAGATCACAAAATTCCTGTAGTTCAAATCTCAATTTCATTCCACCGACTCAAAAAGTTCCAGAATAATAAGACACTGGTTTCTCTCTATATGTCGCCAAAGCCTGGATGATACACGTCGTAGAATTATCCCTACTACCGAAAGGGAAAAGTTACCGTCTCTCTGTCACTACCGGGTTACTTACGTGACATTGTGACACGGACACGTCACGTGACCGGGACGTGGCGAAAACATGTGGAAATAGCGGAGTGGAAGGGGAAATAGAGTGGGGGAACAAGTCGATCTGGCGACTATGTTCATGTCAACTCCACTGATATAAACAATCCAACAGATCAAGATCGACTTGTATTTAATCAACTATTAATTATGAAGGACTCGAGCTATTAATTAAGAAAAATGGTGCGCGAAGGTGATCAATTATAAATAACCCTTCACCTTCACGATAAATTGAAGGATTAAACGACAAAAGAGTCTCTTTCTGAAAACATCAATAAATATTTTCCTACGTTCGTAGAACTGTATAATAACTGAGAGCAAACACAAATATGTAACAGCCACGTCCAACAAGCACGGAATCGCTGACAATTAATCCAAGCTAATGCTCCAGCAAAAAGTTTTCAGTGAAACAAATTCTGCAGAGGACAAATTTGTACAACAGCCATACATTCTCTTTTGAATACGCGTCTCCATCGATGTGAACTCACGGGAACCGGATTTAAACGCAGTCAAGTGGCTTGCAAATCGTACACGAGTCTTTTTTATTCATACAATGTGCGCAGAGTTGGATATGGTTGACGAATAAACTGTTTATCCGTTCGCCGGGGGATTAGATTTTACTTAATGAATTGGACGGTCCGTTTTATCGACAGATTCAGTTTCTCGGCGAGTCGAGATGAGAATTATCGCTCGAACAAAAGCCGAAAAAACCGGTCCCGCCAATACGTCGCAATCAACTGGCTTAAAGTCGAGAGGATCGAGGAGGAAAATCCTAACTCGATCCCCC
>CM052140.1:5331239-5404414 GCA_028454255.1 Halictus ligatus | reverse complement strand
CTCTCTCTCTCTGCAAAGTTTCCGGATCAGTGGAGAAAAAGTCAGCTTCAATCTACCAGATTCTCTTCAATTAACTCGCGTCTTTGAGGCCGCGGAGCTTTTGCGGCAATGATTCAATTAAAAATTTGGAACTACTACGCCAGTCGTTGGTTCCCGAAGAATTCTACTTTGAGATCCTCTTTTGTCCGAGGAAAGCATCGTGATTAAAGCGCGCATTCAGAAATCTGGTCAGTCTACTGTATCGTGGAAGAAGAAAATCACACTGCACCTTCAGTATTCTACTTCAAATGTTTTCATTTGGGAAAAAAGAGAATAACCGTAATTGAACTGTGGATTCAGAATTCTAGTTCGTTCTTTCTTACGGAGAAAGAGGAACATCGTAATTGCACTGTACATTTAGAATTGTGCTTCAATGTCTTCTTTTGTGGAAGAAGAAGATCATTATAATCGAGCTGCACACACACAATGCGTTTAAAACAGAGTGGCGTGAAAGATCTTTAACTTGTTTGTTGCAGCAATAGATTTTTCGGTGGGATTTGTTTTTATAAAATGGTTCACGAGCATTTGGATTTGTGGAACAGTTGGATAAAAAATTTAAGACGATCAAGCCAGTCATCAATTCCAAAATCATCAATCTCTTCTTCAGTTGATGAAATAGAATAATTATAATTAAATTATAGACTTAATATGTTCAAAATAGGATAAAATAAACCATTGTTCTATCGTGGAAGAACAATAATAAATTTTTGAATGGACGCTGTTATAAAGTGGTTCGTAAAGCAGTGAATGTATGGAACATTTAAAGATGAAGTATTTATGTAGAACGACCGAGGTCCAGAAAAGAATTGTTCTACCTCGGTTTCGCAATTCTTCTGAAAAAAGAAAAGAATGATAATTAAACTGTGTATTAATGCATTGGAAACAGCAAGAGATAAAAGCCTTTTTTCCGAGCGAACGCATGCACCGAAGCAATAAATTGTCCCAGTAGTGTTTGTTTTTATAAATTGAGCCATAAAACTTTGGACTCGCGAAACAATTCACGTTTTGGCATGGAAAGTGATTCTACACTCAATAGAGAATAAAGAATAAAAATATATAGAACGACGTGTATTCGTGTGATCCATTGTTTCGCAAATCTGATTCTTGCATTGATCACGCCGCGAGGTAATACCATGTCTGACTTGTGCTTGCTGTTTCTACTTGCAGCGAACTCGTGCGCTGCAGTACTATACCTCACAAATTATCTGCTAATTCCACTCAATTCGCTTGGTATAAATAAATAAATAGTGTCAGCAGTTAACAATGTTTTTAATTTGCGGAATTACTCTGATAGCAATCAATAAAATGTTCGCGTAGAATGATTAACTAAAATGTTTTCGTGAATGCAATAAATGTAAAATCGAGTCACAAGAATATTCAGCCATCAATTAACCACAGATTTGATGGAGTGGAAATGAAACTGCACCATGTGAAAATATTGGTTTTTAATATTAATTTAAAAGACTCGAAAACCTAGTAGATAGAAAATAGAATAATAAAATGAGGAATTAATGGTTCAACTAATTAGAAAACAAAATAAAAGAGCAGAAAAATGTAATGAAGGCTACTGCAGGAAAATTATAACTAGACTGCAGATCTTTGTGCATTTAGGGCTTATGAAAATATTCGAAAAATGCTATTCCATTGAAAAATAAGATTTTATTTCACTCCATTTTCATAAAATTTGTTCATGAAAATTGGAAGTTGCATAAATATCCGCAATAAGAAATCGAATAAATTAAGAAAGGGAAGTAAAGGATTACGTGAAAAGATTCTAAAGAACTTACAAAATGAAAGAAAATAAACGGAGGATCGAATACACAAGAACCATGTATGAAACAAAAGAATTCGACACCCGCATAAAATTCGCTTGTTGCGGAACAGTCATAAACGGAGCCACATATAAATCAGTGTTCCATTCTTTCAGCATGAAGGAATACGATAACAAGCCTGATTTTTGGGAGCATCTCGTTACCATGCAGGAACGAGACAGTGTCGGGCGAGGGTTCGCTCCACAACCGAATTACGCAATTATTATACTTGCATGAGGAGCCCGTGTCCTGAATGGAAAGTCACGCGAGGGACTCAAACAAAGATTCATAGAGCGGGCCGAGAGAGTTTCGCGTAACGAATCGTCGCACGGTTCCGTTCATCTCCGTCAGACGGCAAACTCGCGTCTCCATAGATATTCCGGGAGAACAGGAGATGCTCGAGCGCATCCCCGGCTCGGAATTACCGGATATCGTTGATCGCGATTTTGCATTGAAAACGATCGTCGATAACTGCCGCAAACCGGCGCCGATTCAGCCGCAAACGCGATGGAAAACATTTTCCATTGCCCGAAATTAATGTCAGCTTGACGTCATAACTTTTCTAAAAGTGAATCAAACGACGTGAATTTTCGCTCAGAATTTAGAAGTGTCAGTTTACTATACAATGCCCGAAATAGATTTATGAAAAATTGTAATTTCTAGAGAAAAGAATATTCGAATTACCACTTCAGTTCTCCTCTCGAGTTTAAAACAAAAACGGGACTTTGGGAGAAAGAACGCAGGTAAAACTTTTTAAGATTTTTTCGCACGTAGTTACAGTGGTTTGAACATAAAGTATCGTTCGATTAAAATTCTGTATTCCCATTAGAAGTAAATAATTCGAAAGCTCTCCTCTCTCCCTCTCTCTTTGGTTCTCTCTGTTTCTCTTTCTTGTTTGCAGCATTACAGCAACGGCAGTGAAAATTCAATGTCCCGTGCAAACCAAATCTCCGTCGACTACGCCAAAAACAAACTACACACTCACACACTCTACTACGCACAAATATCATTTCCACGCGAGGCCGAATCTATTAGAATTAATTAATAAGTTATTTAAACGGCAATAGGGCCGCTCTGCCGAACCAATTAACTCCTGCTCGCGGGGTTATTAGCGAGCGGCAGTCAGCGTTTCCAGGGGATATTAAAGCCCCGGTGAAAAATTAATTTTTTATGTCGTTACGCGCACCGATACGCGATCGGTTTTATACTTAAAGTGTTTCGTTCATAATCGGGCCAGAAGGAAAGTTCCGGCTACATTTAATTTACAGATATTTCCTAGAGAAACTTGATTTGATCCTTTTATGTACCATGTATCCGTTTCAGATTGGCTTTAAAAGGATCTTAAACATTTATGGAAGCTCTTTTCTATTAAATTTTTTAGAAACGAATTTAAAATTCTGTTTTATTCCTGTTTATGGATAGCTGCCGGAAGACACGAGTGAAGAATATTTTTAGGTACGGTCCGATTGAGTATTTAATTAATTTAGCTTCTTCGTAGTTATGGGTGTATGTGCGTATAATGCTGGTAGAGAACGCGCATTAATTCAGATCGTTGCCGATAAGCTACAGAGGGGCAGGAATAATTTATACAATTTATGGTTATGCTGGTTTTTTAATGTCATAATGCAAATGTTTATGGTCAGTACAGGAGAGATGAATATAAATAGGGATCGGTTTGTTTAAACTTCAATGAAATCGTATACTTTATTGGGTGTTATATTCATAAATCTTTTATTTTATGTTTTAAATGTATAAAATCAACAGTCCAGTCATGATATTCTTTATGGACATATATATTTTATATATGAAAATTATTTAAACTTACAATAGAAGTGGATAATGTCAAAATGGTTCCCTGTAGCTACAGTTAAATTTATTTAGTTGCTTAGTTACATTTATGTTTAATATTTCTATTCTGTATAAAGTAGGTTGAGCGAGAAGTAGAATTGGTCGGCCCTGACCAGACGCACCAGGCTCGTGTAGTCAAACTCGATTTTCTTGAAAACACGAGGACAGGTAAACAAATTCTATTAGAATCAGAATTGCAGAATCTCACAGTATATACGATTACAGGAAGTAAAAATTAGGTTAATGCTTAAATAAAGAGAAAATATTTTCCATACGTAGGTCATGAAGAAAGGAAAGATTATAGCAAGGTCATTAGTAGTATGACAAATACTTCCTGGTAAAATATTACTTAATATTGAACAATTGCTTTTTCCAAATAACCATGACAAACGCAGCACAATTTGTGCAGTGAAAACGACAAATTACGTTTTCCTCAAAAATCGTACACAGCAAAATTCATTTTTATGAATCAACTGAAGAAAATCGAACTTGTACCTCAATAACAATCTATACAGATCAGGGATCTCGAAAATCGTTCTCTCGATCCCACGAACCAACAAATCCTCGACCTCGACTCTCTGAATCTCGAAACTTCAAAGGAGAACAAGTCAAGATCCGCGAGAACCATCGCGATTCCGGGGACTCCGGGAAAAAACCATCGCCCCGTTTAAACAAAAAATCCTCTATCATAGGCTTATCGGCGGGTTTCTTGCGAGGATCGAGTCCCCTGAGCTTATCCGAATCTCCTCTCTCGCGGAAGGAAACGGGCTCTCGCAAACCGTCTTCGCCTCGAGCAGTCTTCGACGAGAGGAGGAGAGGGATCCCGTTGGCGCGGGTTGTTGCGTTTAATTTCTGGAAAATTCTTGCCGGCGTTAATTTAACCGTATCTGCGGGGGTAACGTACCGCGAGACCCTTTTCAGATTATTACATCGTAACCGGAGCTGCTGGGGTCGAACGGCGGAACGACAATCGCGGTTTCAAACAAGGACTTCCTCTCTCTCTCTCCCTCTCTCTCTCTCTCTCTCTCTCTCTCTCCCTTTCTCTCTCTCTCTCTCCCTCTCTTTCTCTTGCTAGCTCATTCTCTTCAGCCAGCTAGGAGAAGTGGCTCTCGCACTAGCTTCGCGCATCCAACTCGCATTCGTAAGATACCGGTGCTATCGTGTGTGTGTGTGTTGTGTGGCTCCGCCATATACCCTCCTACATCCTCCATTGGATATCAGCGTATTTACAAGCACATGCGCGCACACCTAGAACTCCCGTCCCGTAGCTCGGTTAAGTATATCTCATGAGTGCAGCGACATCGAATTTGGCCGTGAAACTTGCGT
The DNA here is from genome assembly GCA_028454255.1 of Halictus ligatus. Taxonomy (NCBI): domain Eukaryota; kingdom Metazoa; phylum Arthropoda; class Insecta; order Hymenoptera; family Halictidae; genus Halictus; species Halictus ligatus. The sequence goes on along the minus strand of CM052140.1, from coordinate 5,399,390 downwards.
TTTCAGCTGAAATTACGCCGCCGGTTCTGATAAGGCGATGCAACGAACGCGGGACCCGAACTGCATTTCTCATCGCTAACTGCCGCCATGTATGTGGACAAAGTGGACGCGATAAAATTGTCATCGACATACAGAGAATTTATGCAGATACACTCCTGCTGCCTTTGGAATTTTTCCCGGACCACGGATTGGCTGAACTGACATAAATTCATACAATTACAGTGAATTCTCGATATATGTCATGGATACGAGTCTTGTAAGCGTCGTGTATCGTCCAGGAGACGTACTATGAGCTTTGTTACGTTTACACTCCTCAGCATCCGAGGCTCCTAACAGGGTATACCCCGCGAAAGTGGGGATAATTCCGCGACGTTTAACATCGAGGCGTTGACGACATATATAGAGAAATCACTGTAAAAGTGTTCGGAAAGCGAGATAAAGCGAGTCAGCTATCGATCACAGCTTCTGTATCGATTACGCGAAATTTGAAAGAATTAATTTCTACGCGCAATATAACGCTTGAAAATCACCGAAGCTGCAGAGCTTAGCATTTCTCACAGCGGACCACAGTCGAGTCGACTAGAAACGGTCCGGTGAGAAAAAGGAAGAAAGAATGAAGAGAAACAGAGCAGAAAGAAGAGTACGATCGGATCGAGGAATAACGAGGCTGGGGGATCACCGGAATGGAGGGGGTTAAAAAAGGAAACGCGACGTTTTTACCGCGCCAATATATAAAATGGGTTACGATCAATTGAACTCGGCGATATTGAGAGGTACCGGGCGTAGGAATGCGGTATATATCGGTGGTACAAGGCGTACGGAGGGAAACCCGATGCTCGTCGAACCTTAAAATACGTCCTTATCATATTGGCCAGGGTGCTGCGACGTCTAGGTCGAACCCTGAGAAGGGAAGAGGGACCCGTACTCGACCTACCCGACCTACCCGCGATCGTTTCTTCTACGGTCGCTAGTCCCGGTCGACGCGTTTTCGCGAACAATTCGCGGAAACAAGACAAAAGAATGCAATTCGAACGGGCGGCGCTGCTGTTCCAGGCTTTCGCGTTCACTCAGCCGACCCGGGCCACCCTCTATCCACCCCTTAGAACCGTCGCAGCGACAACATAGTCGGTTTCGCGAAAACGCGCGGTGCCAAGAACCCGCGGGTTGTGCTCCTGAAATATTTCCAGGCAGGTCCCGCCGTCTGAACGAATCCCTGCAGACAAAGCAGGGGGAGGGGTGGTTTAAGGGTGGAACAGGTGGAGGATAAAGGGAACTCTAACAAATTGTCATTTGCAGAGCGCAATACTTGTTCCGTCCGCGCAATAATCCAGCGAGGTGCAACGCCAGCGACGATGCAAATCCTCGCGAGAGGAAACCGAGGGGAAATCGCGAGGGTGCGGTTATGCTAAATGTCATTTTTGATTGGCGGCAGACGCGTGAATACTTCCGATTGATTGCTATACTTGTTACGATGTGTTTTTTATGCGTATTGATGTACAGCGAAGACCGGTGAAAAATTCAATTCTGTTGATTAAGAAATTGTTATTGTTTACTGTTCCGCATCGATACAGTGATTTTGTAAGCCTTGAGGAATTCCTCCTTTGTAATAGCTGTTTCTAATTGCTCAATTACCAAAGCTGGCGAATAGCGTTATTAGTAACAATTGTGCTCGATTTTGTCAAAGACTGCGTAACAAGGCCGATGTTTCTGTGGGCGCGTTGTCGTCATTGTTCTACAACGTGTAAAATCAAGCAATTACGATGCACTACTTAAAAAAAAACAAATGAACATCGTGACACGAGAAAATTGTAGGGCATTAGGAGATGTTCAAATAACACTCTTCATAACAATGAAGTGACTTCATTGTTGGGGCTACTAGGATGTCTGTAAACAAAAATCATTCCGGAAAATTTTTGAAAATACCGTGTACAGCGGTTTCTACATTTTTTCTAACGGTTCCACAATGGTCCGTTTTAGGATTGTCGGTGGAATTAATTATAATTTGGAATTAATAACGATTAAAGTTTTAATTAATGTTCTTGTTTACGTTTACGTATTTTGGTAATAATAAGTTAAGAATATAAATTTGAACAACTTGTATATTAATAAATAATTGTTTAATCCCAAATATAATAATTTTAAATAATATAATAATGAGATATTATTAGATAATAACTTAATATGAATAAATAATTGAGAATTGTGTCATGAAATAGGAACCTCCTAAATACTTATTACTAAATGATTTTCTGAAACAAGAAACTGTCCCACGTTTACAGCTGCAAGCCGCTGCAGATAAATTTTCACTTAATCATAACTATAATGTTTACCCAATAGGATACTATCCAAATTTTAATATACCTACTCATTCCAAAAAAGTTATAACATTTTTATCGTGAGCCTACATAAGAAATAGGATCTACTATCCGTACCTAATGTAAATGTCAAATACGAAATTGGAAATTCCGAATTTTTAAAAAATAATAGATATATACCTGTAGTATAAGAATCCATACTAAATTTCACAGAAATCGCTAAGTAACAAATATGGTACTTATGCGTAATGCGTATTGTTAATACACGAGAAACACAAAAATTCGTTATAAAGCAAACGAAACTCAAAACCTTCCGGTCTCTTATCAGGAACGTATAAGCTTGTCAAGGACATCAATATTAAGTTATTTCGTGAACCGAAAATTTTCAAATTAATTCCACCTATACAGTGAATTCTCGATATGCCCTCAACGCTAGTCTTGTCAGCGTCTTGTATCATCCAGAAAACATACCCTCACGGGCTATGCCCGCAGTAGTAGAAATAATTCCGCGACGTTTATCATCCAGGCCTTGGCGACATATATAGAGAAATGACTGTATTTGGAAAATGGATCACTGTGCGTTCATTGGGGAATCTAATAAATGTACTTGATAATTGTACGAAGCATTCGGCTAATTGCGGACGGAATCGTCTTCTTTGACAGAGTCCCAAGACGGATCGCGTTAACCTAAATGCGGAATCACGTTGCCACCAACGTCACCGAGTTCCAAGGCTTGTTTTAAAGCAGACTCGTTTGATGTGTTCACTGACTAACGTGTGACGTCTTAACGTCTCAGGTGTAATGCCGAATGCGGTCACCGCCATTTTGCCACGATCGAGAGTTGCAAACGACGCATAATTAGGCTACTTGCGCGAGGCAATTTCAACTGTTGATAATTAGCGTTCGGAAGGGAACGGGATTTTCTTGGTATTGCTGTTTGATGCTCGTGTAATGTCATATATGATTTTCACCCTTTGCACACTCCACAGTGGTTAGAGTTAACTGATCGAGTTTAAATGAATTGTCGGGCAGTTTAATATGTCGGGCAGTTTAGTTGTCGGGGATTTTAATATTTAAATTGTTATAGAGAAGAAAAATCGTATGACAATCCGTCTTAGCTCATTTTAACACTAAACACACCACCGCCTGTGAAAATGACCGTTCCAGATTTTTTATTTTACAATTACCGAAATTGTAAAAATGCTTTCGTGGGGAAGGATTGAATAGATACCTTTAGGAGAGCATGTATTATAATACGAACAGCACAAAATCCAAACACATTCAATCTCGTCATTTTCATAAGACAATATGTCACTTTAAAAGAAAGAAAAATAATAACACGCCATTGTATATGGCAATATTAGTCATTTTTATGGTTCGGTGGGTTTAGAGTTAATGTGTAAAGCTTCTACAAGCTCTAAACCGTTTTTTACGCATTTGACACTGTTTAATATCAATCTTGAGAGCAAAAACAGCAACAAATAATTTTTTAAAGATTTCTCGCAAGAGTATTTTATAACAAATAATCGGGGAAAGTGGATCCAATCGTCTCGAGGCCAAGACTAAGTACCCCAGCGAAATGAATGTGGCTCTAACAAGCCCGTCGGCAAAATCCATAAAAATTTGCGGCGAATGAAACAAGAATTCCATCACTCACGTCAGATTAAATACGTTCGGTCGGTACCATAAATTCGATCGTGGCCCCATTACTCCGGGCCACAAAAGAGTCTTATCGATACCATTATTCCTTCTATACTCTCGTTTCGTTAACATCCTGCTCAAAGCGTGGAGGCGGAGTGCATTCCATTAATCGAGGGCCAATAAAAATTTCAGTCGACAAACAGGACGAAGAACGGTGGGGGGAGAGGGTGGAGAACAGAGAAAAAGATGGACGAAGTTAAGTAAAAAGATCTCAACAGATATCTTTTCTTTGAGATGATCGAAGCTTCGCCATCTAAGAACGAAATCCACCGTGAAAACGCGATTGTGGGTGGGCAGCCATGGACGATTGCAGCAAACGGAATCCAATAAACGCACTCTTCGTCTCGTTGCTGCAAGCCTGAGCTAATTACAAGAGAGCAGAGTGCACGGAACACGGAGGGGCTGAAGGATTGATCGGATTTTGTCGAAGTGCAACGATCAGTAGAGCTTTCCAGTTGCCTCAGCCGGCAGATGCCAATCCAGCTTCGACGCTGATGCCCAGTGTTGCTTCCTGCACTACTCTAACCTTCATCCTATGGGCAATGGAGCTTCCACCTTCCTCTGGACGTGCATCTCGGACCGTTCGCGGTCGGAATTCACCGTGGTTCCAACGAATTTTAGTCGCGAACACCCGGGGAAACTTTCGCTTCTGCTGCTTTGCTGGAATCATCTTTGACGAAAGATCGTTCTGCACTTTGTTCTAAATCTATTTGGGAGAAATTATAAATGTGTTCTTGTCGTTTATCTGCCTTAATTGCGATTGAGATTTTAGGCGGCGAATTTTTCTGACTTTTCCTATATAATTTCATTAGATCCATCTGTGAAGAAAATAAATGGAAATAAAACGAAAAGGATGTACACTATTATTTGCGAAATTTTGAATTTATTTGCTGGAAGAGATTAGAAGTATTTTCTTATTATTTACAACTCGAATAATTCTGCTTCGTACGAAGCGTCGAAGAAAACCTTTGAATAGATAATTTTGTTAGAATAATCTTTGACTTTTTCTATATGTTTTCACTAGATCAATCTGCGACGAAAATAAATTAAAATAGAACGAAAAGAATGTACAATATTATTTGCGATTTTTTTAATGTATTTACTGGGACAGATTAGAAGTATTTTCTTATTATTTACGATTTTAATCATTCTGCTTCGTTCGAAACGTCAAAGAAAATCTTTCAAGAGATAATTTCATTGGAATAATCTTTGACGAGAATTTGAAAGACATTGAATAATATAGTAAATTGCATCAAGAGACTTCTACTTCATGGTGTAATTACATGAAATAAATTGAACAGACCTGTCGTTTTATACATGGATAAAACAACATTTCCGTCGGCAATGTAATTTCGAAGCAAAATAAAGCATAATCGAGAAATATGAAAAACTAGCTTTTGACGAGCAGAATCGCTAATCGATATGATGCTTGTCAGATTCTGTTTGCGATGTGTGCTGTGTTTACATGAACAGTATTGTACACTTCGTTTCGCATTGTCGTCTATTTACTGTACAGCTCCAATTATCCGATAATCGATTATCAGAACTTTCGTATCATACCCGTGTATCTGTGTCCTTGATAACGCGATTTTTCGATTATTCCCAAAGTGTTGAAAGGGTAGAAAAATTTTCGATAAAAATATTGTATCGCCGCCTGGTCGGCGTGCGGAAATTTTCTCTTCTAATTAACAATCCCAACCCGGGGTACTACCGATTTCTACCGGGGACTTTTACCGCGATATTTGCAGGCATTGCTGATTCAAAAAACTAATTTCAGACTTATCGAACTAGTTTTCCAGCTTGTCACATTATTCCACCTTTGTCTCGTACTTTGCGCTGCGAATGGAGGACAAATCTTATTCAATTTAATCTAAAATTTAACCTGAAATTTCATCGGAAGGTTAATCTGAAATTTAATCTTCGGTTTAATTGGGTTCGTTTGATTTAGAACGCGGAGGTCGCGAAAAACGGGCTCCCTTAATGATCCGATACTGATCGAATTTAACCCTTGCATCGAAGCATAAAATTCTTTTCGACGACGTCGAAAAATTGAAGCCTCATTTTTTTCGAAGCAATTTAAAATTGTTCAAGAACATTTTCTGTTACGATCAAAAGTTCATAGTTACAGCTCAGATTTCTTTAATACAATTTGTTCGAGATAGGGGAGAGCTACAGCAATTTGTAATTATTCTAGATAGGGGAGAGCTAGAGCAGTTTATAATTGTTCGAACTAGAAAAACTATAGTAATTTATTCTTCGAGGAGAGCTATAATAAACTTACTACTTGTCGACCATATTTCAGTTTTATATAATGAGATAGATTTGAGAGTAAATTTTGAATGAGATTTAGAGTTTTTAGATAATGACATATAGATTATTTAACCCGCGGACAGGAAAAGGAAAAATATTAACAATTTGTCGAAGACAGCACTCTGTAAATTTTAGTAACTAATTGAAAACAGATACCTGGGCTCCTAAATATTGCCGTAAGGATCAACCAACCCACGGGAAGGAAGAACAATTTTGCTATTCGTTGACAAGAGCGTTCTGTAAATTTTAGAAACCAATTTGCAAACTGGTGACCACCTAGGTATTGACACAGGGGTTAATTAACCGGTGGAAACGATGGACAAGGAAATGCAAAAAATTACATTCGCAATTCGGAATCCGTGATTTTCGATAACAGATCAATTTTTCTAGGCAAATATCCGTTTCGCCGATGCGAAAGAGCAAACAGACAGCGTTAACTGCAGCGGGTCGCTTTTGAGAACGAGGAAGCCGCTCGGCTGTGTCGTTTCGACGACGCGGAAGCTCATGCTGTTTCCGGGCATTCAACACGGATCGTATCGTTAAACTCGCGGCAGAAAACGAGGAAAAGAAGGGAGGAGGAGAGGAGTGGAGGGGAGGGCGTGGGTGGAGGGTCGATTGAAAAAGTTTCCCGCTCGATAAGTTCGACGGGAACCGTTTTTAGCGGGAACTGGATCTCAATCACGATCGTTACGTGTCTCCGTTACGTACCCGTCGACTGTTTCGGTGTTTATTCCGCCGCTTGTACTCGAGCACACGATTCCGCCGAAACCGTTTCTCGGAAGATTAACGAGTTAATTCAACGACACTACGGAAACAGAGCCGCTGAGAGCTGCCGGGGAAGAACCGGTGATTGATAGCGAGCCGATCATGCTCGCCCGGTGCTCGATACCGCGGCGGAATCTGCCGAAAAAATTCTCCCGGCCTCGGTTTTAGTCTCTGCCTCGAAATAAAATGAGATGGAAGTAGATGGAAATGGAGGTCTATCTATCACGGATTTTTATTTTTATTTTTGTTCCAGTGAGAGTGACTATACCAGTCAGTATTTAACTTCACAGCAACTTTTAGAGAAAATTAGTTCTGTGAGCAAAATCCGTCAGTATAGAATTGATTTTTAAATAGTCGCGCTAATTAACGAATTTTAAGTTAAAGTTTCATTATAAATATTGGCTAACAGTCGATAATTAAGATTTTTGTTTTATCATTAACTAGGGTCGGTCTCCAACCTGGAAATTCGGAAAATTATGAAACTCTGAGAGTATATAAAGCATACACAGGTATCTGCTACTTTTGAATTACCAAAACCTTCCGATTTTATTTTGTAATTTTTTTTTTAAGGAATTAAAGAATTGACTAATTGAATAACTAATTGAAAAGTTGCTGAATATTCCATGGTTTTTTTAGACCTAATTTGAACCGCTTAGGGTGAATTTAGGCAATTTATGAAAATTTTTAATCTACATGTATCCTCTACACATGCTGGAAGTTTCATAATTTTCCGAACTTCCGATCTCCCCGGTTAATCCTCCTTGAACGTAATTTCTTCGCAATTTAAGTGGTTCAATTATAAAACTATTTTATTACCATTTCATTGCACAGAAAAATGAGAAAACATTGCCCGAGATCTGATATCAGTAAAAAGAAGACCGTAGCACCGCTACTACCAATAAAATACTCCTTAAATATTATTGTACGAGTCATTTTTGTGTTTCAACGCCAAGAAACTCAATTCAAACATTCCGTCTGCTTCGATAAAAATATTCGATAAAATACCGATTTATTGAGCAGGATTTTTTGCATTGTCATGTCTTTAGGTTACATCCGGGTTAGGTAATGTCAACATTACAACGGCGATTTTGATTCATTCATTTTATTTCGCTCTCACAGTCTTCGAGCTCTCCAGCTCTTCGGAAAATGAAGAGTGTGTTGAATAGAATTTTTGTGAAATTACCGGTCCCGAGTTTTCTGCGTACATCAGCTTTTCCAACAGATGTAGATTCGTTTCCGGTCACCGCTTTTCACTCTCGATTGATGCAGATATTTAATTACAGAACTATCCGCCGTTGAAAGCGATCGAGCATAGTATTCGAGAAACTCCACGATCGGCTCGCGCCGCTGTCAAAATTTTTGATTCGCGGAATAACTTGACGCGTTGCATTGCTGGCGACACAGACATTTCCCGACAATGTTGATCGAAAGCTTTTTTTCACTGGATTTTACTTCCTGTTCCAAAATTAACTCTCGCGAGTTTGTCAAAGTAAAGCTTCACGGATTTTCTGTTTCTGGATACTGCGAATAGATTTAGTCCCTTCTTTCTGTATTGCAAAATGTACATCATGACCTAGTATCTTTAGTACAATTCTTACAAACATACCAAATTTTGATTTCACTCTTTTCTTTTTTTAAATTGTCCTTTTTGACGATTTTATAACACGGTGGAAGCGTGGGCAGGAACAAAATTATGTTAAAACACCTCAACAATCAATGTCGTAGTCCTCTATTAAACACATCTTCCTCAACAATCGTACTATATTAGAAAATAGCGTGTTCTAGCGAATAATAGTTAATAATACGAATACTATTATGTCTTTAATAGAGCAATTCAATTAAGAAAATGAAAATGAATTAATTCGCAATTTTAATGACATTTTCTTGGAATCATATATATTAAATACAAATAAATTGAGCGAAATTCCTAATCGTTTCAAATTTCGACAATCATTATGATGATTTTCAGTGGACCTTCGAATGCAAAGGGTTAAAATAGACGAAACAACCGAATTGAAGCAGCAGAAATTAATTCATGGCACGTTACAATCGTGTATGTGCCCGATCCAATACCAGAAGCAAAACAAGGCCCCGCTGTTTTAATATGGTCCACCACGGAATTGTCCATTGTATTTCACGTTCGGTTGGCGCAGACGCAATACCCAACGCGATTTCCTGCCGACGAAGTTATTTCCTTTTCGGTAAATCAGAATGGAACACGACGGGAACGTCCGTCGCTACAATACTATATAATATAAAATCTTCCGAACGGCACACGCGAAATGCAACGCGGCATCGCACCTGTATGCAGAATTTATTGCAATCCCGAGACACATCACGATGCGTAGGATCGCTCACACGCTATCCCGGAGCTCGAAAACGGGAGCTTAAACATTTTCGGAAGCTCGGACCAGACCCTTCGACAAGCTCGATTATTGCTGAATTTATTGAAAAGCCGAACGAATTTCATAATGCGAATTTATAGAACGGAAAACTTTGTAGAGGTTTTAATGATGTTGTCGGTTGTTTGCGAGAATTGTGAAGTTGCCAAGGGAAAAATTCCGCTATTTCGCAAATTAATCCGCGAGAAATTTTCTAGTATTTCATAAACTTGTTGTAAGTGCATTTTAATCAATTTGCCGAAGAAAATGGTTTATGTGATTCTTGGATTTTGTAAATTAAAGGTAAGTGGTTTGAAGATAAGGCTACATATGAGATTTTTTTTAAAGGAACTGTGAGGGTAATCTTTTTGAAATTTTTAGGATAATTTGTCGCATGTTTAAGGAACATGTAAGAATTTTTTCGATGGAGAATATGCAACAGAAGTGCATCTGTATAAATATTTATGAAAGGCTTATTCGCTTGGTGCAAATCAACGTAGACAACTACAAGAATTTTTTCTGTTTCTCGTGAGAGCTACGCAAACGATTCTGAAGTAGAAAAATTTCATAAATGAAAATCTTCGAGGAACGTGTCAAAAGGTCATCGGAACACAGAATTGGTGTCGGACAATGTTATTAACCATCTAGAATCTGCTCGATAAAACATCGAATTAAATTTGCCGGGACGTTTAATTGCGTCGGTCGTCGACAGCCGAGAAATAATAACTTTCATGGAGCAGCCAAGCTCGGGTAGGCAGCGGTTCGATCATTATTATTTCTCCGGGAGTCCGTCGAGGCGTCGCAGTTATTGCAATGGTCGCTTCGTATTTTGCCATCCATATATCGAAAAATGTTAGCAGGTCTCCGTCGATTTATATTCCGCTGCGATTCGAGCGCTATTGGTTTGTGCTCGGAGGTGGATTCCTTGCCCCGAATCGAACGGAGAACTTTCATATGGTTGTTGTCGCCGTCCGAGTGTTCCTCTACTGTCGTATTTTGACTCTGTCGACGAAGAAATATCCATTTTTCGTACGGAACACCGTAGGAAAATTCACCGATCATGAAATACGAATCCTCCCGAACAATAAACCGCGACTGAATACCGCGTGCATATTTTCCGGTAACGTAACGCGATTTAATAACACGCAAATTTACCGACCGAATATTTCTGCGATTGTTGCGAGCCAAGTGCGAGAGCTCGGTGTTACCGCACGCCTTTTCTATTTATTTGAACATTCCGCGGGAATTATTGATGATCCTGAAACGAACAACCTACCTCGGGTTCCGGCTAATTAAATATACGTTTGCCAATTCCACCTGGAGATAGCCGAAGGTAAAATCCGGACATAAATTACAATACTTCCGTGGTTAATGGCGCCAAGCTTCTGAAATGTTTGGATTAAACGCTCGTCGCGTTGTGGTTAAGCAAATTGATATTAAGGTTGTTGTTGGATTGTTGTTGGATAGCGTTGATTGACGACAGACTTTTGTAAGAACTCTTTATCGTCACCGTTTAATAAATATTCTCAGAAGATACAATTGGGAGTTACTACTGACTGTATTGTTGTAAATATTGGTCTTATTTACACTTGTATTGAAGATTGTATTCAATGGAAATAATAAATCTTGTACAATAAAATAAATAGCACTAGTAAAATGATAGGGGAGATAATCAACCCCTAATTGTCGTAGTGGTTTCCAATTTTTCAATCTTCTTCCAGACTTTCTTCAAAACGAAATTGTATATTAAACTAAACAGAACTATTAAAATCTTATAAAGCATCAATGGAATTTTTCTACAAATGCTACATTGTTCGACACAGATTGGTACATAAAAGCAACCCCCAATAGTTCGAACTATCAAATCTTTCAATTTTCTTTAGATGCGTTATTAAAATTCGACAGTAAACGCAAAATGGTTTAAAACAGGGACCAAAAATAACAGTTATTCTAAAATTTCCAACGATAAAAATCATTGATAAAATCTAAATTTAAGATAATCTATACAAAATAGAAAGACAAAATGAACAAGGAACAAAAACACAGAACATGAACATTCGAAGAACAAAATGATTAAAAAATATCGATTTTTATACCTTTTGGTTACAAATAACAGTTATTAGTGTCCGAGAGAAGTTCATTTTGATCTCTCATAATAGTTATCGATCACTTATAAATGAAATGAAGAGAATTGAATTTCTCTCAACGATAAAATTTGCCAGCAAGAGAACAAATTTTTGATTACTTGTAATCCTTATTTGTAACCATTACGATTTTAGTCGATGAAATATTTGTTATTAAATGATTTTTTTCTTTTTGGTTATAACAGTTATGGTCCCTAGTTTAGAATACAGTCCGCGACAATACTATAAGACGTCACTTAAAACGAAATAATTATGTGTTATATGAAAGAACTTCATCGTCTTTCATACAGAGTGTTATTAGTTATTTCTGGAGACGTCGTTTAATGCAGTTTTTTCCTTATTGTTAGTATTTCTAAGAATTTGAAAGTAACACCAACTTACCTTTTATTAACTGCGACAAAACTATAAGAAAGGTGGTATTTTTGTAAAAAATTAACACAGTATAAATTGTGTTGCCACCTTTATTTTTTATGACATGTAACATTCTTTTTGGAATAGATTTATACAAGTTTTTAATCGTTTTTTGCTTAATTTCCTTCCATACCATTTCAACGCAGTTTTTCAATTGTTCTACAGTACTAAACTGGTTTCCTTTAGAATAAACCTACCGGGCAAGTATTCCCCAAAGGTTTTCAATGATATTTAAGTTGAGAGATCTCGCTGGCCATGGTAAAACTATTCTATTCTATTCTATTTCCTTATTTTTAAAGTAGGCCTGTAATATCTTTGCCGAATGCACAGCTGCATTGTCTTGTTCGAAAATATATTTTTGATTGGCTATGGACTGAGTATGTTTTGACAAGCGCTATCAATAACATCTATGTATTTCCTGCTGTTTATTTTTGTGGAAATAAATTCAATTTCAGTTCTTCCATGATATCCTATGGCCGCCCAAATCATTATTCCTCCTCCACCCGTTTGTTGCCTTTGCAGTGTCAATTCCTCTTTTCTTAAATCGTGAAGATAATATTTTAGATTATCAGGACCATCTAAAGTAAACCGTTCCTCGTCAGAAAAAATTACTTTCCTCCATTTCTTACGCCAATGCATCTAATCGGGCTTCTTTTTAAATTATTTGAAGCCTTTATTATTCGTTGTATTGTCCTGACACTTGTTTTTACGCCAGTTTCTGTCCCAATTTGTCGTGCCGTTAATGTAGAGTTCGATGCATGACGTAAAATATTCCGTCTGTCTTGAGCAGTTGTCAACTTTGGACGGCCTCCTGAATTCTTTTTACCTTAGATTTCACTACTTTTTAAATAGTTATAAACTACACAACGGCTTCTTCGAAAATATCAGAAATGTTTGCCACTGATTATTTTCATTTTGCAAATAATTAATAATTTTAATCTCTGTTTCATCTAATTTATTTCCTCGTGAAATTTTGTATAAACACAAATATTGCAAGTTAATTAATATTTTTCAGGTTTTACTTAAATTATTTACTTCAGTTACTAACACCTTAGAAGAATATTTCATTGATGATCGTTTCGCTTTCACTGATTTGTCGCAGCTGACAAGAGGTCAAGCTTGTGTAGCTTTCAAGTTCATAGAAATTCTAACAAAAACAGTCCGTGAAACGACGTCTCCAGAAGTAAATAATAACACTCTGTATGAAAGACGATGAAATTCTTTCATGTAATCCATAATTATTTCGTTTTAAGTGATGTCTTTTTTTCATTTATTTGTTTAATGTTGCTTCAACATCAAAGGTCATTAGCAATACAGTACATTTGTTACAATATATTATACTTTATATATACTTTATATTATGTACTTTACATATATCGCAGATCGTGTTTTCTTTCTTATTTAACAAAAATGAATGTGTTATTTCTGAGTGCCCAATTCTGATTCTAGAAATGGAAATTTGAGTTGGACGATCTACTGGACTTGGAAATTTATGCCATTCAAAATCCACTCCTCCATTATGATATTTTTGTATATAGTTCTTTTTAATTTTGTCAAATACCTGTTTCCTAAAAATTTCATTTAGTTGGTTTTTGAGATCTTTTAGTCTGGTATAATGGGTGATTTGTTTCATTTTTGTGTTTCATGCTGCTAATTTGGCTGCTCTATCAGCGTTTTCATTACCTTGTATACCCATATGCGATGGAATCCAGCAAAGAGTTAATAGATTTGCCGGTTTCAATCGCCGAGTTATACCGCTTTCTTGTATATCCTGTATACATTCATCAGTTGTATCCAAATCTTCAATGGCCATAGTAGCACTCTTTGAGTCTGTAAAAATTGTGAATCTATTCCCAGTGGACTTTTTATTACTTCTAGTGCTTTAGATAGAGCTAGGATCTTACTACCGAAAACTGAGCAGATGTTATTTAGTCGATAAAAATTTGTTACAGTCGGGTTTACTACGGAACATCCTGTACCATTTTTTGTTTTAGAGCCATCCGTGTATATATTAATCGCTGATGGGTCACTATTTAGAATCTCTGCATGCAGTGATTGAAATACCGTAGCATCTGTCAAATCTTTAGAGTATTGTTCCAAGCTCATATTAGTTTCAAACTTCATTTTGACCCAAGGGGGGAAAGTGTGGAGCTTTTTTGGTATATTTTGGGGAAGGAAAAGTTTAATTCTTTTAGAATTTGGTTCAGTGTGTAATAGATAGGTTTAGGTGCTTGCGTGTGAGGAGTAAAGGATTTTGAATTATGGTTACAAAAGATCTTTGAGAAGACTGGATTGGTACTAGTTGCCGCTCTTGCTGCTGCAAAATTTAGTATTAGTAGTTGTCTCCTGTCAGTAAGGACATTTCACAGGCTTCGAGTAGAATTTTGATGGTTGGGCTTGTATGATATGCTCCCATCGCTTACCTCAATGCAGTGTTATTAGTCGGTTCTAGTGTTTTGAGTGTAGATTTACTAAGTGATGTCTTATAGTATTGTCGCGGACTGTAGTTACCAATAGGGGGCCTGCAGGGAATCGAGTTATTTTTCCCTGCTCGTGGTTCGCTGATCCCGCAGCGACTTTTCGTCGAAGGAGGATCCGCATTCCGTTGGAATCAACGAACCGTGCCCTCGAGCACGACTACTTGCGCCATTCGAACGGGCTCTCAACCCCTCGACTGTAACTCTAGTCGGCCGACAATGACTTATACATCCAGCTGTATCCGATTGTGGTCAACGGGAAGACCGGGGCTGGCCGTTCACTCGGCCGAAAAATTTTACGATACGGAATTACACTTGGAAAACAGGCTGCCGGGAGGACGCTGGGCGAGGTCGACGAAGAGGAAGACGTAGAAACGTCGTCGCAGACGGAGGAGCCGCGAAAGGGGGCTGCGTTTTATGGCCCCGACGGTATACCCCGTTCAATTGCCCATTAATAGCGGCGCAAGTGAACGCGGTCTGTGATTGCGAACACGATAAAAATTCTCCCTCTGAACTCTGGGTGGGTTTTATGGACCAAGTTCGTGTTCCCTGTCCGCGAAACTTAACCCTCTGCACAATTTTTCACTAAAAACCTTTTGATTCGACTTGTATTTGCACCGGTTGCAACTTTTCTTGAAACGTTTACCCGCAACTATAATTCCGACAATAGAAAATGGGGATTGGTGTGATATTTTTCATTGGTGCATGTTATGGTATCTCTTTTAATTGGTGCTTCTTATTTATCTATTTAGAAGGGAAATATTCTAGACTGGAAGAAATGTTTCGTTCGAGTGCAAAGGGTTAACACTAGAACTACCGAGCCCTAAACGAGACGGATCCTTTATAATAATAACAGGATTGTTAAAGGTAGGAGATACAATTACACGTAAATTTATACCAGAAATTTCAATTATTTCCGTCAGAACACAAAAGTACTGTCAGTACCGACATTCACAAAACAACTCCACCATCAACAAATCGGTAACCGTCAATAAAGCTTACCAAAAATCCTCCCAAAAATCGTTCGCAACCCCCCATTCCCCAACAACGCTCGAAACTACCCTCATTCCCCAACAACCCCCTGACACTCCAGGTTCCACAAAACCGGAGAGACATTGACGGTGGTCCAGTTCGACGTGTAGAGGCGTAGCATCGCTGAAAATTGGACGATTAATCACCGTAGTACGAAGCGACGCAGAAACGGGGGTTTGTTTACTCGGGTGACTGCGGCAGCTTTTTTGCGATTTCTCAGGTTCGTGCGGGGAGGGGGTGGTCGAGGATGGTGTTAGAAGGAGGGTAGCAAAAGAAGGAAGTTTCGTACAAGCCGAACGAAGTGTTTCGCCGAGGGAAAATAAGTGCATCGCGACACGCCACGCCGGGTCGTCGAGGTGGGTGCCAAGGGGTTGCACCGGTTGCCAAACGACTGAAGTTGCATGGGAATAACGAGTTTTTGCCCCGGAGCCGGTGGCCCGAGCGCCCCAGCGGGCATCCGTAGCCCCTCCATTCGACACTGAGGAGCTCCGCGGACAGAGGAATTAATTGGATTAGGTTTCGCGCGACTCGCTTTCGCCATTCCGTTGATATCCACAAACGCGGATCGTCTTCAAGATCGGGACGGGGATAGCGACGTCTTCACGACGCAGTCACGGTTTCTATTAGAGCGACAAGAGTGGGATATTCGCGGACATCGTTCCCGCCCTTTTCTTCTTTTTTCTTTTTATCGCTTCTTCTTCTTCCTCTTCTTCGTGGTCGTCGTCGTCGGTGTGTTCGTTCGCTCTTTCTCTCTCTTTTTTTTTCCTCTCAGCCGACCTCCGAGCTGTTACCACTGCCGGATTAAAAGCACGTGGCCCTCTTTCTCCTTCTTTTGGTGTAATTAAAAGATTACGATCAAAACGCTTCGCTCGTCTGACCCCGATGATCCCCACGCCAGCGTGCCCCCCACCCCTAACTACGGTGACACTGTGCCTATGGCACGTCGCGTTGAAGTAATTTGCAAGTTGGTCCACCGAATGACCACGTGGAAAGAGAAAATTTTGGTCGAGGGTTGGGCTTCGAAAAGAAGTTGTGGAAGAGTTGTTCTTTTTTGGGGATGACTGTTTTTCCTAGCCTTTTGCGGTGAGAAGATGATTTTGTGCATATTCAAAATGTACCAAACTAACTAATTGTTGGAAATTTTAAGGGTCGAGGATTGTTCGACTGGAATTTTTAGGGGATGGTTTGTGAAAACTTTTCACTTTAAAGGCGATAAATTGAAAAGAGAATCATTACTTCAATAAAAAATAAAATTGGAATATGCATCCGTAAGGAACGTTGTGGTACTAGAAAGTTCTAAATAATTTAATTTCTCATTAAATCTAGTGTTCACAAGAAAAAAGGAAAAATTATCCTTGTAAAGGCAGAGGATATCAGTTGGAAGTTGGTCTTTTTAATAACAACTTTTTGAGAATACAAACATGACTAAACTCGTTGAACTTAAAACTTAAATGGCCGCAGGTTTCACCTGGAAACTCGTCATCGAGATACAGATGACTTGGGTTATGAGTATCCCTGTGCAGAAGTTCACAACTTCCACTATTCATAACTATAATACTATCGCGATTTTAGTACCAATCTACAGTACAGTATCATATCAACGAGGCGTAACAATTTTTGCCTGTAATCCACCTTTATCAGAAAATAATTTATAAAATGCAAATACCCTATGCAGT
The DNA here is from genome assembly GCA_028454255.1 of Halictus ligatus. Lineage (NCBI taxonomy): Eukaryota > Metazoa > Arthropoda > Insecta > Hymenoptera > Halictidae > Halictus > Halictus ligatus. The sequence goes on along the minus strand of CM052140.1, from coordinate 5,382,178 downwards.
CCACAATGTATAAATTTGTATAAAAAATGAAGATCTAAAGATCGTACACGGAGACCTAAATGTCTACTTAGAAACATTAATGCATATCTCCAGGGAAAAAGCATAATTTGATCACCCACTCCCCCAACAATACACCAGAATTACCAGAGCTACACTAACAAGATCTTCTCGAAAACTATTAAAAATTATCCTGCGAACTTCTAAGAAAATAATCTCTCAAACTCCTTCAGCTCTTCGACGCAACGAGCTCCCAGAGGATCATTGTCGGTAGCATAATCACAGTGTGTCGAGGCCCGGGCAACGAGCCGTAGCAAGCAGAAAAAAAATTTTAGCGGATTGGGGAACGAAGTTAGGCCAATTTTCGGGGCGATGCACTGTAGTCATTTTGCTGTAGCTGTTAGAGAATTCAATTTCGCAACCCAACTTTTCGTTATAAATATAATTAATACTTTGAGTGTACGTCCAGCAGCGAAAAAAATTCCATAAAATGATAATAATTTATCGAGTGAAATAAAAATGTAGCAGTTAAGATATATACTAAGAATATCCTTTCACCCTTTTACCATCTGCAAAACCTAACTAAATTTGCTACACTCAAAACGTTGGTGGAAAAATTCATTTTCCAATAATTCCGTCTCCTATTTTTGTGCAGCACTAGAAGTGTTGAGGATGTTAAAAAATCATCGTTAAATACTAAAGGAAAAATAAATTCATGCGAGGGTTGCTGGGAATTATGCATTTAAAATTTTTAAATACACAACAGTGAAGAATTTAGTGCAATTAATGAACACCGTTCTGCTGTTTCGAACTTATTAAAATTGTTAAAAGAGGAAACCCATTTTTATTGGACCCCTGTTTCTCAAAATTGATCATGACAATTTTTATATTTCGTAACGATCGACTGTCTACACACAAGGTACAACGGACTCGCAACAAATAGACTCAAGCAAAATTAAAAAATCGAGCGAGTACGTCAACAAATCCTCTTCGACAAACTGTACTCGTACATGGTACGCTAATTCTAAATGCGTCGAGCCAACAATAATCTTTAATCTGGCATCCAACTTCTTCCGCTTCTCTGAAACTTTCAAAACAGTGGCTTATTGACTCCGGAGCCTCAGAATACCGAGTCGGGACTGAACAAAGAGGTCTCGGGGCGAGCAGTTTCTGTAGCGGACAAGGGTGCACGGTCGTTGACATAATAATTCTCGCGGTCGATGCGATTAAGCAACGGCGACTGGCTAAATACGTGGGGCCGAAGTCGATTCGACGCGTTATGCACGCTCGAGCGGACGATTAAGCGTCGCCTCTCCGCTCGGTGCCACTGCTGCGAGCCTAGCCGAGTCGCGCGGAGTGTTTTATTTAATGTTGAAGGTGAAACGGAAGTAATTACGGTTCCTCGAAGCGTAAAGGAAGGTCCCGTTCGGGCGAGGGGAGGGTCGAGAGGGTGCGGTTACGAGGTTCAGCCCCCGAGAAACCGAGGGAGTCGAACAGCGGTACAGAGAAGGGAAACTGGTGCTTGATTGAGCAGGTGGTTAGACAACTTGACCGCGCGAACACAAACCGAAAGCATTTCGGTAATTAAAGGGTCGATTAAAATCGCATCAACCGACCTACCCCCCCCCCTCCTAACCGTCCCCTTCCAACGTTAATAATTAAGGAGCCGACGACAGTAGTCTTCGCGGTCGGAAAACGCAACACGCCTCGACGGCGCTCGATTTCACACAACGATTAATCGCGTCGGCTCGAATATCACGATCCACTGAACGCTGACACGATCTTTCTCTTCTCCGGCTCTCGCCCGCCGTCGGGAAGACTTCTGGAATCCTCAGAAAATGCTGGGAAAATGCTTGCGCGAAAGAAAATAAGGCTTTGCTTTGGGACCGAGAGGATCTGTGACCGGGACGTTCAACTTTCTTTTTTAAACCTTCGAGAAATTTTTGATGTTTAAGAAATGCATCCTTCAGGAAGCTAGAACTTCAGGAAACCATAGAACAACGTCAGATAATAATATAGCGGTATGCAGTGATTTCTCTATATATGTCGCCAAGGCCTGGATGATAAACGTCGAGGAATTATCCCCACTACCGCGGAGTATACCCCGTGAGGGGCCAGGAAACTCGAGAGGCCTCAGACGCCGAGGAGTGTAACCATAGCATGGCTCAGGAATGTCTCCTGGACGATACATGACGCTGGCATGACCCGTGTTGTTGACATATATCGAGAATTCACTGTACTTAGATTACGCATGTCATTGGAGTATACTGTTCCGTAAAAATGGCATAAATCGACAAGGAAAAATCGTACACTCAATTTTTTGGACCCGTTGCGAAGCGGATACTTTAATCTACAAATTCGCAGCAGTTTGAGCCGCGATAAAAAAATGGTTAAGCTTCACAGAGATGTTCGAGTCTGTAAAATTTTCGACAAAAACCCACTTCGCACTTTTCCATCTGTTCCCCAGTGAAAATGGGATTTTCATAAAGCAGAAACAATTGGGGGGAATAAAAATAAAAAGCTCGCTGTTTAAAACGGGCCCGGGTAGAACGCTGTCAGATTTCTTCCACAAAGTTACAATAGCTGGAATTTTTCTAGTAACGTGTAGCTACATTTTGGATGTGTCAAATTAAAAGAAAACTTTACTTGCTCCGCCTGTTTTCCAGCGCAGAAGTGTCCTTAAACAAGACAACTTAAGAGAGTTGAAAAAGTAGAAGCTTCGTTTCTCGCAAGGTGCCTAAGTAGATAGTGCGATTTTTTCTTTTCTTTTTTTTTTTTAATTAAACGAAAGAACTGCGTTTACTATCGTGCGCGTCTCTTGGTACAGAAGGGTTGCAAACGAATGTAACTTAGAGGGGATAAAAGTACAGACTTGGTACTATAAAATGAGCCTACAGAGGTTGTTCTACGATTTTTTATCGCAAAGTTATAGCAACCTCAATTTTCATAAACTTCGTAGATACGTTAAAATTTGTCAAATTATTTAAATGAACTGCTTTTATTTTGGTGAGCGATTTTTGCAGTAAAATTATACTTTAAAAGTTTGAATTAACAGTATCGAAAGAAAATAATTCGATCTTTAAAACGGGCCTGAGTAGATCATTGTGTGATTTTTTCCCACGTAGTTACAACAGATTGAATTTCATAAACCTCGTAGATAATTTCAAATTCGTCAAATTAACAAAACGAACCACTATTATTTTGGTGAGCGATTTTTAGAGTAAAATTATACTTGAAAATTTAAATTAAGTGTATCGAAAGCACAGACTTCGATCGTTGTGCGATTTTTTCATAAACCTCGTAGATACGTTCAAATTCCACAAATTAATTAAATGAATCTTTGCGGAGAAATTTTTGTTGTAAAAGTGTACTTAAAAATTTTGCATTGAAACTGACAATAGTACATAAATTCCTCTTTAAAATGAGCCTAGACAGGTCACTGTCCGAGTTTTTTTTTTCAGAAAGTCACAACAGCTTGAATATCCGACACTGCACAGACATTCCTAACTTCAACAGAAAAAGAACCGTCACAACTTGCCTGCACAATGCGCGTTTTTCACTACAAAATAGTTCATAGTAAATCTAAAACGATCTATAAGAATAATCTTCGCTCTCCAAAACGGTGCTTTCAAGATCCCCGTCCAAAGATTCCCGTCAAAGTTGCACGAACCCAACCATCACCTCTATCGAACCCAAAGAGAGCATTACTCCGAACATCCTAACCCATTCAAAGACCACTAAAATCCACGATGTCCACGGAATCTAATCACCGCTTTTATTATCCACGGCTCTAATCCCACGAGCACTTGAGCAATAATCGTTAAGGGGCTATATACAGTCAGGAGGACCAAAAAAGCGATTTTTTATAGAATTTTTCCTGAGAAGTCTTTTACATTTATTAATGTAAAAATTTGTACACATATTATTGTAACTTTTAAGTGTACTTTAACATTTTTTATTTGTAAAAATAATAATTTTAAAATCTGCTATAGCTGATCTCCAGGAGCTCCTCTCGAAAAAGGCTTCTTGCGGTGACCACGATATCTCTGAACTGAATAAACAGTAATGGATTAAAGTAATATATAATCTTGTAATTAATCGAAGGAATAAGCAAAATCAAATTTTTTGACAAAATTGCGGCTTCTCAAAAAAAAAATCGATTTTTCACCAAAATTTTGGCCTTAAATTGTTTATAAAAAAGAAATATTCATCGATGAGAAAAAACCTTCGATTAATTACAACATTACACATTACTTTAACGAAATTCGTTTGGTTTTTTCATTTTAGACGATCCAGTCCAGAGATATCGTAGTCACCGCGAGGCGAGAGGATCTGCAGGAGATCAGCTATAGCAGCTTTTAAAATTATTATTTTTACAAATAAAAAATGTTAAAATATACTTAGAAGTTACAATAATATGTGTACAAATTTTTACATTAATAAATGTAAAAGTCTTCTCAGGAAAAATTCTTAAAAAATCGCTTCTTTAGGGCTCCTGACTGTATATAACCCCTTAAACAGGCTACGAGAAATTATTTATATTTCCGCAAAGCGCCTGTGTACCGAGGAAATTTGTAGGTTATTACCGCGAAGCAATCGATGCCACGGGGTCTGGCATCGTGTACATGTGTGTGCGGATGGGTGTAGATGCTCGAGAAGAGAGGAGAGGATCGTTGGTCCCTTGTTACGTGGGATCCGCTCGCAAACGTTGGATTCGCAATCACGACTGATCGGCGCCACAGGTTTATTAACGAGCGCGTTTCACGCGGTCTTAAGGGTCGCAGAGCGGATTGAATCGACTCGCGGTCATTTGCGGCTTGCGAATTTGCCGGATCAAAGGCGGTTTTGCGTGTCCCGTTGGGGGGAGAGGCCTCGATTCGCGGCTATAACATCATTTGCCAAACAATCGGGACCCCCTCCCCGCTTCTCCCCGCCGCCGTTGCCATCCCTGCCGTGCCACTGCCTCTTTCTCGTGGCAGCCGCCAGTGACCGGCACACACCCCGATTCCATGGGAAACAGAACGCCCACAGGCCTCGTTAGAACCGCAATGGGTAAACGAGTTAAAAACCCCCGTCATTTTCGCTCGCTCGCAACGAAATTACGCGGTCGGTATACTCTGCGGCTTTTGGCGCTAGGCGATTCAATTTGTGCATTAGCTGCAACGCGGCGCAATGGATCGTTCCCTTGTAAATAAACCGGAACAAAAAGAAATTCGAGCCAGCCGACGGACACGGTGACGCGAGCAGGCCGCCCACCTACGAGACCATCAATTCGGAGAAGCACAATTCTAAATGACTGTGCTGTGCTGTACAATGAATTCTCGATATATCTCAACAACGCGGACCTCGCCTGCGTCGTGTATCGTCCAAGTGACATACGCGGGGCCTTGTTATGTTTACTCTCGAGTTTCTCGGCCCCTGGCGGGATACACCCCGCGGTAGTGGGGATAATTCCGCGACGTTTATCATCCAGGCTTTGGCGACATATACAGAGAAATCGCTATTTACGATGGATCGTTGGTTGTCGATTTCTTAACAGAGTCTGGACTCTGTTACATTTCTTTCTTTCTTTCTTTTGTCATTTAGGCACTTTTTAATGTCTTTGAGTATGTCGTTAAGTATGTTGTTTGATCCTTCAAAGACGATTTATTTGTGTTCTCTCGAAGAATATTGGACACTTTCTTTATTCAAGCATGTGTGTCACAATATTGATCTTTTATTTCTATAAAAATTGTAGCATGTTCCTGAAAGATAGACCAAAACGTCCACCAATATCTGATGTAAAAGTATTTTACAATTTCAAGAAAACGAAAAAGTTAGATTTAAAAAAGTATTCTAATTAGAACCATTAGATGTACCTTTAAAACGATTTCACTTACATGAACTGAAAAATTAAAAAAGCCATGTGAGCTAATGGAAAAAAGTAAAATGGAAAAATAATTTTTACGTTGATATTAAGTATAAGACTAAATTTATTTGAGGTCTCCTATAATAAATATCTGCAACAAGCTAAACAACAAGCAAAAGGCTAGGGGAAGTATTGTCAATTTTGATTTCACTCTGTAAATCTTTTCGATTTTGAAGTCGATAAAAAATGTAGCTGGTGAAAATTGTAGGTTTTTGCAGGTTACGGCAAGACGTGCCGTATAATATGCAGATCCAGTTAAAAGGATCCACTGTTTGGATATTCCGAATAGAAATACTTTCTTAAAATGAGTTCATTGAGAGAGCCGTGCAGTGTTCGGGAGACTTTTTGGCAACGAGCTGAAGAGCCCTGAGCTCCATTTGTATAGAATCGGGGTCGTATATTGTGTAGACTTTAAATGAAAGTTTTCGTAGAGAGATTGTTAGTCTAGGGCAGGGCATGATCCAGAAAATTATCGAGTACGAACGAAATAGAGTCTCGACGTTCTACTATTCCCTAAATTGGTTCTGAAATAGTTATGCTCCTTTTGTCGGTCACAATACACTGTATTATCCTGCGTTACGGTGTATCGTTTATAAAACCGATAAAATGCTTTCCAATTAAGTTCCCCGAGAATTACTTCAAAGAAACAGATTACAAGTTTCGAAAGTGGATCGAAAACTTTCGCGAATACGAGCTTTTTCGATTGAGGACTAAAGACGGATTCTCTGCTAGCGTATTCATTCGCATCCTTTGACAGAGCGAAGCGAAACACCAAAAAAAAAATTGTAACAAAATACACTAAATGATATACTAGATTCGCAATAAATAAAATTCAGATCGCATCTGGACTGAATAAAAATTGTGCACACTTCTCAAGAATTGCAAACCGTTCAAGCAATAATTAATGAAATCAGTCTATACAAAACTTTCGAAAAATTATTCACAAAAAAAATTGAACAAAAGCCAAACATACGGAGACATTACAATATTTACTCAAAAACATGGAACAAAAATTCCGTTCAGCAGGTGAGCAAAAAATGTTCACGGAAAATTAGAGTACTCTGTTCGGGCAACAATCGACGGACAATAATTCCGGTAGCGTTCCGCGCGTTTAAATAAAATTGGCGGGCGAAATTGGAAATCGGTGTCAACCTGTGGCTCGGCTGTTCCCCTCTCCGCCCCTGCGCAGGGTTCGAACAATTTCGTCGAACAAATAATCTGCCGAAAAATCAATTTCGCGAGCCGTCGACGTATCGGTTAATGCGCGCGGATCACGTGAAATCTAATTAATTATCGCGTGACGCGCGCCGTCCGTCCGCAATCATCGTTTCTCCTCCGGCGTTTCCGCGCGCAATGCGTGCAATTATGCCAACTGGAACGGACGCCGCCGTCACAAAAGGCCTGAAAATTCGCGTGTGTCCCCGCAGAACTGCAAACGAACCAGCTTCTGCGAAATTCTTTCTGATCCGATTCCATTCCCTTCATTGTTTACTCCCTGCCGCGATTCTTCAATCGATTTTGCCTTTATTCGGACGATTATCGACATATGCGACGAATAATCGTTTCGCATAATGGATAAAAACCTCAAAGAAGCGAATTCCTCAAAGAATTAATTTTTTTTTTCGAACGTTCTGCAATTCTTGAAACGCGTCCACAATTTTTATTTGACTTCTAATATACAATGATTTCTCCATATATGTCGCCAAGGCCTGGATGTTAAACGTCGCGAAATTATCCCGATACCGCGGTGTATACCCCGTGCCGGGCCGCGAAGCTCGTGAGGCCTCGAACATCGAGGAGTGTAAACATAACACACCTTGGGTATATCTTCTACACGATACATGACGCTGAAAAGACCTGTATTATTGACGTATATCGAGAATTATGTCTCCAAGGGACAACGCAACTAGCCGCAGATAGCACAAAAGCCACCATAGTGGTTCATACGGTTCAAACTGATGCTTTCCACGGAAAGCACTATAGTAGCGTACAGTACCTAAGAGGGTAATCTCGATGCGATTCAATTTAATCCATTACGAAAATTATTTATTATGAGACGAAAATGAATAAGCAAAGCATGAGAATATCAGAGTAAATGTTTGTTGAGAGATCTCATTATTAAGCAAACAAATTACAGAGATCTCCATGCAACAATTATTAATAAACACTGATGCCGTATTCGATATTTATACAAAAAATTTCTTATTCCTCTCCGGAAAGACGGAAGGTGAAATGAATAAGCCAAGTACGAGAACCTGCGAGTAAATATTCGTTTGGAGCCAAGGTCGCCCATCCGGGAATATTTCAAATTTTGAGTCGCTCCGAACCATGGAATGAACACGTTAGAGCCCAAAGGTGCAAATTTCCTGCAAATAAACAGCGGAGTTAAGCATCTTGGGTCTACAGGTCTGTTTAACTAACTTCCGCTAGCCGGCAACCTTGGATCGTCTGAATGCGCATTTCATAAATTCGCTCGGTTTCGAGCTTACATGCTAATAAAAACGTGCAAATGCAGAATTTCATTTCGGGACGCGTACGACACCTGGAGCAGCCGTAGATTATTTTAAAAATGTTCCACTCTCCGTCGAATTCCAGGCTGAAATAATTAAAAAGCACCGTCGCAACATTTATCATTTCGAAATAACACGTATATGCGAATACATTTTGATCGCATGATTCAAAGCTGCGCGTTGCTCTCGGCGTAATTCGCAACGATAAGCAGCGATTACGTGTAAATTATTAACGGAACGGCTAAGAGTAACGTTAAAGGTGCTGTAATCGTTCTGATAATTTCACTCGAAGCGAACAAGCAAAGTCGCCGGCGATTTACATTCCCTTGTAACTCCATCGATCGCAAGATGTATCGTGGACCTAACGCGACGCGTTCACGCGAAATCCTTGTTCATCTCACTCGGATACGGAGGAACATAATTCAGAAAATTCTCGGCGCACGCTCGGCGTACGTTGTTCGTCCAGGATCGTAAATATAGTCGCATGATTTTCATTTAAAAAGTTTCAACAGCCGGAGTTGTAATCGTTAAAGCTGGTATAGTACAAGATCCGTCGAACTTAGATTTTTAATAGCTGGGCAAAAAATTCTGAGCAAATTTCTTGTACGACTGCATGAAGGCTGAAATTGCACATAATTTGTGATTAAAAAATGAGATAGTAAAAATTCGTCGAGTGGATGGATATTCATACGATACGTCTGACCGCGGCTGACTGATTCTACTTACGGTAAATGCGGCTACACTACGCTACAATACTAGTGTAATTGATTGTTCAACTTTCTAGGAGAGATAATATTGTCAATCGTGACATTTTTTTAAAGTGTCTGTTGTTATTCAATGTTGTTTAATATGTTATAATTTTAAAGAATATCTTATTAATAAATTGTGTACTTTAAATTCATAAAGCTGCACCGAATCTAATAAGGTTGAAAATTATGATGAGGATCTAAGTATTTTTTTAGAATGGCAAAGTAGAAACGGTCCACAGTGATCAGACACACGAGACTACCGAACGAGTTCCCGATTAATTCAGAACATTGGTTCTCTGTAAAACGAAATTCCAGTTATTTTTGTACGCAGAATTAAAGTTCGTTACAAAAAAATTTAATTTCCCAGTGGGATAAATCATTTTTCCATGAATTTAATTCGATGAATTAATTCAACAGAAAAATCTGACAAATATCTTATAAATATCTATAAATAAAATCAAATTTAAACGAAAATATACACTACAAAGAAAATGATGAGATTGCTTCTTGTGATATATACATAGTGTACCCACTATGCGATGGTTAATGAAGAGCGTGCAACAAAGCAGCACGTAACGTATCATCAACTCGGTGTCAACCTCGTGTGCTTTTGGAATTACTAAGTGTCGGCTCGAGACACCGACAAAGAATCGCGTGTAACTGACAGTTCACGCGATGCTGGCGATTCCGTGTAATATGTTCAAGGAGGAGAAGAGGATTTATGTGCAACGAGCGGTCGAGTATCCCCTACCAATTTCCTGGGTGGCGGCTACCGGACCTACACCAAGCCCAAACGTCTTGATTCATCCGCAATATACATTTTCACGTAATTAACTCTTCCCAGTGTCGTGCGAGACCGTAACACATTATTATTTGACAATATTCATTTTTCGTAGGTCTTAGACACTATGACTGTGTTATATACAGGGTGTTCACGCTATTACCAGCCAGCGTTTTTCTTGTAAATAGTAAATATTAGAAAAAAATGAAAGAGGAAAAAGTAGTGGTTTCTTATACGCAACACAATGGCATATGTAGTTTTTTGTTTTTATACTATTTTGTTAGATATGAAGCTGACCTTCAATTTTTTAAAAGGAATGTTGTATATTTTTTGTATCACATGAAAGCGTGTGTCGAGACGAATTCATTCGTACCACATTGGTATGAAATATTCAAAGTGCTTCTTCCATTTCTGATCTAGCATGACCTTGAAGGTCACTGTGCAGTATGCGGATGAATTTGTCTAGACACACGCTTTCTTGTGATATAAAAAAATATACAGCATTCCATTTAAAATTGAAGTTCTTCTTCATAGCTAGCAAAATAGAATAAACACAAGAAAATTGCATACGCCATTGTGTCGTGTATAAAAAGCAATACTACTTTTTTCTATTTGATTTTTCTCTAATATTTACTATTTATAAGAAAACCGCTCACTCAAAACTATTTTCTTCATTGCAAATTTTTATTTTTATTGTGATAGTTCAATATTGTACATCTAAATTTTCTAGTGGTTAATTCAATCCACCAATTTTTAATGAAATTCTATTATATTCTTAGTGGGTCTAGACACTGTCTAATGACTCTATTGTCCTAATACTATTGATCATAATTAAATCTTAAAAGTATCACCTAATTCGATGATGATTTCTCTCAGGTTATCTTTCTGCGTACAGTTGAAATACTTGTACTGAGTTATTTATAGCTTCACCATCAACTAAAATCATTTTTATCTTTCCTACATCACTGTATACCATCGTTTCACAGAGATAACGTTGTCTTTCAGAATCGAATAAATCTCGATGAATTTATTAAACGTACTGATTAGAGTCACCGAAAGGAGAAGAATTCGTATCAATATTTACAATTTATTGTAAGCATATTTACAGTCATTAGTCAAGGTTAAAGAACATTTCTTGAAACCCTAGAAGGATCATGTCCTCGTTATTTCACTATTTACAAGTGACCTACTTCTATGAATTTTTCATACTCAAGGACCAGTAAAGGTCATAATCTTACAGGTCGTTGGATTTGTCTTGACCTCGGCTATCATATAGCGATAATAAAAATATATCGTTGCATTAAAAACAATTTCGATGACCTCGAAATGTCAAAAAATATAACCTTGAAAAAATTCTTTGCCTATCATAATATTTGTCCCTCTGAATCAACTAATGTTTTCCTCTGAAATTTTCTTCTATCATAAACAACAAGCGAGATATTTTAGATGGTCGAGTTAGGTGAGACACCCTGTTTGTGAACAAAGCCACAGCCATCAGTCTTCCAGATAATTTCTCTCATTTGTTACAACCTTGAAGAAGCAATACAACAAATACAACACGGCTTGAATCTCGGAAAATTTTCAATTGAGACCATGCAAACCATTTCCCATCCCAATTCATCCACCTACATGCTAGATCAGTGCGCAGCCCAAAAAGGGAGTCCCACGGTATCCGGACAGATGCCGAACCGTCGAAGAAAGAGTGTATTCGGTTCACTCACCTATTTCCTGGTTGGTGATCCTGGCTCTGCATCTGGATACAGCAAGGACGAGGATCAGCGACAGGATCGCGCGAACCGAGGCAGACAGCTCTTCCCGCGACATCTCGACGGCCGGATGTCACGTCACGTCACGTCACGTCACGTCACGTCACTGGTAGTCACGTCAGCGAGTAGTCCTGACGTAACACCGTCGAGTCCCTTAGGGTGTCCTTTTCTGTTTCGGCGAGGGTGGCTGGGACCCTCTTTCTGCCGGTGCTCTTCTTTCTCCAGCGCAGACAGAGAGATGCGGAGGAGGCTCTCTCTCTCTCTCTTTCTCTCTCCTCTTCTAGCCGGCTAGTGGCTTCTGATGCTTTCCTCCGGCTCTTTTCGCCGGGCTAACTCGCGCCGACACGCTTCCTCTTTCTCTCCTCCTCTCCCTTCCTCTCTTTCGCACCGCTTGGTCCGTTCTCGCTCTCTCGAAACCACTTTCTGCGACTCGAACTCTCATCTGTCGATTGCTGGGGCTTTTCGCTCTCCCTCTAGCTAGCTGCCAACCTGTCAACGATCGTCGACGTCGCTCCCTCCTTTTCTCTTTCTCTCTCTTGCTGTTTCGTAGTTTCTCTTCTCTCTCTTCCGCTTGTTCCTTCTCGTTCTGAAGCCCGGGGCTCCAACAACCCTCTGGATTTCTCGAGCGAGCCGCAGGGAAGCAACCCTTCGCTTGTTTTCTCGTGCTCCTTCACGCCGCGCCACCTTCGAACAGAAAATCGGCTCGGTCAGAGGATTTTGGATCCTGAATGCAACCCGGGGCAGCTTTTTTAGGGACCTCGGGAAAAATATTAAAAAGCCTCTCGTCGATTCCCCAGCGCATCTAGGACAATTTCGAAAGATTGAGGATGGATCAAGGCTTTTGCCGAATTGTACCAAAAGTGGAATCACTGAACCTTGATGACTATTTTAGTTGTATGTTGTGCTGGGATAGAATTAAGTGGGGAGATTTGATATATCCTCTTTTCAATATTCTTTTCACGTTATATTTTCTTTCATTTGCAGCCATATTAGCAAACAGACACATATGCCATCCATGAGTCACTCAGTCCCGTGTCCCGAGTCTCAGTCACGTCTTGCTTGATCCAACTATTCTATCTTACACCCTACAATCTGTGTGTATATTAAGGACTTAAAGCGAGTACTTTAATAGAAGGGTCAGTATCGAGTCAGTGTTAAGCCAAAAGATTAAGCAACCACTTTAACACGTTCGCGACCAATGCCACAGATATGTGTGGCATTCACAGTCTCGCAGTGTACTTAAGAACAGTCAAGAATTAATAATTAATTTCATAAGAAATAAGAATAATTTAATAAGAATTACTTTCATACACTTTGTTGTTTGAAGTCATAGTACACAACAAAATATTCAGAGAATTCTCGACTGTATTAAAATTTAAAAGTAAAAAGCTTAATAAAAATGTTTTACTGCATTTGATAAAACATTTTCAATTAATATAATAACGCCTTTTTAATTCTTCTTAATTAGTCCAATAAAAATATTTCTTTCTTTCTGAGACCATTCAGAGGTGTAGTTTCTGAGCTGGAGATTGGAACCCCGAGATCCAAAAATTGTCGCACAGCTCCGCAAATTCCGGGGTAGAGCATAAAATAGAAAATCGGCACACTCGATGTATAAAGGCACCCTTGTACATCGAGAGCCCGTTATCACGAGCATGTAGCGATCCGGCATCGCGTTCTTCCGCGAAATATCGCGGCGGCACCGTCTGCGAGCGTTAACACATGAATTTCAGTCGATCGCGCCCACCATTCATGTTCCCCACTCTCTGTGGTCTTTCGTCGTCGTCGTTTCGCGCCCATCCCCCTGTGCACTCTCTTTCCAACCCACGGCCGGCCCAAACACGCACTCTCCTCTCTCTTCTCTCTCTCCCTCTCTCTATCACTTTCTCCCTCTCCCTGCCTCTCTCTCGTACTCTATACTACCGGTTCCCGTTGCCTCGTATTCACTTCCAACACCGGTTCCCCACGCCCATCGCTGCTGCTGGAAACTCTCCGGAAAACTCGAAACCACCCCCTCGAACCCCCTTCAACCCCCTCAAACCCTCTAAAACCCCACGATCGTACCCTGCTGACGATATGCATTCGTTGTAATCGCGTACCCGATTTTTCTGTCCAATCCTCGACAGCCGAGTTTTTTCGAAAACGACGCTGCTCGACCAGACGCTCTCGAATTTAGGAACGTTTCTACTATTTCTCCACTTTTTTTTTCTTTTTTTTTTTGAAATGCGAGATCGCTATGTTTCGGAGCGAGAAACTTGGCGCCCAACGAGGAATTCTGTATCGGCTTGGATGTTCAAAAATAATTCTCTTGCACTCTAAAGCACCACTTTTGAAGACCGAGTTTTGTACAGGTTTGTTTTTTAACGTGATGAAACGTCGAAGTTAGTTCGTTATGGATAGAGAGATTCTTCTAATATTTTTATGATATTTCTGCTGTTGTAGAAAAACTTCTTACAGAATAATTGTCAGAGAAGTGCTACACTGAAATTCGATAATACAGTTCAATTTTACACGAATCGATACAATTGCAAAGGAATCCATACAACTTCATAGAAACCCATACACAATTATCAGTTTTCCCCCTATTTTTTCCTAATTTTAACAAACTCGCCACTCAACCAGACATCATTCCTAGTGTCTCACAATAACTGTTCTCAAAAACTATTTAACTAATACGCTTCAACAAATCCGTCGTCCACCTCATTAACCCTTCGACAGCGGAGCATGAGTCTATTCTGAGCCAGAATATTAAATCCCACATTTAACCGATCAATGTTTGACAAATAAATTGAACGAGTAAAATGTTACATTGTAAACAGCATCAAGAAGTATAAGAAGCTGTGAACAAATAACACGAATTTTATAGTTGCGAAGAGGACCCACGAGAGATACATAAATTTAGCCCCAATTCCAATGATCATTTATGAAACTCGTCGTGCTAATCAACGTTGCTAAACAAGCTGGGCACCCGTCCCAACAAAAAGCAAAATTTCAGATTCCTTAATGAACAGGCTCCTCAAGTCGAACCTTGGTGGAGCCATCTCATTTGCATGAGTCTCGCAATTATCTCGACAGTGTCGTCTACCAGATCGCGCCAGATCAACGAAACAGATAAAACAATGACGTCGTCGTCACGAACAGGATTCCCGAACAAAATGCCGGGGATTCTTCAGAGGGTGATCCGCCGTATCCGGAATCTCCGTAGGAGACGGCATAATGCTGAGAATGTAATCGACTAGGTAACCCGAGATTTCCATGTAAATGCAACGGGAGTGCACTTGCGTGCAGCTATTCCATACCGGTCAGCTCGCAGCTACCGAGGATCGTGTGGGGGCCTAACGATCCTCTCTTCACCGATCGCTATGCCGGTCATAAACGCGGCCCGGTCGCAATAAGAGCACCGCTCGACAATGGAGAAAGGTTTGCGGGTGGGAAAGGACTTTGGCGGGCCGATCGCTAGGAGATATGCACTTTATGCACTCGAAATGCAACGTCAGTCTTTCATCCGTGGCAGGAAAAGCCTCGAGCCATCGTAAGCAGAACCCCTTTCGAGGCGCTTTATGAATATTCTTGGAATTTTAATGCGCTTTTTGACGATCCGCATTCACGCGGATCCTGGAGGGACGCCTCCCCGGCGTGGCGTCGTTTCATGGACGCTGGGCGTCGGTACGCTCCTTGGCACGCCACCACGCACACAGGACGTGCCTCAAATTCGCCGGCACGTTCGCCGAATACAGATTAAAACGAATACAAATGACTGCCAGAACCAACCCCCGCCCAAAACCTAGATTCGTGAAACCCCCAATGGATTTTCCACCCACGCACACGCCATCGTGTTTATGGAATACTTCGGGGAGGATGGGTAAAAGTTGACCCATCTGGGTGCACGATTTTTTCGAGTTTTATTGTGATATAGAAGTTGTTTAGTTCGTGATGGTTTAGCGTGTACTATGGGGATGAATTTTGTTTGCGTTAAAAATTTCTTTTATTTAGTTTTACATCGCATCAGTGAAACATTTATTTGTTCACCGAGTCAAGCAAGAATAGTGTTATACTTCAATTTCTAGAATCAGAATTGGGTACTCAGAAATAACCCATTCATTTTTGTCAAAGAAGAAAGAAAATACGATCTGCAATATATGTAACGTAATATATGTAACATAAAATGCAAAAAATGTGTGAATGAAAGGAAAAATACTAACTAAGTTGCCTAGATCCAAATATGTATAACATATTGTAAGAAAATGTACCGTGTTGCTAATGACCTTTGATGTTGGAGCAACATTGAACAAATAAAAAAAAATAGTGTTATATATCCGAAATTATCGTGAAGTCGGTTTCCTAATATAACAATATTATACAGAGTTCTTGAAGGACTAAAATAAGGGCGATTTGAATGAATGAATTGAATGAATCGGCTCTGCGTTGTTTGCGAGCGGAATTGAAAACGCGATTCATAATGTATTTGTTGTGGGTGATATGAATAGAGCTAGATACTATTGAACACGTTTCTACTGAAAGATATTCCCTGCTTATTGGGTTTTGGTTGTCCGTGATAGATTTGAATTGTTGCGTATGGTATAGAAAAGACAGAGACAGTGGTAAAAGACGGAGGAATTCAGATTGTCGCATTCCGACGCAGATGGCAGCGGATAGCGGCCTACTTGGCGTCGTGGTTTCCTTGACAACCGATGCAGGGTTGAAGTAGCTCGATTTAGTCGCGAGGAAAGTTTGGACATCGTGGAACTACCTCGCAAACATTTCGTCACTCGACAACCCGTATCGATTCTCGAATCAACTGCGACGATAAAATAAATTATCGCGAGACAAGAAACGTTTCTATGATCGAACAAAATCGTACACGTTTCTGCAAATTGCAAGACGACTCTTGAGAACATCGTAGATCTGCGTACCCATTACAGAAATAATTATTTAAATAAAAAAAAAATATTTAATATACTACGTTTTTAAGACGGACTAAAAGGTATAAAATCATTTTTTCTAGTACCATACAGATTCGTAACCCCATACAGATAGTCCTGAAAATTTGTGATTATAAATTTTTAATAGCTACGAAAATACATTTAATGAATAATTCACCTAAGTCACTTACGATTTCATTGCACTGCAAATGATACTACTCTCTACACTCCTTACTATTATCTTGTTCAGTATTTTCTTAGCTATTCAAAATTCACAATTACAAATCTGTACGGGGTTAGGAATCTCTATAGGGCTAGGAAAAATGATTTTATTCTTCTTAGTCCGTCTTAAAAACGTAGTATATTAAAATTTTTTTATTTGAATAATTATTTTCTGCTTTTAGTCTTGTGTGTGTTGTCGTCCAGTTCTGAGCTATATTTAATGTTTGAAGTCTCTAGCTCATCGGGAAGTTAGTTTCAAATCAATTACAAAATTTTACAGACAAGAAAACGAGTTAACAAAAACGTGGTAAAATTGAAAACACCAATAGTATTTCGCCAAACAAAACTAACCTACTTCTATTATATTAAAAATTACAATTTCACATTTCAGAATACCAAAACATTGCCTCGGATTTGCCCCATAATTTACCACTTTCTACTACGAAATATTCCAAAGAAGTCAATTGGAAAACCACAACTAGCGACCGTCAGTCCTCAAAGACCAAAATCTTCCCGGAAAGGTGCAACAAAGGGCGCCGATTAATAAATGCAAATAAACGTGGGAACAGCAGACCCGTTTACCAATTTCACGTCTAAAAAAGGGAAGAACAAACCCAAAAATAACCGGTGATTTGCCTGGTCCAGGTATATAAAATCGCCGACAAACGGACGAATCGGTGTCCTTCGCAAGAGAGCGCTTCGGCGAGCGTCGAAATTGTTTTCTCGGCCGCGAGACCTCTTTCGAGAAAATTACCGGTTAACGAGTGACAAGTGTCTAATTTAGGTCTCCGGACAGCGTGACTGCGACGATTCTTGATATCGTGTCGGTCAAGCCGTACAAATCTGCCATAGAGCTGGACAATCTTCGCGAATTGATCAACGTATAAACGAGAGCCAATAAATTCTTCTTCCACCTTCCATTTCAATACTCAAAATTTCATGGGTTTCGATTAATATTCGAACTCAAAATGAATAAGATTTGTGTACTCGTAACGTAATCATTCTCTTCGGTATAGAAATTAAATTCAAAGAGTTTTGAATGATAGTTTCCATTTTAAAAGAGTCGAAGCGCGAGTCTTAACAAAATCATTTTCGACGTTTTCAAACTTCTGTGTACAATTTCGTACATATAACATTATCACATCGCTAATTATCTTTACAACTTTTCATAAAGTATGTATACTTTTTATACATACTTTTATTGTTTTATTCTTTTTCCCAAGAAATATATGTAGTCGGTCCTATCTACCGCGGTCAGTCAATTTGACTGCACGAGATAATATGGTATTTACTCTTCTGATCCTAAACAATCAGTATAAAAGAAAGGCTATTCTCAATGTGGCATGGCCAACTCAAAATAAATGAGCCGCCTTATTGAATGAGACGCGCTATCAAGTTACAGTGATTTCTCAATATATGTCAACGACGCGGGTCTTGCAAACGTCATGTATCGTCTAGGAGACATTTCCGAGCCGTCTTATGTTTACACTCCTCGGCGTCCGAGGTCTCTCTTATATCTATTGTATGCCTATATTTTCTTCAATAGCTGTACATTAACAATGACAAAGTAGAATTTAGGTAGGTGTAGTATTAAAAATATTTGCGAAATAGAGAAACTACTGAAGATTGAAAGTATTCAAATAACAGATCAATAATGCTTATTGTTAGCTGCAGTAAATATAGTGCTGCTTACAATTAGAATAGAAACTTCTCAGATTGAGCTACTCGCATGTGAACATGTTGAGAACTTGGAGATTTCAGATACGACCAGTTCGGATAACGGAAGTGCTGCTGTACTCAGGAAACGTTCGGACGTATTCAGCGAAAGATTTGCTTACAACCATGCTCGAGTGAACGCGTGGCCGTTCGAACTCGTTTTATTGGTCCTGACGCGGCCGGGTTATCGAATGTTCGGCGCAACGTGCTTGCCGTTCGTTCATTAATTGGACCCGTATTTAAAAGTGGCCGAATTATGTGTATGATTTCCCACCTCGTTTAAACAACGACCCGTCTGTTTGGACACGATCTCACTCGCCGAATTGCTCCACGGGTTTATCTCGTTACGTGTAAACGCCACACACTACAAAACTTTCGATCGTTTCCTACGATCGCTAATTTCGAGAGCTCCCAACAGCCCATACCCGAGGTCCGGTGGACCTCGAAGTATCGGTGAAATTTGTAGCAACAGACGGGAAAGTTTGATGAATTTTTTAACGAGGTTCCTTCGCACAGACACCGGGTCTATTTAATTTCAATTTTGCGCGGCTCTTTCTCCTTTGCGAAAATTTGAATCTCTGACGCGGGATTTATAAATGGATCGGAGTGGCGAGATGGTATTTAATAAACGGATCGGGCTTTCGGAATTGTTCGGTTCGAAAGGCGCCACTGTGCAAAGAGGTAAATCGTTTTGATTTCGATATAAAGTTGAGCCTCAAAGTTACTTCATCGTACTTCCACTCGCAACCATGTTAATTGCCAATTCACTGTAGGATGTTCGATAAAATAAAACGCAAACAGTTACATTCTAAACTAACATTTAAAAGTTTAATCGATTACATAGTCATCGCTATTTTCTACGATTGCCTCTCGAAGTTTCTTTTTAACCATTTGGCGACATGAATAATTTTTAACACACATTTCAATGAGTCGTATCTATTCCCTCTGATACAAGAAAATGTTTAAAAATGGAAATTTTAAACAAATGGAAAAAGTAGTAGTGTTTAGTAAGAATTTGTTTGATATTTATCGAGAACTATCAGCATATATCGATTAAAAGCAAACATACATAAGAATTGCATTTTGGTGAAAGGTTACTAAAAATGGGGCACGAATATTTTTTAATCACCGATTGATATAAAACAGTAACTTTTAGTGCTCTCTAGGTCTCAAGGTCCTAGAAAATAGGGCGCCAATTTTTTAATGAACGACTAATATAAAACAGAAATTTTTAGTGCCTCCTAGGTCTCGAGGTCTTTAACCCTTTGCACTACCCGGAAACTCTGAAAAAGTCGTGCCAAACTTGGCCGCCGGAATGATCGCGGACGGAGATCAAGTGGCGTAATTTCGAACACGACACCTTACAAATGACCAAAAACTGGATCAAAAACTTTTAAAAAATACTTTAATTATTATTAAATATGATTGAAACAAATTTCATGAGTCCGACTCATGATATTCATGTTTGGCATGGAAGTTAACTGCGACTCTGACTCGTGATATTCAAGTTTGGTGCAAAATTTTCATCACGAGTCAGCCTCGTGAATGTAGTGCAAGGGGTTAAAAATGGGACGCGAATTTTTTTAATCGCCGATTAATATAAAAGAGTAACCTTCAGGTTGTATCCAGTATCAGGCGAATACGAGTTTTAAGGTAGCCGACAGATCAGAATAATGGAGTGTCAATATCGTTGTTGTTTGAATGAGACTAGCGGTGTTCGCCTAACGTCGCGGCGACGGCCGGCAAAACTTCAATTATGGAATTATTCGTGGTGGAGGCCAGAAACACCTGCCTGAAACAAGGGGGCTTTTCTCGATTAGGATGTCGTTAATGGAGTAAGGTTGGCGTGCCGGTTCGTTCGCACAATAAGGTGTCGATCAATCGGAAACAATCAGCGCGAATAATAACAGAGAGTGCGCCCGAACGAGCGAGCGAGCGCGAGAGCGAAGAGCGTGTTCCATTCAGCGGCGCCCGGCGAATTGAATAAGGGAGAGAATGGCTGTAATTCACGTCGGTCTTTCTGACGTCGCTTCCGCTTTTCTGTCGCGCTTATTCATTTTTACAGCAGTTGCGTCCGATACCCGGGCGCAAAGATGTTCACGACCCAGTTTAAAAGAGTCGAGCGACGTCTCGATGTAATTATGATTTAGTCCCTTTCCGTTTCCATCCCTCTCCCCCCTCTCTTTCTCTGTCTCATTTTTCTCTTTTGTTTTTCTCGCTTCTCATGTTTTTCTTCTCGCGCTTTCGTCAACGAGAGACACCAAGAATGGAAAAATGCCTCGCGTCGAGCACGAACAACCCGGTGGAACCTCCGTTGTTGCTCGCGCACGACACCGGTGCGCGCGTCGGTCGTATCGTTTATTATTCCGATGGTATTCTTTCGGTACAATATTATAAAAATGTGATTCGCGAGTTCTGAAGTTCGCTTATTTTAATATTCCTGTTTCCCCCGGGAAGCAGCCTCGCGCTTTTCTTCGACGCGTGGGTGAGAATGAGAGAGAGAGAGACACCGAGGTCATCCACCTAGCACCAGCAGCGATGCGACACGCGTCGTGCCGCAGATTTTTTCGCGAAAATCGGGAAAATGATCCGACCGAACGAACAATGTTCTCGTGAAACGCGGTTCGGGAATGCCGAGGATTTTTTCGTGTCAACGCCCCTTAAATTGTCCGAGCTATTTCGGATCTTTGAACGCTGGAATACCTGCGTTGGATTATGAAGTTGTTGAAAAAATAAGGGGACCGATTCGTTAACATGAACAATGTATCAATAAAATATGATCTTGAACAGTACAATTTCTTAGTTCAAGTGTTTGTCAAATTTTTAGTTAACCCCGATCACCCACAGAAAATTATCAACTCGGTGGACAATTAAGAAAACGATTCATTAGGTCTATTGCAAAATCTCTGCGTAAAATGTGATCTTTAGACTGCAATGTTTATGCATTTATAGCAAAAATAAATAGAATGGTCGATTATTATTTTAGAATTGGCTATTTATTATTCTCAGAAGGATAAAATTATTAAGCTAAGAATAAATTGTCTACCTGGATCCAGTCCCTTGCAATTAAAGCAGATCAATTTTAGTTTAGTTTTTTTTTTGTTCAAATGTTTCTTAAATTGTTCGAATGACTAATGTCTTCATAAAACGTGATCATGAATAGTAAGAATAGTTTATAAATTGTTTGTCGATTAATCTTGACTCGAAAGAAAAATGTATTCCATTTTTTAGTAACTCCAGTTTCATTCAATTACCGAAAATAATAAGGATAATACTCTTTACCGATATGCACGTTTTCGCTTGATTTGTAATATATTCACGTTGGTCGCGCGTTCATAAATAATTGAACACGCGTATTAGTGACCGTTGAATAAATTTGAATCGATCGTGTAAAATAAATTACATCGATAATGAAATAAACGAATGTTTATTTGTTCTCCGCGTCGAGTCGAAAATATAAATCGACTGGCTTGCAGATCTTGCGCATCTCTTTCATTCGAGTGTTTATTTCGTTCAAACGTCACTGTTCATAATTTATATTTCTCCGCATCGCGACTAAAACATTTCAAATTCTTCACCATTGGGAGAAGCTGTTTCGCCTCTTAGCAATTATGTCAATTTGTGATTGACTAGAGAGATCGTCTGTGATTACTGGAATTTACGATCGATGAAAAGTACCATTTCACTCGTGGTGTTTGGGTTACGAAGCTGGTAAAGCCAAGAACATTTGGGATCTGAGTCTGTACGCCGAGCTTTAACACCATTCACGGCCAAGTTGTGCTGAATGGTTGGACTGAAGCTATTAGTACCATCTGGGTAACAAAATCAGTTGGTACGTCTGGCGTTGCCATTGAGATATGCGTGAGCATGAAAGGTGGCACCATTAAGGTCCAACGCGAGTCTTTTGAATGCTAACCACTCCTGATTGCAACCTGTTCGCGAATATTCTTGGCTTTTCACGACGTCCCAAGTTAAAAGTTTTCGAATAGCAAAATAAAAATTTGTTCCCTTCGTTGCACGCTCTATAGTTACACAATCTTCGCCTTCGGTCTGTCGCACATTGTGCAATCGCTGTACTAACAGTCTACACGAGTTTAAACTTCAATAAAGACACATGAAAAGTTTCAGCCTCTCGACCTCTTGAGCTTCTGACCTCTCGACGATCTAAATAGAAGAATTTGTTTCCAACCGAGCTGTTTGTTCTCGTAAAATGAATGATGGTAGATTTGTACAAATGTTTGCAAAACTATTGGTTAAGTTTAAGCAGCACACCCTAAGAATATCAATAAAATATTATTATATATCGTCAGAGAGAGATTATCTTGCAAAGAAAAAGATTCAGAAATGCTTTCTTATTTCCTCCAGTTGAGGATTAGATGAAATCACCGAAACAGGATGAGTGAGTTTCATTGAAAAGGATCCCCCGAGTGTGCCAGTACCATTGTTCTTATCAGTATTCAGCATTTAACTCCGCTGGCAATATCCTGTCGCTGACAATAGCTCGGTGCATACGCATTTTCTTAGATTAGCGTGTGCCGAGAGATCAAATGCACAGAATGATTCACCCGGCTTGATGACTTAAAATTACTCGTACGCCAATCTTTGCTCGAGAGCTTTCCAAACGAGAGTTCATTAATTTCAATGCCTTCAATCATTCTTTTCTTTCGATCGAAAAAACTGCAACACTATATTATAATAAAAATGTAACTGATGAATCTACGTTTGTACAATAATCATTATACGATCTAGATATGAAAATGCAGCATGAAAATTATCTTACATGATCCCGGACGATCCTATTCATATCGGAGCTAGTCACCTGTCCAATCCCTAAGCCAATCCGAGCCAAATGACAATAGCAGAACAAGCATTATCCGCGTGATAAAGCCATTGGCAGCGTCAGATGCGGTCATCGATACCTATTCGCCTAATCTCGTTGCATCACTAGTACGATCGAAGATTCCACACGCTGCGATCATCTAGCCTAAGGCTCCACTGACGTCCCAGGAACACCTAGCTGCCACTTACTGCCATGATCGACTCTATATGACCCACTATGGCCGGATCTATTATACCATTTTCGGCTCCTGTTCGACACGGTCGATCGTGACCAAACGAACTATTTGTTAACTCAGATCATTCACAAAATTGCCGTCAAATCAAATTCTACAGTTAATAAAATAAAATTTTCTTTGTTAACTGTCTCCTCGTCACTAGACTGCGAATTTTATGCTCACATGGCAAGAATAAAATAAAAGAAATGTAAGATGAATTTAATATCACGGATACAAAATCCACAAGTTAAAATTATTAACCCTTTGCACTCGAAGCTATTTTCACTCCAAAGCGAAACATTTCTTGTGACCTAGAATATTTCCCTTCTATACATGTATATTTTTTTCATGTTACACATAAGCAAATGGTGGAATTTACTCGTACAATTCTGAAATATTTAGTAATTTATTAAATACAAACAAATTTGGTAATGTGAAAAATATTTTGAGCAATGATATAGCAATTTTTAGTGACGCCTAATATTCGAGTGCTGAGGGTTAAGCGAAGAAATCAATTTTGATTGAGCTGTCTTTTCTTGTAATTGATGCAGACAATTTTTGCTTTGCATAACGATCCGCAGTCTGTTCATCGCGCGCATAGCAATTCCACTCATCGCAGCAGACTAAACCACAGCTAAAGCGAACAGCAGAACTTAGGGGATTGTTCCATCTGCGCTTTCTGCTCGACGAAGCCTCTAACTATTCCCGGTCTCATCATCGATACCCGTCCGAGACGGGGCACGTCTTCTCGCAAAGCAAACGGATCCGCTGGTGCCCGAAGCGGACCTGCGACCCGACTCAGCCATTAAATTCTGCCGCCGTGGAAATAGAAAGTCACCTTATCGATCCCCGCAACGATATGATGAATCTACCACCTCGCGCCTCTCTCTCTCTCTCTCTCTCTCTCTCTCTCTCTCAACCGAAAGAATAAAATCACCCTAAAACCACCCTCTATCTCGCGCCTCGTCAACGGAAAAACTGACGGCCCGGCGGCTCTAGCAAAGATTAACGATGCCGAAGATGAAAACTGTCTTTGCGATCATCAGACTAAAACTAGATAAAATGCGAAACATAACTTAGCCCTCGTATCAATCTCCATTCATTCGGAATAAGTTGTACATTCTGAGCGTCATTTTATCTGTTGCGAATGCCATGATTTACTTTAACCTCTTTCACTATGACATCGAGGCAGACTCGTGACACAAGTTTCGTGTAGAAAGTCTAATAAATATGTTACAAGTCCCGAACAAAATAATAGCACATGCACGCTACCTTTAATTTCTCGAAGATCACTTAGAATTTTTGTACGTAACACATAATATCATAATTGTTATGACCGACAGAGACGAAACCTCTTTGTAAATAAGGTTGAACCCGCCAGCTTTCTGAGCAAGTAGAAGAAATATACAAATGCTGAGGGCGAAATGATGGCACACTTACAAAATTTATACGTATATTTCCATAAAAAAGAAAGTTGCATAACAGCAAAGAACAGCAAATTAATAATAGGTGTATCTGGCTTTATTTTGTACTACTTCGTTCATCCGATTTGGTAAGGATTTATATAGCTTTTTAATTGTATGTTGCGACAAAATACCCCATTTCACCTTAATAGCTTATTTTAATTGTTGAATATTATCGTACTGTTTTCCATTCTTATAAACAACTCGTGCGAGTTCTCTCTAACAATTTTCAATAATATTCAGGTCCGGGGAGCGTGCAGGCCATGGCATAACTGATACATTTTCTCTTTGAAAAAATTGTTCCACGATTTTAGCTCGGTGAATGGCTGCATTGCCATGTTGAAAAATAAATTTACCTTTGGTAATTCGTTGTGCATGTTTGTTAATTTGTTGCGAGATTAGATTTATATATTTTCGACTATTCATTTTCCCTTCAAGAAATTGTACATCTGTTTTACCTTTGTATCCAAGGTAAGATCATCACACGACCCCCACCCATTTGTCTTTGTTTGTTTACAATTCTTTCCTTTCTTGAGTCGTGATAATAGAATGAAAATCCATCTGGGCCATCCATATTGAACTTCTTTTCGTCCATAAATAAAATACGTCTTCATTTCTTCTTCCAGAGAATACGTTCTCTTGCAAATGTTAATCGTTGCTCCTTATGATGTTTTGTTAACGGAGGTTTTTGCTTCATTTTCAATCTTTAAATAAACTTACATGTCTGAAGAACACGACGAACACTTCGGACATTTGCAGTGATGCCTGCTTTTGAGCAATTTCACGTGATGTTAATGTTGAGTTCGAAGCAATACGAATAAATAGCCCTTTTATCCCGTTTTGATAATGTCGACGGTCTCCCACAACTTTTTTTCCTTCCATAATTTGGAGGGTCTCTTAATAAATGATATACTACCTTGGGACTTCTTTTAACAATAACAGAAACAGTAACATTTTGAGTTTTTCATTCAATAATCCTTGCAATTTCAGTTTGACTTAACTTTTTTCCGTGGCCCATGTCGACGTTTAACTTTAAACCTTAACACTTGCTGTAATCTGCTTGGCAACTCACAAACTATTGAAAGATATCAGCACAATGCACAAGTGTGTTATCATTTCGCCCTAAGCATTTGTATATTTCTTGTGGTTGCTCAGAAAGCTAGTGAGGTCAACCTTATTTACTAACATGTTTCGTCTCTCCAGATCGTAACAATTATGATATTATGTACTAAATGCAGAAATACTAAGTAATCTTCCAGAAATTAAAGATAGCACGCATGTGTTACCATCTTGTCAGGGACTGTACTACTCTCTCTTAAGCCAGAATATAATTCTATACTGTTATTGTCAATTGCAATTTCTGTTTTCTTTTAGGACATAAAAAACGACAAAGAAATTGGAATCACTGTAATCACAAAATAAATCGTAGCACAAGAGATGTTAATTCAACCTTTACAACGTGCATCTTCGTGGAACCAAATCGAACATTTCGAAAATAGCATATAAATAATGACAACGATTAAGATGGTCGACTACTGAAACAGTTACCCTGACTTGTATACTTCAGCCCACAAACATACGAAACAAAATTGACATTTCCCATTCGAATGGATTGGAATTCCTCATAACTAGACTGTGATACTTTAAGCAAAATAAAAGTGTTCAACTCGAATGTGAACATAATACAAATAGAAATAATTATATCAAATCGAAGATGAACAATATTCTTGAACTCTTGCAATGCACAGTGTTGTACTTTACTGCATTTATAACCAAAAAAGTGGCACGCGAAGCAATGCAAATATTAGACAACTTGAGCACGGTCAAATGACCGGTTTTCTATTCCACAATTATTATAAAACCGTTTTCATAGGAAACGACTGAAAGTTCAACTAAAATTCTATTTATATACAAATATTATTCGTAACTCACTGAAGTTCTAAAGGGAAGGAATAATCTATGCAGCTCTTGTTTCTTGCAACTGACTTCGAAAACGTTTATTTTGCATCAAGATCCGTAGTCTACTTATAACCCAACATCTTCTTCCTACAGTCCACATAATTCAAACCATTACCACCCGTCAAGGTTCTCAAGATTTCCCTGATCCTGGAAGCAATCGCGTGACGATCAACTCGCGACAGTCCCAACGCATCGCAAAAACCGGGTCGCTTTTCCTGCGTTTACCCAACAAAAAGTCCAATCAGTCAGAAAGGAATCGTCCACCGCAGGGTTCTCCAGGTAAACAAGACGCTCACCTGTTCTCCCTCAGGTTCAGGTCCCTAGGTCGAAGATCCCGTCGAGTTATCGGAGCAGGTCTCCTCCAGATTCTGCAGAGGGCGGCAACGGTATCCGTGGGTATCACGGGGTGTTTTCCGGGCCAATTAGCGGGCCGTTAATCACAGCGTAGCACCCCGGGCGGATAGTCGCCCGCCTATACTCACTGGGGAAACGGATCACACTACGGTTGTAACCCGGGTGTAACCGATCCGATTCGTCTGATTCGGCTTAGGCACGGTTTAGCACACACGCGACCACACAGCAGACACACGCGCGATCATTCGCCCGGGCGGGGGTGAAACGGTGTAGCCGGTTAGAGGGTGGGTTCCTCCAACTTGTTGAGAAGTCCTGACGAACGGCTCCGCGTGTTCCGCATAGTCCGTCCACGGACGGGTATGAGAGACGAGAGACGAGACATCAAGCACCCTGGCTAGGCGCTATTGTCCGTCGACCCTCGCCACGCGAGCAATCCATTATCCCCTGGGCAGGAGGGGACGGCACCTATTCTACGGGACACCTCGAGGAACCGAGAATCTTCTCCCCTGTCAACAGAACCGAACTTGCCCCCCTGTACAAAGATGTTGATGCAATGTCCGGGCCTGGCGAGTCCGACAGGTGTTGCTACTTAGGAGCTAGGTCCTTGAGCCTTTCTGATCGACTGAAACAAACCTGCTCCGTCACCAGGGGGTGCAAAGTCCGACAGCTATTGCTATTTGGGAACCAAGACTATAAGCTTCTCTGATAAGCTGAACCAAACCCCCCTCCGCCAGGGGGTGCAAAAATGTAGGTGCAAAGTCAGGGCTTGGCAAGTCTGACAAGTGTTGCTATTAAGGTACCAGATCCTTGAGGCACTCTGATCAGCTGAATCAAGCTTACCCCCTTCACCAGGGGTTGCGGAGATCTGCTCGAAGATGTTGCCCAGATATGGAAAGCTCGACCAATGTTGCTAGTTTAAATAAAAACGAAGGTAACTTGAAAATAAAACGACGCTGAAGACGACGAATAGGATGTGCTGAAGAATACGAAGAGGATGTCGAAGACGCGGAGCACTGCACGCGGCGGAGGATCCTCTTAGGACGAAGCGTATTCGCGCGGGCCGGGCTTCCCACAGTCGCAGATCGTGCTGGAGCGTGTGTCGCGCGCGCGCGCCGCTCTTAGCTTCCTACGGGAGGCAGGACAGGAAGCCAGAGGTCGTGTCCCAAGGACTGCACGGTAATCACTGAGAGCCTCGTTCCGCGAGACACGAGGCGCGCGCCGCTCTCCCGATGGAGCACGCCCGGAGAACGCCGACGATGCACGAGCGGCCACGAGCCGGCCGCGAGAGCGCAGCCCGAGAGAGGACCGGAGCCCGAGAGCTGTATTCGAGAGACCGATGGGCCACCGGCCAGACAGACCGCCTCCAGCCACGAGATTTCCTTGTCGCGGCTTTCGACGATGCATGTACTCGTACTCTCTCCACCGGCGCGGCGTGCAGCCGCCGCCAACGCCGCGCCGAGCGATGCATCGGATGCATCGGCTGCAGTCTGATCTATCGGCAATGCGCTCTCTTCGACGCCGACAACGCGGGACCAGTTCGGCCAGTGGTCCGAACCCCATACGATGCGAGTGGTTCAATTTTTGGAAGTTCAAGGTTTCTAGACGATTTTCATAAGGCACCTTGATTGTGGGTGAATCTAATTAAAAGTAAATCTAAAATAAAAGTTCGGATAGGCAGAGACCAAAAATAACAGTTATCCTAAAATTTTCTACGTTAAAAATCATGAATAAAAAAATGCGAAGAAGAAAATGATTAAAAAATGTCGATTTTTATACTTTTTGGTTACAAGTAAAAGTTATTAGTGTCCAAAAAATTGGATCCTCTTCGATAACTGTTATCGATAAAGAGGAACTGTTTCGATTGCTCAACACAGTTATCGATGAGAGAAGTTCATTTCGATTGCTCATAACAGTTATCAATGAGAGAAATTCATTTCGATCACTCATACCACTTTTTTTTTATTGAAAGCTTAATTGAAACTCCCCATAGGGGGTTATAAAGCTATACATTAGTAATATATGTACACCTTACGGTTAAGCATTAATAATGTAGGAATCGTAGAACACATTAGGTATATAACACATAAGTACATAACTTTAAATCTTTAAATTACAGTGCTTGAAAAAATTGAAAAGAAAATAACATGCCTGAATATTCGGTTCATAAAGTAACAATCTGATATTTAAGGGTGGAAACAATTTGAGCTTCCTTAATTTTTTCATGAGATCAACTCTTTGTGATTCTAACAAGGTACATTGCCAACTGATATGGTTAAGATCTTGAACCTCATTACCGCAGTTACATTTGGGATCATCTATTATGTGTAGTCGTAAAAGAGATGCTGCAAGATGATAGTGATCTACTCTACAACGATTGAATGTGACAATAAATTGCAGTGATCAACCTCTACCCGAAAACCATGGTGCAGTCCCATCTCTAACATAATACTGAAAGTATTCCTCGCCTTTAAATTGACCCTGCTGCATTGTGAAATCACTAGTACTTTGTCTATATATATGTTTAAAAAATTCCCGTAAATCAGAAAATGGAATAACAATATTCTTATTAACTTGTTCTAGTGTAGCCGACTTAGCTAAGGCATCAACCTCATCATTTCCAACAATGCCTGAATGGGACGGAATCCAAACAAATTCTGTCCTGACATTATTTGATGTGCTTTTCTTGAACTTAAAGTATTTCTCCTTAATTTCATAAATATAGAAGTTGGTCATTAACTCATACCACTTATCGATGACCGAATTTCTTTTCATTTGATCATATTATGGGGACAAATAAGTAATCAATTATTTTGAAATCTGAAACAAAGTTTGTAGTAAATTCAAGTTTTTATTTCTTGATTTATTATATAATCTCCATCATTATCATTATCATCTACAGAAGTGAATGTTTTATTTATTAAATAATGTTCCAGAAATCTGAAAAGATGATAGTAAGAGGGAGCAATATCCGGTGAGTACGGGGGGTGCGGTAAAACTTCCCATCTCAATTCTTTGATTTTTTCATTGTCAATTTGCAGAATTACACCTTCTCTGTGGAGGAAAGATGCCCTCTTTTTCAATAGTTCTGAATATAGTCGTTGTAATTGCTGGCAATACAACTCAGCAGTAACTGTTTCTCCAGGTTTCAACAACTCAAAGTGAATTATGCCACGACAGTCCCACCAAATGCACAGTAACACCTTTCCAAGTGATAAACTAGGTTTAGGGGTTGATATTGCGATTTGATTTGCAGAAAGCCATTGCTTGGAACGCTTTATGTTATCATAAAGAATCCATTTTTCATCTCCGGTAATGATTCTGCTAAGAAATGGATCTAGGAAATCTGGATAGCAATGAAGTGCAAATTGATCGATGAATATTCTCGTTGGTCTCAGATAATTGTTGCGGTACCCATATTCCTTGCCAATATGCCTTTCCCATTTCGTGTAAATGCCTTTGTATAGTTGACCATGTGGACCTAAGGCTTCTCGATAATTCTTGTATACTTAATTTTGGATCAGCTTCCGCTAAAGATTTTAGGGTGTCATTATCGAATTCAACTGGTCTTGATGAAAATCAATGGAATGAAAATAATGGAATTTTCTTGTCCAAGCATCGATTATATTGAAAATTAAGGACAATTTCAATGAATTCAGTGTTGCCATTTTTATAAGACAACATTTATAATACTTTTAATGCTTGATAGATTTAGTATTAATAGACTCAGTATATTGAAAATATTATAATGATATATTTGAAATCTTCCAATATTTTATGTTCTTCTTACTATTTTCTGTGGTAAATGCATAAAAATTCGCAGTCTAGGCATCACTGTTATTTTGGTTCTACGTATACACGAGGTGCTTTGTAGTATGGTAATGGGGACGTTTTTCCTTTATAACGGTCTCGTATGATTGAAATGGCATGAGGTATGTTCTTCTCTTGCATTGTAGATGATTCTCTAGTTAAAATCTAGTTATGAGCAATTTTTAATATAATGAATTTGCTTATTTTATATGTACTAACAAAGTAAAATTTTGAGGTGATTTAACCCCCATTGCTTGAGAAATGCAGAATATTTTATCCGCTCACAGTGAAGAAATATTTAATTTGAATGCCCCGTAATAATTTGTTTGTATCTAATTTAAGTATTTCCACTTTTAATATATTCAAGATATTTAGAAATTTGTCAACCCCTAATATGAGAAGCATATTTCTAATTTATGATCAAGAAATTC
Source organism: Halictus ligatus (assembly GCA_028454255.1). NCBI lineage: Eukaryota > Metazoa > Arthropoda > Insecta > Hymenoptera > Halictidae > Halictus > Halictus ligatus. The sequence continues at coordinate 5,350,539 of CM052140.1, read as the reverse complement.
TGACTTAAAAACTCTGTTGTATCTCATCTTCCTCGTAGATATTTTTCCCAGGTTTTTCAAAAGACTGTATTTTCTATCCGGCGAAGGGGGTAGTTTTTCCATTATGATCAAAACGCGGAGTATCTCGTTGCCTCGCGCGCCTCGTCGGGAGCCGTGTGTCTAGTTGGTTTTCAATGGGGTTGCCGATCAATATTTTCGTTTGTCGATGCCCCGCCGTGGGTAACTTGTTTGTGGTTATTTAAAATACTCGTGTTTTATATTTTTGATTTATTAACGGAGTAATGTATGGCGATATTTTCACTGTTCTTGACTGGGTGTGTTTTCCCAGCACGTCCGCCGCTCTGGGTCGGTCCGGGCCGGGCCGGGCCGGGCGTCACACATTTGTGACGAGCACCGTTTCGTGTTTTGCGTAAAGAAAGCTAAATGAATTTTACGTGCGTTGTCATTTAAACCCGTAACGCATAGTATAACATACGGGAAGTTAATGAGATTCCCTTGTCATGTTTTTTGATATTTCGTACACAGAATATACTACGTTGCATTGTTAAGAGTTAAAACATTGTAACTATGAAAAGTGTTACGAAAACAAAAGGTAGTAACGAACGTGATGCTGTACCATTGTCAAGCGACTTTATCTCTATATTGTTTTTTTTTTTTAGTACTAGTATTGTGGACGGAGCCGTACACCTCCGAACGAAAACAGAATCTGAAATTACTAGTTTCGTTGGTGTTGTTCTATACAAAAACTTGTGGAAAATAACATCTACAAAATTTCTATACTATTTGCAGAATAGAGTATTTAACCCAGTATTCTCTTGACAAAAAAAGGAGAAAATTTAATTAAAATTCTGTGAAATTTTTATTATATTACATGCTCGAATAAGGAAACTTTTATTCTTTTGGCATAGAGGCATCTTTAAAATTTTTTAAAGTTAAGTGAGACGTTAGTTACTTACGTGGTAGTTATTAACCGTCAATATTGCTTTTACTTTATCGCACACATCGCTTTATCAAAGAGCATAATGCAATAAAGTTATCCATCGCAGTTACAGAACCTGTTGAGATGCACTGGCAAATCCTGACTGCATTAACACGGGGGTGGAAAATATAATTTCATTCGGTTGGATACTACAATTCAGTGAAATAACCTATCTAAGCCCTGAATAAGCTGAATTAGCCGCAATGGAGTTGGGACGACCAAGTAAAATAACCTTGGTGGCGAACGTGTTAACCCCTCAAGCACAACGGACCATGCACACCGCCATACAAACCTTTGTATGCAGTCAACGTTGCTGGTAATAGCATAATTTTTGAGCGACAGGACTGCGCTCTATTTGCAATTCTCGATCCCTCAACTTTTCAATAGTATCCATATAAAATAACAACCATTTAAGAACTTCTTAAGAACTTAATATTAATATTAATACTCCTTAAAAATCAGTGACTTATAGTTAAATATTTATTTTCATAAGTTTCCTGAAAGCAATAGAAGGTTCACTTGTGAACCAGCAAATTATGCCGAGCATAATTAATACTATTTCTTCTGAAATAGTTGAAAAATCAAACGACAGAAGAAGTGTGCAATAAAAATCGAAACATTTCACACAAATTCTCTTCCATCCACTTCTATCTACACTAATCCTGACAAAATAAAAAATTCTGAAAATAAAACCTAGAAAACGGAAAGAGATTAGACAGACCGATTCCGAGTCTAATTTTTTTTCCACGCGTTTTTCGAGGCGGAGCACGTAGCTCGCCGCAATCGTTCAAAGGACGCGTGATCGATAAAGGGTCTTGTCGGTGGCGTCGATTTCCCGTCGCGCGGTTTAGAAATCATTTGTAAAGCCTCGCTGGATCATCGATCGGCGCGTTTAGATACGCGCGGCGTGCCGGTTCGATATTTCACGGAATAAAAATTTCGCGTGGTCCGACGGCGGCGGTAATATATCGACGGGATGGTTATGTATGTTTTTCGGCGAGGCTGTGTACGCCGAAAATGGCGGCGCTAATGCAGAACATGTGTTCGATTTACGCGGATGTATTTCCACGATGGCGCCCACCATACCGTGTACGTAGTATACGTGTGTGCACTTAAACACATACCTGTTCATGGACGTTTTGTTTTTTTTTTTCTTCTTTCCCTCTTATTTTAGTGGTCACATCAGCGAGCCGGACGTCCTATAAAATGTTTTATTTTATCATTCGCGGCGGGCTGGCACGCGAAAACCAAAAACGGCCGGCCGTAATGCCGCGGCCGTCATTGCGTCGCAACGCGAAATCGGCGATAAAAGACCCTTCCAGGGAAATTATTACAATCCCAACAAACTGCTGAGGCTTGCCAGGCGATCGCGAATGCTTTCGATCACGGATTGATTCGCTTTATTGAACAGTGTAGTTTTATTTACCCCTCGGACGCTGGGTTTCCTACATTGCAAACTAGAGGCGCGACACTCCTGCCATATTCTATTGAATTTATCAATTCAACCATTTACTGAAAAATTTAGCTCCGCGCAAAATTCATTGTGTAATAGACTGAGGAAACTTTATATCAATTTTTTAGTTTTATAGGAAGGCGTAAAGAAACGGAAATTGCTCGGCTTCCTATACTGCAACCGGGAAGCCCGACTCTCTTGCCATATTCTATTAACTTTATTAATTTAACATGAACCATTCACTGAAAAAATTTAGTTGCACGTGAAATTTAATGTGTAATAAATTATTTTATTTACGTAGGAAGGCATAGGGAAACAGAAATTGGGTCAGAGCTTTCGATGCTAGTAATAAATTGAAAATTAGCTATGCGTGTAGCCCTGTATTAGACTGTAGTGTAATTTTTATAACTACTCCACTATATTAGAGTTCAGAGAACAGTATAAATTAGTGTTTAGTCAATTTTGTATGCTGTTTTAATTTTGCCAGTACCTATTTCACGATTTTTGTCTTCTGGGAATTTTTCAACCCCCATTTTTAGAACTAATCCATTATATTAGAATCCACCATTAAATATTCTATTTTCATTATTAGTAATGAACACTATAAGTTATAATTTACTGCATTTTGTATGCATTTTAAATCTGTCAGTACGTATTTGATGACTTTTGTACTCTGAGAGTTCTCCAACCCCCAAAATCCCTTATTCTGATATAAATTCTATACAGATTGATTTAACGGCCCTATTTGCTTTAAAAAAATTAATCTACAGATCAATATTCCACTGTAACGACAAAAGAACATTATGTAATCAGAAATGAAAACTGCTTCTCGCTGCAAAATAAGGAAACTGGAACTCCGTCCGAAAATTCTGATTTTCTTAAAACCCCCGGTTACTTAAAACTTTGTGACCTTGTTAAAAGTCCCTGGCAATTTTTTGACTAGTTTTCGGGTTTTGTCCGCTTAAAATCGTTCTATACTCACCGTAGTTTTCTTAATGCACTGCTCAGGGATAACAAGAATATTTACGATTACATTTAGGGGATGTTTTCACCCCGAGAAACAGAATTGCAGGTTTAAAAAAAAGGATTGGATACTTCGATTGAGGTGATCTCCTGCAACCCTGCGGAGTACAGAAGTAATCGGAACTTTTAGATTATCGAAGTTCAATTGCTAGGGTGACTTGGATATTTGAAGCCCGCCTATCTACCTTTACTGCATGGAGATCTCACTTCGATCTTGCGCCATGGAACATTTTGTATGACTGCGACCGTGAATATGGGAGTTTATTCTAACTGCTGAAGATTTTGAGAGTTCTTCCCCAAACAATGACGAACTAGTCACTTGGATGGTGAAACAAAATTTTTTTCGCTTTTCAGGACGTCAATTTGTAAAGTTTAAGCTTTCCTTACACATTTTTAATATTAGAAAATGCATAGACAATTTTTATGAAAGCATTTAAAATTTGTGGTAGGCCTGAAACACTCGACTGCATGCAATCTATAATATTTCTAACGGAGTGACAGTATTTTTTAGTCAGATTCAGACATTAATTTTTATTGTAACGTATTTGAGAACACATATTATTTAAAGATTAGTAAATAAAATAAGACCAATTTTAGCTTCACAGTTTCGACATCGTTGATTATATTCGATTATACTATCGTTGAGTATACTCGTCAATCACAGTTAACTGGTTAATTCGCAGCCTGTCCGTAGCGTAAATTATACTATCCAAAAACTTTTATCTTTTGTTACGTTTCAACAACTACTAACAGATTTTGCATGAGTCCTTTCCTTTCTAAAATAGATAAAAAAAGATATCCAAGGAAATTGGCGCGTAGCAGGCGCCTCGCTCTCTTTAAAAATTATTTAAACATATTCAGATGGTCGTAATGAAATAAGAAAATATACTGGTATATTAAGGAGAGTCTATCGAATTGTTCTACAGCAAAATCATTGGCCTAGGACTTACGATTGGAGCATAACAAATTCTCAAAGTTGAAACTTCATCTTTTTTCCTCGTGAAAATTAAATTACTCGAAAACCGAGGCTGATAGGGGCAAACGAGTTACGGATGTTGGGTCAATGCAGTAACAGTTCTGAAAGTAGCATTGGACCATGTTATAGAAGGCAGCGGGCGTCAACGGCGGTCCGTTAAAACCAAGTGTCAGAGCGATACGTCAAGCCCAACCCCTAAGTACTATCACGTCAGTGGAGTTGCTCTGATTCCGTGACACGCGTCCAAGTGTCTCGTTTTTATTCATGGGCTGGCAGATTCATATGGGCGTGAGAGGAAGGAAGCGCAGCGGGCGAGTCGCCGAACCAAGTATACGTATAAATAAATCGTCGTTCGGATTACACGTGTCAGAGTCACGAAATATCATGATCAGTGGCCGTGACGGCTCGCGACTTCTCTCGAGATCCCGGGCACGTACGGAGGGACGACGAAGTCGTAGCCGTCGCGACGAATACGCCCGTGATTCGGTTGTCGCGGCTTATGAGAATGCATGCGATCCATCCCTCTCCCATACACTCACCGATGCATCACTGTGCAACGACGAGCGAGTTGCGATTTACGCGAATCATTGCAACCTGAACGATTATTTCTGGACATGATTCTCGGCGTTCGATCTGGGTGTCCATTTTATTTCGCACGTTCTGGTCGATCTTCAATTTTAGATAACGATTTGTGATAAAAGAAAATATACAGGGCGTCTCACCTAACTCGACTATCTGAAACATCTCGCTTGTTTTTATGATAGAAGTAAATTTCAGAGGAAAACTTTAATTGGTTCAGAGGGGCAAATATTATGATAGGAAAAAATGTTGTTGAAGATTATATTTCTTGAGATTTCAAGGTCATCGAAGTTTTCTTAAATGGAATGATATATTTTTATTATCGCTGTACGATAGCCGAGATCAAGACGAATCTAACGACCTGTAATATTACGACCTTCACGTGACCTTGAGAACAAAAAGTTCATACATTATCACCAACGATTCCACACCGTACATGTACACTCCATGGACGCTGGTGTGCGACTTATCGAAACAATCTCGGGTTTTCGGTGCACCAATAATGCATATTATGTGTATTTACTTGTCCATGGTTAGAAGAACTTGCTTAGTCAGTAAACAGAATGTCATAAAAGAAATGTTCACTTCTTTGTATTTGCTGCAATGCCCATGTACAAACAGCCACAAGATTCTCGAAGTCGTTGCCACAAAGCTCCTGATGTAAGGAAATATGGTATAAATGAAATTTATGACTGCAATATTCGGCACCCGCTTGCTTTGGAAATGCCTAAAGTAGTAGTAGGATCAATATTGACTGTAGCTAATACAAAAGTATTGGCATAGTCTTCAGTAGCAGGCTTTGATCGTTCTCTTTCCACGGATTTAATACTCCCTGTTTTACAAAACAATTTAACTATACGGTAAAATCTTTTTCTAGAAGGATGATTTCTTTCAGGGTATCTTTCTGCTTACAGTTGAGATGCTCGTATTGAGTTACTTTTAGCCTCTCGATAAACTAAAAGCATTTCTATCTTTTCTGAATCATTGTACACCATCGTTTCAAAGAAGTAACGTTATCGTTCACCATCTAATAAATCCCGCTAAATTTCTTAAACATATAGATTAGAGTCATCGAAAGGAGAAGAAAGTGTATCAGAGTTTACAATTTATTATAAGTGTGTTTACAGTCATTAGTCATGGTTCAAGAGCATTTCTTGAAACCCTAGAGAGATTATGTCATCGTTATTTCACTATTTACATCAAGTGCCCTACTTTTATGAATTTTTCATACTCAAGGTCACGTGAAGGTCATAATATTACAGATCGTTGGATTCATCTTGACCTCGGCTATCATATAACGATAATAAAAATATAACATTCCATTTAAAAGAACTTCGATGACCTTGAAATCTCAAAACATATAACCTTGAACAAATTTTTTTGCCTATCATAATATTTTCCCCTCTGAACCAACTAAAGTTTTCCTCTGAAATTTACTTCTATCATAAAAAACGAAATGGTCGAGTTAGGCGAGACACCCTGTAGAATGTTGACTGAAAACGTTCATGCATTTATAGATTTGGAACAAAATATTGTGGAAGATCAGGATTGGTTAAAAAATTGATTATGAATGTCTAGTGTCAGGTGATGATTGTACTTTGAACGTGTGCAAATTCCCAATTTTACATATGAATTAATAGAAACCCAACGAAGCAAATGCCTGATGCATTTTGCCTTAGAAAACTAAAGAGACTGAATTAATTTTGATCTTCGTACCGATCTATTTATAGATCAATGCAAGAGTATTTGTACTGACGTACAGGAAGATAATGGTTTCCAAGCTTTTATTTGATCCGCGATTCACAAAGTAAAGCAGCAAGAAAACATCTTTCCCCATCCAATTATAACTTCCGTAAACCATTCGATCCAAATACGAACATCCGCGTTCTATTCTAATTATAATTCCTCCCCTAATTTCACTTACTCCCTATGTTTATCCGAGTTATCGAAGCGAACCTACATTTGAGCGTAATCACACGTTACATCAACGTCACCGACGATAATTATAGCAGATACTAGACATATTTTTGACGTCCCCACTTACAAGTTGGTACTCGGCGGCCAATGATTAACCGAAAACCAGCATAAAAAGCACAATCGCGAAACCGAAAGCAATTAGCCGGCTGTCGTTCTCGATTAACAGTTTTAATAATTGTCACCGTGTTCTCGGCCGCAAATGGGGGTAATGGTGCGCAACGACGAGTCAATGATGTCTCATTTATTTCTGATAGTATAGGGACCACCGACGGCGTTTCCATTATCACGGGGGCGTTTTTCAAATATGGATGACACTGTGTATCGAATTTTAAACGATGTCGAAACGGCGATAATGATATGTTGAAACGCGCCGGGGCGAGCATTATTTTGTTGCTTGACGAGAGAGAGAGAGAGAGAGAGAGAGAGAGAGAGAGAGAGAGAGAGAGAGAAGCGGCCGCCCGCTGTCGTTTTCATGCGGTCTGAATTTCTGCGATGTAATGGTAATAACCGGACTGCAGATTTTATGCATTTGTAACAGGGAATGCTGCGCCGCTGCATCGCTACAACGCACCCCTTCCCACAATAAAAGCTTGAGTAAAATAAATGTAACAAACTGGTTATCTCGCTGCTAATGCGGCCAGCCTGTCTACGACCGAAATAATATTTTCAGTTCATTTTCAACTAGCTACATTCGCGATATTACATGGTTGACCGCTGTCGAACGCGAGTTTGTTTCGCAGCGTAAACACCCGCATAATAGCTCACAGGAATGTATTACAGTGTTGTACGCTATGCTTTGCTGTAAATTCTGAAACGTATTTCTGCCAATCTTGAATCTTTTTATAATATATAGAGGTGACTCTGGGAAAATATGTTGTATATGGACAATATCTATGGGGAACTTAGCAGAGAATTATAGCATTACAGAATAATTTCCAATAGGTAATGTGTACAATAAAAATTGAATAAACGCAAGAAACAAGGGCTACATAAGTATTTATATATTTTCTGTAACAATTTTAATAAGTAGAGAATAATAACACAGTATTATTAAATACTTAAAAAATTTGCATACAATGCTTTAAATAAAATCCAGTCAACTAATGTGTTAATCGCATCTTCCAACAGTTAATAAAAAATCTACTTACCGAAGAATAGCATCCATGTGACAGGTTCGTTGCAAAATTCCGCAACGGAGCGAATAACTTTTCGAATTCACTTCGTCTCGCTCTAACCCGATCGGGTTGTCGAAAGCTAACAACTTTCGGTCGTAAAAATAATCTCATTTTTCTCTCTCTTTTTCAATAGCCAGCGCGAAACGGGCGGAAGCATAAAAAGTAACTGAAATAGTAGCGAGTTAGACTGCCGCCATTAAAGTTTCGAAATTCACCTGCCGGATTTAAGTTCCCTAAATTCGCCGAGGGTTTTACAACCTCCGAGAGGGACTTCTTTCTTCCTCTCTTTCTTTTCCCTTGTTCTCAGGGCGGCGAAAAGAAAACTACTGCGGGAGGCAGTTGGCGACCAGTGTTTTTTCTCCCATGAATAAAGGCGAACACAAGTCGCCGCAAGTAGCACGGGGGTCTACGAAGATTATGGGGGCTGGAATCTAGGCGATAGAGGATCGAGAAGCTGGCCCTGAGATCCGGAGTGTCAACGCAGCAGGTGCTCCCGTGAGATTTCCTTGTAGGGCTCTTATGAGCCCGTGCCTACTTTCTCTCTCTCCCTCTCTTTCCCTCTTTTTCTCTCCCTTTCTCTCTCTCTCTCTCTCTCTCTTTCTCTCTCTCTTCCCTGAAGAGATATCGATATTATGAGTATTGACATTCCATGGGCCGCCGTTCGCAATAAAGAATACAGCGGAAGCACATCGGTCGACTACGCTCGAGATAAATCGAAAATCCATCCCCGTAACCTGGATCTTGCTTCGATTCCACAATTTTTAATAAATGCCTGATGTATTCCCGATATTTTGCAGTAATTTTTGGGATATGGGGCTGCATCTTTTGCAGATAGATGTACAAATTAAAAACTGACTTCCTCTCTTGATAAATAATATCGAGCTATTCTCGATATTTTGTAATAATTTTGAAATACGGGGCAGCATTTTTTTGAGATAGCGACGTTGGTGTGTAAACTGAGGATTTTTATGTATTCGTGAATGCATAATTCGAATTTTTGAGATAATAGAATGAAACGTGGATATTAATCCTTTGGCAATTTGATATTTCTTTGGACCTTTCTGTCAAATTTTCATTTTTATTACAGAATAATTTTAATATTAGAGATAGTAATGAGTACGTCAGCATCAGATCTTTCTAAAGACTAACATAATTTTTGTTTTTACAGAATTTCCTAGTGGAAAAATTGTTCTTTCCTTCTGATTTTTGCAGAAAGAGTTTGAATAATGATCTGCCTGTGCATTGATGCGCTTCGTGATGGTGTGATTCAGATAGGAGTTAAAATAAATAGAACAGAGCAATGTCCACAATAGAAGAATTTTTATGAGAATTCTTCAACAGAAAATTTGCTTAGAAAAAATATCGGTTTTAGTCAAAATAAATATAGAAATTCTACTGAAAATTGTAGTTCTCCTATTTTCTCGAACTATAGACGTTTTTTCTGGTCCTTTGATAAAACAATTAGGTGACAGAATTTTTGCAGAAGCTTAATATTTGTTTTTGCGAGCTGTGTTTTCTTACAACTAGTTTCTCCATCGTTCCGATTTCGTTCTTCATTAGAGCAAACATTTCCCACGTCTATTGCAAGAAAATTGTAATAACAAGATAATTTAATCGGCCTATATACTCGTGTTGGTGCTTCAAACTTGTATTTTTACGGGCTCTTATGATGAGAAATTAATTAGTCTACAGATTAGAGCGGCTGCTGCTTAATGTGAAGTGTATTTAGGGCTGTTCTGCTTATCCATATGTATGCTCTCGGTATGTTTACTTTAATCTTCTAACCTCGGCATAAGATGCCGCGCGTTATCTGCAATTAATTCGTGTAAACAAAACCTATGATACTAAACAGGGGGAGCGCGGCATGGGAAAAGTCGTTTTCCAAAATTTATATAAACTTGAGGAACAAATAAATGGTCATTAATCGACTTCGGATTTTATGCGTTTACGAGAAAAAACTAGGAGTACTTTAAAACAGTACAGTTTACTGTTTAGTGCAACTGATGCAGACAACTTTAATTTTACATAATAATCTACAAAATAATCAATTTTACTACAAGAAATTATATATATCTTTTATGTTCTGGCTAAGCAATCTTTTAATTAAATATGAAATGATAATAGGTACATAATAGGAGATAATAGGTCTCAAACATGTTAAACCACGAGAACATTCTTTTAAGAAAACAGTTTCTAAAATTCTGCGTGTTTAAATTTCTGTTCACAAAGATTTTAGCATTGTTTCAAGACTTAAAACCATAGTAAAGTAGGTCATTGGATTCGTCTTAACGTCAACTACAACATTATTAAGTAAAACATATATAGTGACAATTAAAAAATCAAGGTGACATTAATTTTTTATTTAAACAAGAAAGTTTTTTTAATTTTTTACATGGAACTTTATAGAAGAGTAATTACTGATTAATTTTCGTTTCAAACTTTTTTTGTCAAAGTACTGGAAATGCCCGAAAAATTGCGATAACTTGTGAATAATGAACGATATTTAGTATATTACTGAAACAAATGGTGATATTTGAAATCTGTCTGTGCTGGTGTATTTCTTCTAAAAAGACACACAATTTTGCCATGTACACCATTTTCCTATATGCAGTAGTTTGAAAGATATTCGTGGAAAATATATTTTAGTCATTACCAGGTTTTGAAATAATAAAATAATCTTTAATTATGGAGATAATGTGTTTTCTTTTATCTTAAATTGCGATTATTTGGCCATCTCATCTTAAAAGAATCATATGCCAACCTTAAGAATCTCTTAACGCTCGGCACAGTTTCGGTCACAGAGGCGCTTTAAACAATAATACTTTTGTACACTTTTGTACCGGGACGGAATGGGATGTGAATCTTGCATGGTTTCATAAAGAAAAGTGTACTGAAAATAATGCACTTATAGAAAATTATAATTAAAATTATAAAATAATGCAATTATAGAAAACTTTGAAGATCCTCTTTAGCTTACTAAGCATTGTTATTTCAATAAATTATAAATATTAAATCTAAGTATACAAGATATACTCTCAATTAGACAAATACTATTCATTCCAAAAATGGACACATAATATTAAATATTCTCCTGGATATAAATAAGAAATGAGGTAATTTTTTCGGTGAAAAATATTTTAAATCTCGTATAAATTACGAGATAATTTATAATATTTTAAATATTATAAATCACGTTAATTTCGCCGTTTTCGAATGTCATGGATATTTAAGAAGCAACATACATTCGAGAAACATCGATATGAGCAAACTGCTTCTTGACCAAATCAACAGGCAATTCCTCGATCTGGACAACAGTGCGCCGCGCGTCGAGCCACTACACTAATCAATAGCTCCGAAAATATCACGAATTCAATTTCAATATTTCGCAAACAGCCGAGCGCAAACATCGGCAACGAAAAAATAGCTGTTCCCACCAAAAGGAAGAAACAGCGCTCTTAATGCGGAATAAATTACAGAAATGCATAAATCATGAGCGAAATAAATAAGAAGCGGTGGAACCAAGCGAAACGTGAAGTCGATTACTACCGGTGAGTTAAGTCGTCTACACAGGTTAGCCGGCTAATTAATCTTTCGGAAGGAGCCCGGCCAGCATCCCCACCAGCGATTCATCATCGAAGGAACGGACGTTGTTTCTTCCAGCACGCACGAACACGCGCAAACACACGCGCATCCACGAATCTTATTCCTCCTTTCTATGGGCCGTTTCTACGCGCAGGTGAATAAATAAATTCAGCACGGAATTACACAGGGAACCGGCCACGTCCTGTCATTTATGCGAGCGAGAGAGGCGAGGGAGGGAGGTACGTTCGTCCGGTTAATCCGCGTGTAGCCGGGGTGGCCAATTATTCAAATATAATTGAATACATACATAAAGAATCACGGGAAGCCGGATGATCCGAGGCCGGCCCCGGCCACGATGATATATATTCGCGAAGTCGGCTTTCTTGTCCCTATACCACCGAGAAACCTGTGATTCTACTCTCTTACTCTTACTCGCCTGCCTGAAAAAGATCCGCTCGAAATCGTTCCAGTAAAAGACCGGCAGCTTATCAGAGAAAACTGGACCACCGTTGGGGCGTTTCACGTTTTTCTATTTTACGATGTAATTAAATCATGCTAAGTCCCGCTGAGAATTCCGGCGTCCTCGGCAAACTGATACCGCCATTTTAATAACGCCTAGGATTCATTGTTTCATCCATCGGCACGTTCCGATGCACTCCTCTGAATGAGAACGCCTAAACGAGCCGGAAGGATCATCGAAGACTGGGAATCGCTGGCAAAGAAAATTCGGGACCCTCGTGAACACGTTTCATAAAATCTCTATACTAGGTGTCCCGGGTTTTAATGGACGAACTTCGGGAGCATATCCTACAAATGGAAACAAGAAAAAAATCTTATTTGATGTTTGCTCAGAAACGCTTTATTATAAAGTTATAAGCAAATAAAGTTAAAATTGATGATGGCAGATTTTACTTTACTGAACATTGAAAGATCGAACGTGTTTATCGTATTTGTCTATTAATGTCATGTTTACTATTTTCATATGATTTGCTTTTAGTGTTAACGATCAATTAGATCAAGAATAAGCGGTGAAAATGCCTGGAGTGTCTTCAAACAAGGAATACGCTGATATTAATTTCATCTACGGATTTTGTGACGGAAATTCCCGAGCTGCTGTACGAGAGTACGAACGCAGATTTCCTAGAAGAAGAGTAACTCATCCCTCTGTACTTATTAATACTCATAGGAAATTACGCAATTTGGGTTCATTTAGAAGTAGGAATGAATATCATGATGTTCGATCGTCATCAATTCTACCTTTATTTGTTTATAACTTTGTAATAGAGCGTTTCTGAGCAAACTTCAAATAACATTTTTTTCCTATTTTCACTTGTAGCATATGCTCCCGAAGTTTGTCCATTAAAACCCGGGACACCCTGTATATATCGCCAAGGCCTGTATATAGCATTTGTTTGTTCTTCAAATATCTTCACTTTTTTAAATTACTCGTGTTTGTCAAGAATGCGTAGAAGATCTCGTGTAAAGAATTTGATGCAGTTTCCGGCTTCGGCAACATTGTCAAGGCAGTTAGACGGTCAAGGGGAGGAATGATTTTAAGCGATCGATTAAGGATTCCGGTCGGCGGTGGTTCCGAGCGGATCGCGGAAAGATTTGCCGGCCTGTAACGCGGACAATCGTGGAAAAGTCGTCGTCGGAGGGCCACCGTGCTCTTTTGTCGGTGGCTGAGCACGGAAAAAAGGGAGCTCGATCGTTCCAGAATAAGTCGAGGAATTCTTTTCTTCCGGCTTCTAGGAATACGGTTTCGGCAGTGGGAGTCGGTGCCCCGGGATATCCTGCAGCCTCGTCGGTTCGGAGTTTATGAGAATGCATGTCATTATCCCTATTGTGCCAGCTCGTGCAGGCACCGTGGTGTGCGCTGCAACCCTGCCGCTGTACGGTTTGCCGACCCCGCTCCCTGGAAGTGCCCCATAAGAAGCCCACGAACATTCTCCACGCATGATCTTCCATTGTTGTAGACACGCTTAAGCGTGTTGGTACGCGTAACACGGTCTCTTACTGATTACCCACGTTCGGCCACGGTTCCACAAGACCGAAGTTCAGCTTCATCGTCGAACGCGATCGCCCCGCATCCATCAAACCCGTTTACGACCGAATGTAACCGCCGCAAGAAAAATTTCCACCGTTAAAACAGTAGTTTCGGGGAGACTAACGACGAGAATTAAACGCGACGCTGTTTTCTGTCCGGAACCGGTCCGGGAAACGTTACGAATCGCGCGGCGAGATAGTGGTAATAGGATAAGCTACACTATTTCAGCCTGCTGTGAGCTATAGTTCTCTTGAAACTCGTAGTAGCATGAACAATGGCTTCTCGCTTCTTTTGAACGAACTTCTTCATTGAAGCAGATATTACAATAAAAGTTGTGTGTAGTCTAAATGAACACAGTCTCGCATTTATTGCTCGGTAGTTCTAGTGTTAATATTGAAAAATTTCAGTCTGATCTATTTTGCATTACTGTTTCCTTTTTATATATTGGGTTCAAGGGAAAGTTCGTGCGTTTCTAAATAAACTCCACTGTATTGTTTTCGTAGAAAGTGTTTCGTTTTACGACAACTTCGTTTTACGTTTTTTACAATTTCCACTAGTCTGTATTTCTTTCTCCCACCGGATCGCCACATATTTTGTTCGAGCATAGAAAAATAATAAATAAACGTTATAACTGTAATACCAGACGTTCCATTCATTTTTGATAGATCAAACACAGGATAATTTCTCCGAGTATAATTGTTCCGGTACAGTGACGACCCAATGAACCAGCAAACAGTTTCACCTTGCTCGAATCTCTCTCCGCCTCGGCTCTCCCTCTCTTCGTCTCGGTTCGATGTTCCGCTCGAGTATTAAACCGTAGAAGGGTTAATTAGCAGCAAGAACATCTCAATTCGCCGGTATGGAACGCCGGATGACGTTCGGCTCGAAATTCGACGCGACGGCTGACACGAAACGTAAATCGTCGATCAAACGTCTTCCGTGCGACAGCAATCGAAGGGAACTAGTGCGTGTCGCTTGAATTCCGATCGTAGCGTCGTTCCTCCAAGAGGTAATACCTCTGTCTACATAGTCGGGATCAGTCTAAGCGCATTAGGCGCGCCGTGGGACCTATAGAAGAGTTATCCGGGTCAATCAGCCGATCGGATCACACCTATCCCGACGGTTACCAAACCATCAACGCTGTATTTTCGCCCCGGATCTGAGAATTAATCTGTTATGATCCGTGGGGCGGGTTCACATTGATGGACATCGGATTGACCGGCGGAATCATTAACCCTTTACGACGAGTCACAATTTATAACCTGGCATTGGACACTGAAAATCAGGCACAATAGGCAACAGTACATCTTTCGGTTCATTGTTTATTTTTGTTTTGACAGGAGTGCATTGAAGTTCTCTCTTTTGATCGAACCTTATTTAGATATACAATTCGATCAGTTAAAAGAGATTATTGCACACATTATATTTTATAAAGGATTTCCTCCTTTTGTATTTCCTTGTTTGCCTCGTTTCTTGAACATTTTCCAGACGTAGCGTAACTTTTATTTTTCGAAGATTCTCATTTATTATATTCATCGAGTCGCGAGGTTGTTTGCGGAGACGGGATCGAGATCATAGATCGAGATCTAGGATCCTATCCGCGGAGAATATTCAACTGTTTAGTGGTCTGCCGAGGAACGCGAGAAAGAAGATTGCTCAGCTTAATTAACGGTTACAACTAACCTCGAAAGAAATTTAAGTACCGCGAGGGCGAGGGAAGACCGCTTGAAACTGGAAACTTATTTCATAATACGAGCAGTCCCGACCAGCGGGGAATCTGTGCATCGGAATGTGGGTCAAGTGTCTCGCGTTTTTATTTGTTAGGTGCGTCCG
The DNA here is from genome assembly GCA_028454255.1 of Halictus ligatus. Taxonomy (NCBI): domain Eukaryota; kingdom Metazoa; phylum Arthropoda; class Insecta; order Hymenoptera; family Halictidae; genus Halictus; species Halictus ligatus. The sequence continues at coordinate 5,334,915 of CM052140.1, read as the reverse complement.
TCCGACAGCTTTTATTTAGTAAGCCGCTAGTGTATGCTTCTGCCGAACAGAATACCGCTTTTATTCAAAAGGATTTAATATATAGAAAATGCTAAATTCGCGGGAACGAGTTCAGTCTAGCAATTCTACGTAGTACAGATTTTAGTTTCATTCTGGAGACCAGGCAGCTACAAACGAAAAATGTCACATTGAATCTTTTTCTATTTAACTTTCCTCATAAAAACTAAGCCCTTTCAAAAATACCAGTGTAACTTCAGAATTGAAACGGATAGGAATATCAGCAATTTTATCACTGCAGGATTAAATAGCATGTAATGAAATGAATTAGCTAGTATTAGAATTAAAGTGACGTTTGATGTCAGAATGATATCTTTGAATCATTTCTGTGCGGGACAACGCGGATTGGCCGCGCGATAGATGGTCGTGAGCGAGATTTTTTCTTCGCCGCCTTGTTGATCTTCTGGATCGAGAGCGGCGAACACGAGAGCTAATTAACCGTTACGCCTGCTTAACCTCACGAGATATAGACACCCCGGAGGGTGCTTACGACTCCCGTTCTCCGCTTGCGCCGCGTAGCGCCGCGCCGCGGCGAACTTATATCCAGGCGAAAAAGAAATTCTCTTCCAAAGTTCCAGACCCCCCGACCGCTTCGGTAAATATTTGATCGCCCCGGTTGCCTGGCTTATTGTGAATTAAACTCCATTATCGCCACTGATACTAAATAATCGAACGGGAACTTTATTTTCGTTCGTAATTAATGGCAGATCTGCCTTCGAACTTTGTACGTAATGCAACATGCAGATGTTATGCAAGATATTACACCTTGTTCATCAAACACTAATAATACCTTCTATCATCCTTTGACATGTTATTTGTCTTTTGTATTCTTGCGAATACTGGGAGAACCCTTTTGTAGCCTCTCAGGATGTTCCAGAATTATTTGTCCCTTTACATTCCCTGGGACCTTTGCATTTGTCACCTTTCTATTGTTAAAGTCTTTGGAATTCTAGTTCTTTCCTTTTTTGCATTTCCATTATGCTTGGGGATGCACACGTCTCTTGTTCTCTGCATTCCTAGGATCTTCCAAGATTGTGGCGTCCTTGGAATTCCTATACTGTGCCCTTTAAATTACTAGGAACCTTTGGAGTATCGTTGCTTTGCATTTCCAGAACCCTTTGAATGCATATTCTTTGTACTCCCATAAATCTTGGATGAAGAACAGTACACCTTTGCATTATCCATTTGACCCTGGAATGATCTCTCACAAATCGACCTTGAAGATGAATTGAACCCTTTTTTAAAAAAGCCTTCAATGTCCAGCAATTCACTGCTGACCACGTTAAAGGGACAATATGCAGGGCAAATGCATTCGAAATTAATTTCCGAAGAAAAACCCGCAGTCACCCATTCCGGCAAGCACCGCAACCTAGCTCGCTTAACCTGAAGCACCACATAACCTCCCGCTAGGACATGCACAAACTTCCTCGATAATAGTACGATAACTTTTGGTATACATAGAACAAGAAAACTTATGAATTGACCCGGGAACAGTCCACTATAACAATCGATAAAAGAAGAATTCTTGAAGATACCGATACAAGCTTCAAACTGTTTCACACAAGTATTCCCAAACTTTTATTATACCAATCTTTACGTTTACAACACATCCCTAACTCTCACTACAAACTGTACTAAACCAACTATATTTCCATATACTAACCAAACAAATATCAAAGCTGGCACACATCCTCCACGAGCCAGAACGCCAAACACGCTTACCAGACATCGTCTATCGCAAACAATCGTGACCAGTCGTCCGACTCCCTACCATTCATCTTACCGCATCACGATAGCAACCGAGGATCTAATCCCAGCGTGTCCCGTCGAGATTCTATTCCCGGCAAAAAGAACCGGGAGCCAACGGAGAAACCCCGGAATCCTCGGGAATACGTGTCCCTCTTCCGGTGTCCCGGTTACGAATAAATCCGGTTAAAAGCCCAGCCTCCTTGAATCGGTCTATAACACATTTAGGCAAGCCAAGCCGAGCCCAACCGAGCCGAAACAGAGTCGAAGCATTGGCGAATCCGAATCGCGGGTATCGTTAAACAATCTTCGCGAATATCGTCGGTGCAAATATCAGCCGGCAGGTCTCTGGTCGGGATTGAGATTCCTTTTCAGCGACGTGAGTTTCCTTCGACTTCGAATGGAAGGAAATACGAGGGCGACTGTTATTGGAGATCTCCGCTCCCTCTATCTTTCTCGCTCAGAGCATAGATATATATAACGCTCTCTCTCTCTCTCTCTCTCTCTCTCTCTCTCTCTTTCTCTCCCCCAACCATCCCCAGCCTCACGCTTGCAGTCTGCCCTTCGTCTTCTCTCTGGCTCGACATTTCTCTGTCCTCATCCCCCGACGACGTTCCTCGATCACGCTTACAGATTCCCCGTTCCTCCGTCTTTGTCTTGCCAGGACCTCTCCCTTCTTCTTCTCTATGTCTTGCTCTCTTCAGCATTCTCTCTCTCTCTCTCTCTCTCTCTCTCTCTCTCTCTCTCTTTCACCGCAATTCAACGGAATCGGTGGCTCAGTTACTGTTCCACTCGAGGGATTAAGTGTATATCAGATGTACGAGATTCCACGGGACGTTCAATGTGCCAATGATGGTTGACGGATTATTGACGAAGAATCGGCTCCATTTTCTTCGGACCCTGCGCGTTTCTGCACTCCGGGCTACCACGATGGACGTCGAGCAGCGGATTAAATCGCTTCGATGACGCCGACGATGATTGTATAATCATAGAGGATGCGAATCTGTTGATGAATAATGCGTGGGTATCGATGCTACAACCTTTTTTCATTTTAGCTCGTTCGAACAGGGTAACTAAATACAGTGATTTCTGTATATATGTCGCGAAGGCCTAGATGATAAACGTCGCGAAATTGTCCCCACTACCGCGGGGTATACCCCCTGAGAAGCTACGAATCTCGAGAGTTCTTGGCCGCCGAGAAGTATAAGCATAACACGGCTCAGGGTATGTCTCCTCGACGACACACGACGCTGATAGGATCCGTGTTGATGACATAATCGAGTAATTCACTGTGCAGTGATTTCTCTATATATATGTCACGAAGACCTGGATGATAAACGTTGCAGAATTATCCTCACTACCGTGGGGTATACAGTGTTTGCTCTATATATGTCCCAAATGCCTAGCCGATAAAAGTCTAGGAACTATATTCTCGATTGTCGCGGGGTATACCTCGTGAGGGGCTGTGAAGCTCGAGAGATCTTGGTTGCTGAGGAGTGTAACATAATATGGGTCAGGTATGTCAATATGAGACCAGGAGACCACACTAATGCAATAACAAAACTTTCTTATTGTTCATTATTTTCTATTTTCACTATTGTCCTTTTCTACGTTCGGCGTGGATGAAAGAATAGTATCTCCTGGCCGATATATGTCCCTGGATAGAGCCGTGTTTTGGACATAAATCGAGTAAGCACTGTGCCCCATGAGGGGCCACAAAGCTCGAGAAGCTTCGAACGCCGAGGAGTGCAAACATAACACAGTTCGGGTACGTCTCCTGGACGATACACGACCCTGGCAAGATCCGTATTGTTGACATATTAAGAGTACCCATAAGTAATCAATTAATTGCAAAGAATTTGTTTTGCCTGTA